>CM076581.1:796516609-797092851 GCA_034641835.2 Pinus albicaulis
TGTTTAACAAAATCTTTCACCTCTCTAAACACCACATCTCGGATGTACACAACCTTCCTTGTTTCTGGGTTCCAAAGCTTGTAACCCTTTAAACCATCCTTATACCCAATAAAGATGCACTTTTCAGATTTATTATTCAGCAGTCCCTTTTCTCCTTTGGAACATGTACATACTTTGCATCATCTGACCACCATGGAGTGAAAGGGAGTTTCTTGGAGTCCATACCTCCACGTGGAGTCTTATCCTCCAACGGCAGTGAAGGTGATCTGATAACTTCTCGTAGCATAGACCTCCACTTGCCTCACCTAATTATTGAACTAGCTTGCATTCTTGAGCATGCTTCCAACACTAGCATCGTTACGATTTCATTCTTTCCTTAACTTGATTTGTGGTGCTGTATGGAGTAGTCTTCTGAGTGCTATGCCACACTTCTTGCAGAACTCTTAAATTATTCCTTCTTGAGAACTCCCCACCATCCCTTGTCTCGATTTTATCTTCTTCATTGTACGGTTTTCCACAGGAGACGCGAGGAGTATTTAAATTTGACAGGCTTGATTTCTCGAGAAATGTATCCATGTATTCCTTCGAAGTCATCTGTCGAATGTTTAAATTCTACAGACTTACCCAGTGATGGAACCAACACAGGTCCAAACACATCACTGTGCACAAGTTATAATATCTTGTTCGCCCTCTTAGCACCAGAAGGAAAACTCACCCAATTCTGCTTCCCATATACAAAATGTTCACAGAAATCGAAATCTAGAGATATTTTAGACATACCTTCTACCATACCATTTCCATGCAGTATCTGAAGGCCCTTCTCTCCAATATGTCCAAGCCTTTGATGCCATAGCATGGTCTTTTCTCCAGAGACCGCTAGGCTTTCCGCTCCACTTTCGAGAAGCACAAAACTATTTCATCCATCAATAATAGTGTTTCCCTGAAGCTTGTACAAAGTTACAATTAATACCGGTGCTCCCCAAACCATCTTACAAGCATCTTTCCGAACCACTTTATTTTACACCATCATCCTTACACGTGATTTCGGCTAATGCGAGAATATGCGGAACACCGAGAGGCTGATTTCATCCTTCCATAGGCTGACAGCACTTTCCACGTCCAATGATTCTAGCCTTCCTATCATCCCCTAGGAAGACATCATCACCATCATATTTCTCATACTCGCAGAACCACTCCCTATGGGGAGTGAAGTGAAAGGATGCACCTGAGTCAATCAACCATGACTCATGATCTACATGTGTATTTGAAAAAGAAACCAAATACACATCCCCACCTTCATCTGAGGTGGTTTTTGCCTCTGCAGAAGGAGCTTCATCAGATCCCTTTCCTTTTTTAGGAGCTTTAGATCTGCATTCCTTTTTGTAATGTCCTTCCTTTCCGCATTTCCAGCACACCTTTACAAACTTTCCAGGAGATTTAGATCTCCCTCTAGATTTAGATCTCCCACTCGAAACCTTATTCTTGTTTCTGTTCTGGGACCTTCCTCGTACAGATAAGGCATCTCCATTTTGACCCTCCATATTTCTTCGTCTCATTTCCTCCGACAGCAAGGCTGAGACAATGTCATCAAAATTCAAGGTAGTTGTGTTGCTACCTATTGCAATAACCAGACTATCCCACGAGTCTGGTAGAGAACACAACAAACTGATGCACTTATCTTCATCCGAGATTTTAATATCAACAAATGATAGTTGACTTACCATAGTATTGAAGGCGTTCAGATGCTCTATCACCGAGTCTCCATCCTTCATCCTCAGGTTATACAGCTTTTTCCGCAGGAACAACTTATTCACCAGAGACTTAGATTGGTACAAAGTCCCAAGCTTTTCCCATAAATTCTTTGCCGTAGCTTCCCTAGATACATTCAACAATACTGAATCTGATACACAAAATCGTATTGTGCTCTTAGCCTTCCGATCCAGTTTCTTCTAGTATTTATCTGACATTGCCATTGGTTTAGTACCCGGATCTACCGCGATCCACTGATCTTTATCCACCAGCAGATCCTCCATCTTGAGCTTCCACAACTCAAAACTCTGACCATTAAATTTCTCGATCTCTATCTTTCCGCCGCTCGCCATCTTCTTTCACCACAAGAATCGATCCCGCAGATCTCCCACTGAACAGGGTCTACCTCAGGCCCGAACAAAAAACCCTCAGCAGCAAAGGCGTCTCCTTGAAGCCGAAACAGCTCTGATACCAAATGTAGGTTTTAACCCTGAACATAAATTATCTACACACGAATCTTATAACAGAAAATAAACAATAGCGAGAGCATAAAACATAAAACAGATAAACACAGAGATTTTCCCCCGGATCCCAAATCGGGACGACCAGCTTGATTTTTCATTATATTCCTTTTAGTGTTACAACACATATATATACATGCCGAAGCATACATAAACCCCAATCCATTAACCCTGGATTAGAACATAACCGTAGTTCCCTTGACCGGATCTACAAAATACCAGGGGCCGAAAACCATCGTACCCCAAAACCATGTGAAAACTCATGCACAAAACATGGGTGGGTCCGCATATGAGTGGGACCGCATACCAAAATTGGGCCGGGCGCCGGCTCCCGCCTCCCCGCGTGGGCCGCCCCCCCTGTGACCCCCCTGCTGCGGCCCGGCGCAACGTACAGCGCGTTGAACTAGTCGTGGAAAGAATATAACACATACCCAACAAAAACTTCCCTTGTGTCTGTATGAACTACATGGGTCGGTGGTCTGTGTGGATGATTGTTTCCTTCCCCAAAATGTAATGCTTCCATTGTCAATAAGCCTGCACAATGGAATACATTTCTTTGTCATAAGTGGGATACTTGCGAACTGTGTCAGAGAATGTCTCACTGTGATATGCCACTAGATGCCCCTGTCGAGTAATAACTTCCCCAATAGCATAGTCAGAGGCATCTGTTTCAATCTCAAATGGTTGTTGCAAGTCTAGTAATGTGAGCATTGGGGCAGAACAGAGGCGATGTTTCAATTCTACGAACACCTTCTGTTGAGATTATGACCAAAAGAATTTTTCTTTCGCTCCTCCCTTGGTGACTTGACTCAAGGGCCAAGTGATATGAGAGAATCCCAACACAAACCTACGGTAGAAATTAGCAAGACCGAGAAAGCTACGAAGCTCTGTTAGAGTGGTTGGGGCTGGCCAATCCCGAATGACTTGGATCTTGGTTGGATCCACATGCACCCCATTTTCATCAATAATGTATCCCAGATATTGAACCTGGGTCATGCCAAAAGTTCACTTCTCCAAATAGGCACACAAATTGTGTTGTCGTAGTGTTTGGAGGACTTGTCGGATGTGGTGGAGGTGCTCTTCCCAAGTCTGGTTGAAGATCAGAATGTCATCCAATTACACCACTACAAATGAGTTGGTGAATGGCCGCAAGATGTCGTCCATCAACCTCATGAACGTTGCCGGAGAATTCATCAACCCGAAATGCATGACCAACCATTCGAAAAGGCCCTCGTTGGCTTTGAAGGCAGTTTTCCACACATCAGAGGGTTCGATTGGTACCTGGTGATACCCAGACTTCAAGTCGATCTTGATGAAATATTTTGCCCCTTTGAGTTGGTCCAGAAGGTCATCAATCCGTGGGATCGGGTACCTATTTCGGACAACGATCATGTTCAGCGTCTGATAGTCAATACAAAGTCTCCAAGCCCCATCCTTCTTTTGTACTAACATGATATAGCTCCCACAGGGTGATGAACTTGGCCGGATGTGAAATTTCAGCAACAACTCCTGAATCTACCTCTTGATTTCACCGTTCTCCAGAACAGAGTGCTGATAGATCGGTCCATTGGGTAGCGGTGCACCTCGGGTCAGATCAATGGGGTGCTTGGCCTGACAGTGTAGAGGCACCCGTGCGGGTGAGGTGAAAATGTCCCCGTACTCCTCCACAACCTTGTCTATTTGTTGTTGTTGTGCAGAGGAACCATGTCTGGAGGTCGTGGCCACAATCTTCTTCTTGCCCTGGGGGCAGATCATCAGGAAAACAAATTTCTTGGTTTGGGAAATGAGCTTACTGCATTGTTTTGCAGTAACCAAAGAATTAGTGGTAGGCGGTTGTACCTCTGGTATCCTATACAACTTATTTCCCAAAGTAACAATAACAATGCGAGGTCGTGACTCATGCACAACATGTTGCTTCCACAAGTATGGTTGGCCTAATAATACATCAGAAACATCAAGAGGATCAATGTCACATAATATCTCATCCGTGAAGGGCTTGGTGCTATAGGGAAGGCACCACTGCTGGATGACACGAAGATCCCGTCCTTAGTGAAGCCACCCGATGGTGTATGCTTGTGGGTGCGTTGTGGTCGGCAAGCCCAACTGCTTCATGAAATCTGTTGAAATGAGGTTCTTTTGGCTCCCATTGTCGACAATGAACTATAGCGGGGAACCCTTTACCCACATCTGGGAGTGGAAGAGACGCTTTGCCTCCTCTGGATCTTCCGGTTCCTCCTTCTAGATCTTCGCAGTGGCAACAATGGCATTGGGCTCTGCATCAATAATCTGTTTCCCTTTGTCATTCCCCTTGTCAGGTTCGGATTCAAAGTCGGAGCATGCATCTGATTCAGAAGCCCTCATCTCAGCCACGAGTGACTGCTTGGCCCGACACTCACTTGTGTTGTGAGTGGAGCTCTTATGGAACTCACACCACTTTCTTGTGTCCTTCTTTGGCTTCGCGGTGTTGTTCTTTGTTTGTGGCTTTGACAGGTTGTCTTGGGCCACCATGCCTTGGATTTTTCCTTTGTTTTGTGGTTTGGGGGCACCTTTCCCCTGCTTTTGATTCACAGATCCAAAGTCTTGCTTCTTCTGCTTGAATTTCTACTCAATCTTGACAGCATACTGGTATGTCATACCAAGCGAGGAGATGTCGAGGAACTCCATTTCCTCCTGAATGTATCTGTGTAGACAACTGCGATACTTTAGCACCAAATGTTTCTCCGAATCGTTGATACCCAACTTTGTGCATAGGGTATGGAACATATTCATCAGCTCATGCACATCTTGATCCCTTTGTTGCTGCAGCATGGTCCATTGTATGTAACTGTCCTCATAGCTCCCCACGGGATAATATTGTTCCTTGATGGCATCTCGGAAAGAATTCCAAGTGGATATGACTGAGAATAGATAGGATTCAGTCTCATCCTTTTTCTCACATTAGGTTTCCCACCAGTCCTTGACATGGGGGGTAGCTTTGAGGAGTGCAAAGATAATATTCTCCCGGTCGGAAAAGTCATGAACCGAGAAATATCCTTCTAATAGATTCAACCATCTATCTACGACATCTGCATCTATTTGACCCTCAAATATCGGAATGTCAAATTTTACTTGTACCTTAAAGGGAGTCGTGCCTCCAAAGTGGCTGTTAGATGCAGATGCGCCGCCGGTGGCCAGTCGTTGAAGGATCTAGGAAAAGTTATCCATATCACATTCTTTTGTTTTTCGAGGGCCTCCTTGAGCAATATTTTGATAGGATTTCCTACTCCCTCATCATTCTTTTCGTCCCCCATGGGCAGGCGTTAGGGTGTTGGAGGCTGATCTTGCAAAGGTTCAACCAAATCGAGCCCCAACTCCTTATACCCTGACCTCGTTGGGGACATGCAAAGAAGGATCGAGAAAAAGCATACCGCTCTGATACCACTGATCCAGATTTATGCAGGAACGCAACATAATACACATGTAACCATAAATATAAATATGCAACGGAAATAACACTTCATTTCATTAATATCAAAGAACTGAAATTTGCTTATAGACAAAATGGAAATAAACTAGCTAGGGCACTGGTAGCTTATCTCTGAGAAGAGATGTGGTGGCTACATGCCTCTGAACTTAGTTACAATGACGCACGAGGGCCTATTTATTATTTAGAATGGGTCTCGTTTGGGTAAATTGGTGTTTCAACTTCTCAGGGACGTAACTTTGGCATACAATCTTTGTTTGATTTGCACCATACCTCGTTAGAAATATCTATCTGAGGACTACAACTTTTGATGTGAGCAAAATTTTCCATCGACGAATGTTGCTCCTGGTTTTCCAAAAAAACGTCGTTTAGGGCCTCAAAATGGCTCTGGAAGTCCAGGACCCGAAAAAGTGCTAAAAATAGTAAGTTGTGCTAAAATTGAAAAACTAAAAGAGACAATGGTGGGGCCCCAAGTGGAATAGGCGGGTGGCCACCAATATCCACCTGGATCATCCCGGAACTTAATGCAGTGGCCTACACCATCTTGACACTGAGGCCTAGAGACGTAGTCCCTCCTGGACGAACTCTGTTATCAATCCCTTATGTTGCTAATGCTTGTTATGTTCCTCTTCTTTACAACATGCAGATGTTCATTTATGTTCATTAATGCTTTTATTAATGCAATTCTAACACATCAGCCAAAGTAAAAGGTCTTGGTTAAAAGGGTAGCGAAATTTACCTGGATCAATTAAGCCCTTCACCCACCAAACCATTTGCCAACAGAGGCAACCCTTGGGGTCACATGGTGGAGGTTTGCTCCCAGTGTCCTACTAACATCTGGTGTCGGTGTCGTGATTGTGGTGTTTTTCCCCTGTGCCTCGGTTCCCTTTTTGATGCTTCAGTGCATTACTGCATTCCTGAATAAAACAGTGGCATATTCCCATTTGTGTGAATTTTGTCCCACATTAATACTTCCCTGTCCGCCTCCCCTCCCCTCTACCATAGTCTCCTAACGAAATTTGAAGGTGTCATGTAGTCTAACCCATGCTACGATCTGTGAGTCTTGTTGCATGTTTAAGAAAGGTTGAAGATTTGAATATCAAATAAAGAGTCATACTTGACTCAAGGCATTTTGGTTTGATAGGGTTGCATTAATGTTGAACTTAAGGTTAATACTTGTATGATATATTGCAATCACTGCTAATAAATTATGATGGGTTTTTAGAATTGAAAATAATGCAGAATGAGTATTGAATTTATAGGGTTTAAAATTTTGAAGATCTTATTTCCTCTGATTTTGAAGGGTTTGGGATTTGAATGCTGAAGGATTTCCTACTTGAAATCTCTGAGGTTTTGTGAAACCCCAATATTGCCAATGTTGAAAATATGAAGATTTGCAAGGATGAATGTTAAGCATTAGGGTGTGTAAGCCCTAGAGATCATTAAGGTTCGCTAGTCATTTAGGGTTGGTGATGAAAGTATAGGGCTTAATTGATTTCACTTAAGAAGAAACCATAACTCCTAGGATATTTGACATCTTCATGATTAAGTTGATATGCGAGTTGGATGCAAGAAGGCTAAAAGATTAAGAGGGAGAAATCATGTTCTCAAAAGATAAGTATTTGGTATTTTCTTTAGTTTATTTTTATCATCACTAATGATGTGTAATATTTGATGATGATGAAGACAATGTCAACTTCTCAATAATGATATGGATGATATGTAATATTTAATGTCCTTGATGATTTCTTAATAATATGGATTACTTGTTGATGATGTGGACAAGATTGACTAGACCCAAGAAGACTAAGATCAAGAGGGAGCTGAAACATTCTCTAGAGATAAGTACTTTCTTGATTGCTTCTATTATGAGCCTCTTGTCATTGTATGTCTTGCTTGGTTGTAGTTGTTCTTACACAAGGATTGCAAGAACGTGATGAAGTATGTCAGGTCTATGAAAATCATTGAAAAAAATGGAAGAACAAAGTGACAAGAAGACTTGTGATTGGATAAGCCTTGGACTTAGAGGGAGTGGACTAATTGAAGCATGTTTTGATCTATGCGACTTTCATGATGAAGATGGCTAAAATTTTTGAAGAATGATGTTGATCTAAATGTGTTAAAAATGAGGCCGTGATTTTCTACCATGTATTGTTTCTGACAAGCATTGAGGTCCTCTTCATCTAGTGTAAGAGGAAGTTGATTGAATAATTGTAATATTGAAAGTATGACATGAGCCTGGTGAAATCTATACTAAGGTTGTGGCATAATTGAATGTGAGTCCATGGATATTTGTTTGAGGGAAAATTTGATTAAGTTGTGAGACTGTTGATTTGAAGAATCCCTCTGATTGGCTCATTGAACCACATGATGGTTGAAATTGTTGATTCTAATTGAACTAGATATATTTTGGGTGTTGTATTGGTTTGAATGACATGGTTGGTCCTGATGCATGTAGCATAATTGAGGCTGGAAATGCAGTTGATTTGTGTTCAAGCTGGTTGTTGATGTTTACTTCTATAAGAAACCACTTATTGTCTGTTGATTCAACGGTGGTTGTTGATGTTTGCTTCTATGAGAGGCCTCTTATTGTCTTATGGATTTGACCATGGCACCCTTTTCTGCGGAGAAACATGGTGACAATATTTTCATATGTAAGAAGCCACTTGTTATTTGTTGGATTGTTTGCTTTTGTGAGAAGCCCCAAATGAAATTGAATGAATACCTATATGTTGTTTGTTGGAATGCTTGATAAAGTGTTGATGTTCGCCATGGATACTATTTTGATGTTGAGCTGGTTTCTAATAATTATGTGAATGGTTGAAAATCCCTCCTTGAGAGGGAACATTGTGATTAAAAACACTGAGCATATGCTCTTTCCCTAGTCTTTTGACTAGCCATGGACTTGGTGGGGGGGGGGGGGGGAATGAGCAGAGGAGCTCCTGGGTGTGAGTTTACTTGGAGCCATGGACTTGGTTGAGTACATTCCCCATTATGCATCCTACCCGCAAGTCAACTTCATGTCATTATTGGCCAAGGGCCATGCTGAGATGGTTAAGCTTGGCGAGATTCCCGCCCATTTGGCCAATGTGAGGCTTAGGTGTGTGTTATCTTTACCAAGGTTAGACGCGACTGCCATGGACTTAGTTGTAGTAAATTGATATCCCTTAAGTGTTGGATGCATGTGTTACCAATTGATCGTCGAGGATCAAGCTCGGTGAGAATTAGTTAGTCGACACAGGGTGTGTGATCTTTACCAAGGTCATATGTGACTGCCATGGACTTGGTTTTTGTAAATCGATCTACCCTATAGTCAGTTGTGGATTAGTCTTCTTCTATGGATTGAGACATCATGAGATCTTTGGTGCAATTGGAAGAATACCTCCCTAGCTGAGAGGAAGTGTTGAGATTGGATTATGATGCTATCTTCTTTCCTTATGATGAGACATGTACATATGAGAGAGAATGAAAATACATCCCTCACTAAGATGAAGTTTTGAAAATTATGGTAGCCATGGTCAGTATTTTCATCATGTGAAGGAACTGGAAAATTTGAATTATATTTTCCCTCCTAAAAATATTCAAGTCGGCCATCCTTTTGTTTAGGTCAGCTAAGCCCTTAGGAGGCACCCGTTTGACCTCCTTTGATCACTATATAAAGGATCCTTCCTCTATCATTTGTAATCATCGACTTTGTCTTTCTCAACTCTAATCCGACGAAGGAACAAGTCTGAAATGGAGGGCCAAAATTTTAAGAGGAGGGTTTGGGATTTCTTTTTGTTCTTGGATATTGGTTTAGTTATTCTCTTGATGCTATTTCTGATGTATTAATGAACTATGAACTCTCTCTTTCTCTCACATAAGGAAGAATTTTTGGGGTTTCCCCTTTTGGGTTTTTCCTTGGCCCGAGGCCTAATTTTTGTCTCTTATCTCATGGTTTCTTAGTTATTTCTCTACAACTTTTTTATGGTTTTAATGGTTAAGTTTTCTTCTATATAACTTATTAATGATTTTGAATGAATGATATGTGAAATTAATGCTAACTAAATCATTAAAAGTAGTTATCTTTTGAAGAAAATTTGTTTTCTAGCTTGTGCCTTAGAAAACTCAACAAGAATGGTTTGACCACACTACGTTTCTAGATTTTAGGTGCATTTATTTTAAGAGAGAAAATGTCAAGACCAAGAGCAACTCTTTTGACTAAATAAACCTCACTTTGTCATGATACCTTATACATATATGCTTAAAATTCTATAGAGAGCTAAGTGAATAAATCGGTTACTAAATATTTAGTTCATATTAATCAAAAAGCCATTTCTTTCAATATCTTTGGTTGATATATATATGATTGGCCATTATCTTCATTGCGTTTTCATAAATTTTTGGATAATAAATTTAGATTTATAGTTAGAAAGGTTCAATAAGTGTTCTTTTCTAAACTTTTTTGTTATATTATGTATATAATATTTTCAATATAATTCAACTATTTGATTACTATTTTTTCCCATGAAAAATATATCATAGGGAAATTTATTGGGCACTTTCTATCATTTCGAGAATGGTAATTAAGGTAAATTGAATTATACAAAATTTAGGCTTCATTAAAACAAGACTCAAGGTTGTTACAAAATATACTCAATAAGAGATTAACATGTCACTTGCAGGAATTGAATTCAAGCGGGGAAGATAATACTCCTCACAATTTCCTAGACTAGACTAAATATACATAACTCAACCATTTGAGAAATAGATATAATATTTTTAATATCTATATAAGTATTTTCTTACATTATGCATATAATACCTATTAATATAATTCAACCATTTGATTATATGGATATATAAATATTTATATAGCTATCTAATAAAATAATTGCATAAGGAAAATTTGTACTATGTATGTAAGATTTTGGATTTTGAATGCATCATTATAAACTAACAATTTTCTAGTTCTTACAACACACCATATTACACAAAGTTAGCTTAATTTTTCATCTTATGATTGTGTTGTTGCATTAAGCCCCCAAAAAACAAGAAACTTCAAAATGATATTTTTTCACATTGAACTGAATTCAACTTAATTTTATTATAACATCCTCAAGACCAATTGGCCAATTACAAAAAATATTGCTCTCAAATAAGGGGCTTTTAAAGCATATGGATGCACTCATATTTTTTTACTAGTATTGTACAATCTTGAAACATCATTTCATGGTTACTATTTTTTACTATTAGTTATTAACATCACTTGACAAGAGCATGGTTGTAGTCATGGAAATAATAGGTCTTATAAATGAAGTGTGACAACCACCTTGATGCCAAACAACAAATTAATGCGCTGCAAACCAATGGTGTAACCCAAACAGATAGAGAAGATGATGATGCTTGCTTAGCAGTTGCTATAACTCCAAGCATTCCAACCGATGCAATTGATATAACTTGTGTAGTTATCTCAAGTGCCCTAAAAACATTTAATGCGCCTTTGCAACTCCGACATTTCACCACATGTGACCAATACCTAGAAAAAAGTCCAAAATTTACCAACATTAGCAATTGTTTGACAGATTTGTTACCATAATTAACCCATATAACTTGGGAAAAAAATCTTTAATCATGCAATAACTACCGCTAATAATACAATTTTAATACTTTTATAGAGAGAAATGTGAGACATACACTATCAATGTCTTGAAAAAGGATATTAATAAAAGATATTGAATTAACGACAGGGGGGAACAACTTAGATGTTCCTTATCAATACCATTTAATTCACCACTATATAATCAAAGTTATACCGCTTTTTCTCTCTTGAGTTAATGAAAAATTGTAGAGTTATTTTGCTCATTCTCATCATGTTAGTTCTAATCTTATAGAATTTGTGTATTTTCTTAAATTACAATAAATTTATCAACCATTTAATCAAAAACATATTATTTAGGTACAATAAATTCTATTAGTGTACTAAGTTCCTAACTAACAAAAAACAAACTCTATTAATGTGCCAAATCTACATAGTTCTTTACCAACAAAGAAGGATAGATTTGAAACTCATACCATTGTTTACTCATTTTGATATAAGTGAGAAAATATATCTTATAATTTTTAATTTACATAAATAGTTGTATAATACATTTTACTTTTTGATATGGTAAAAAAAAATGATACACCGACATATCATGAGACGAGTCTACTTCTCTAAGTCTAATTCTATGTTTATCTATATTTACCTCGAACTAGGAATTTAGGTTACATATAGGAGGTTTATGTTATATAGAGTTGATAAAGTAATTTGATGTTTAATAAATCATATGTCACTATTATAGTTACGGGAGTAGTTTTCCTAAGATATGTCTTTCCATTGATACTCATTATTATCTATTAACTTAACACATGATATAAGAAAATATATTTTTTTATTAATGTCTATAAGCAACCAAAATAGGTCAAATGGAACTAGAGTGTACAATACGTCACAATGGTATTGTAGGAGAGTTGAGGCAACTTCAAAGTGTCAAAAAAAGAGAAATACACATGATATGAAAGTAGTATTAGTAAGAGGGGTCAAACCAAGAGAGTAAAGCCTATAAAAAATAAATATCTTTTAGTCAAAATAGATGTAGATGTAAATGTGAAAGAAATAAAATTAAGCTGCCTATCATGACCTGTAATTGTAATTGAGAAAATGCCATACCTAATAACGTTCTTTGGGGAATGCCTCGAGCTAATAGATCACCACTAGGTAATATGGGGATGAACCTAAGAACAACCAATAAAAGCTCTCTAAACATCTTATAAGGCTAAAAAGAAGAATTTCGCCATGAAATCACCACTTGATTGAGAATAAGATGCCTTCATGTTGGAAAAACTACTGTGCATGTCTTAGTGACCATGTGTAAGTGGTATAACCATTGCCTAATAAGGCACAAGATAATCTGCATTGTTTTGAATCACCTAACATACTTTAACTCCATGGATGGGGTATCTACATGATGCTCAGTGCCTCCAATGATCCAAATATGATGGAAAAATGAAATAATCAACTCAATGGGACCAAGTTTGGATATAGTCCCGTAAGATCTATCCTCTATGTGTGATTACCTCTTGGATATATAAATCAAACACACTTGATTTGGAAAATGAAAGAAGGTGGCAAGGGACCTAATTGAACCTTGATGCATATAATAAAATCTCCCTTGAATCTCATAATATATGGAGCATTTGAAGATGAAATTCCCCTCAATTTTAGTTTCTTGTAGATGCCAAAATTAACAAATCCTATCCTACTGCAATAAATTGTGGTCAATGTCAACTCGCCATTGGTGGGAACATACCCTCAACTCGTCAATAGGGATCTAAAGGTCATCGGTACCAATGACATCCAATGTAGTAAGGACATAGAATGAGGTCGTCCATTAGTTGCAAAATGTGCTCAAAGTAGAAGGTCCTCTTAGGGCCAAGCAACTGTGGAGGGGAATTTTAAGTAACTCAAGTAATAATAATATTAGTAAATAAATTTTGTGACCACCAGAATAATTTCGTCTTTTGAAGGTCGAAGGAGTTGACTTGGGGTGATTAAAGAAATCTTGGAGGAGGTGACAGACTAGATTGAGATGTCAATTTATTAAAGGAGTGAGGAAACATCTATGAAATGACACTACCTATGTCTTGGGAGCTCCATGGAGATAATAACCTATGAAGAGAAAAGGCTCAAGTAGGGATATCTCTCGCTTCCTACCCTTGAATCCCTTAATGTGCATACATAATGAAAGAAGAATACAAGCTCAAACATGTTCAAAAGGTATAAGGGATGGACACTAAACTTGAATTGAGCCTTGGATAATGATGTGATAGACTTAACATACAAATAACACGATACACCTATGTACATACGATGTACAAAAAATATGGGCATGGACCACATCTCCCAAAAATATTATTATGATGAGCTACAAAATAACTCTATATGCATTAGGAGAAGAATTCCCAAATAACCAAAGACTAGGGGTGTATACAAAAACTTGGTGGGATAAATATGTCAATTTATTGAAGGAGAGAAGAATCCAATATGAACCAACCCTCCCTATGTCTTGAGAGATCCATGGAGAAAATATTTTATGAAGAGGTGAAGGGCCAAAGTAGGGATATCTCTCCCTTCCCTCTCTTGAATCCCCTAAGGTGTGTACCATAATGAAAGAAGAAAACAAACTTGAAAATACTCTTAAGGTATGAGGGATGGGCACTAGATTTGACATGAGCCTTGGATAATGATGTTATACATTTAATAACAAAATAACATGATAAACCTATATACATACAATGTACACCAAATATAGATATGGAACACATCTCCCAAAAATATTATATGATGAGCCACAAAATAAAATTTTATGTGTTAGCAGAAAAATTCCCAAATAATTAAAGGCTAGGGTGTATAAAGAAAACTTGGAGGGGAGGGGCTAGAGAGAGATGTCAATCTATTGGAATGAGGAAGCCTCTATGAACCAACATTGCTTATGTCTTGGAAGGTCTATTGAGAGAATATGCAAAGGACTAAGTAGGTATATCTCTCCCTTCTTGTCCTTGAATTCTTGAGGTTGTATAAGTAACAAAAGAAACAAAAAAGAAGCTTGAAAGTGCTCTCAAGGTATAAGAAATGGACACTAAATTTGAATTGAACCCTTATTAAAGAAATTATAATCATAATATATAAAATTGAAAAATAAATCTACATATAGACAATGTAAAAAAAATAATATACTCTCAAAGTATAAGAAATGCACACTAAATTTGACTTGAGCCTTGGTCAGTCACATTTTAATTATAATATACAAAATTAACATGAGTCTACAGACATACAATGTAAACCAAATAAGTCCCATAAACCATATTTATAAAACAATGCATGTAATATAGAATTTAAGGTGATTACATCCTTAGAATTTTACTTTATCATAACATATCTGGAGAGAAAATTGAAAGTTAGCCAAACAACTACAATTAAGGTGATTTGCTGAGAATTTTACCTTATCATAACGTATCTGGAGAGACAATTGAAACTTAGCCAAACAACTACAAATATGCACATGCTGAAACAAAGGAGGATTCACATTTCCTTCAAACAAATGTTTTAGGGCATTTCGTCGATGTTATTTTCTGGATCGAAAACTTGATACACGGGTATACGACTCCCTTTGATGATCAAGTCGTGTTAATATTTATACCCAAATGGCACAAATGTAGCATGTCTCACATTCTATTTCTATTGTAAAGTACAGATTCTTATTTGCTGTTGGATATGGTTAGAAAGAGCCTTAAGCAAGGTATACAGGTAACTTGTCACGATCTGATCGAAAGAGTTTTCTTGCGTTCCCCATTTAAACCGTGCCCACACCCTGAAGTAAAACAGATGTTCAAAGTAATTTTCCTTACACGGAGGTGTAACTGATTCAAAATTTGGAGAGATTATCTGACGGGCTGGAGTGGATTGAATTGTTTAAGGTTTTACTTCACTCTCTGACCAATCTGATCCAAATTTTCTTTTACCTTAACTCTCTCACAAGTCAGATTCCAAAATATTTTCTAAATCTGCCATCAACAAAAAGATAGACGATAGTCGATAAATAGTAAACTGTAATATAGCTTGACATGCTCATCTCAGCAGGTGAATAAACTTTGGAAAAGGGCCTTGATGCCCGGTCGGTTAATCAACCTTCTGGTTTGAGTCGAATCACATCTATTGGGAAACAACTACGAGATGTTAACATTTGTGCTAATCGACCCACGTTGCGGAGATGGTGTCAATCTACTCAGATGCCCATTTTTTGTTAGCAAAGAAGCCAATTCCAGATCTGTCTCCTGTCACGGGAGTTACATTGGCATACTTAAAATCCAGGGATTTGGCTCGAAGACAAAAAGTCTAGGAAGGATTGTTTGTTGTCGTTGTTGTCTTTGGAAATAGATCGTGGGATTGCGATGTTTTTGTGACAACGCGTGCATCGATAATTGCATATACCAAAAAGTAGCCATAATGGGCTTAATGGAGAATATTGTCATCCAAACTAGTTCGTTAGATCTAATCCAACACGAGATGAAATGACGAAAAGGATTTTTCATGAATTACGCTTGCTAATTTGGATCACTCACCTTTGCTATCAATCTATGAATACCTACCATGATGTTGGAGAAATTTTGCGCATTTTCTTTATCGATCTATGAATACCTATCATGATGTTGGAGAAATTTTCTTTCAGAAATCATTTCATTCCCTTGTTTTACCTGTTTTGCCTGCTACTTTTCCTTTCATTCTCATACCCCTTTCCACTTCCACACATTATATTATTTACGAAATGTTTATTCTTTATTCTCATCATGAGCCTTCCCTTTGTAGTTTTGATAATCCTACTTGTTAACATCAGATTTGATCTTATAATTTGAGTGTTAATCTAATCTGCAGTGTAGATACATAGATATCATTAAGGGTGAGCAAACTGTTACATAGTTCACTATTCGACATTAATGGTTTGTTACTAATTACAAGGTGGATTAGTTAGTCGATCCATTGACATAGCATTAGTGATTTGTTGAGCGCACTTCAGACATGGCATATGGTTGTGTGTCATTATTATTCAAGGATAAATGGTTAGATAAAGTTCGAACATGCTGCTATCACATATTTACACGCAGAGAATATATTATACGTACATATGGACAAGTGATTCGGTAGAGCAAGTGCCCCATACTAACAGTTCTACTACAATTTTCAACATGACTATGGGAGGTCGAAGACTGCCCAGGGGTGCGCGGGGTCAATGTGAGTTTATAATGTTATATTTCACATGATCTAATCACAATTGAAACTTACAGTTTTAGTGCAGTTTTCAACGTGAGTATGGGAGGTCGAAGACCGCCTAGGGGTGTGCGTGATCAAGGTGAGTTTGTAATGCTATATTTTGCCTGATCTAATCATAGTTTTGGACACCCTTTGGAAAATATGCATGGGACTTTTGTAGGCAAATATAAGAAGTTGTTATGTTTAGCAATTTATATGTTTTTGCAGTTATTGAAAGGTGGTGCGATTGTTGATTTGATTTCATATTTGAAGATTTAATTGGAGAATTTAACTATAATGTGAATTTCATACTGTAGTTGGAGAATTCGACTATAGCATGAAACTCAAAGGAAAGGTTTTTTTTCTTTTTTCAAGTGCTAATTTTAGCAAATGATTGGACATTTGGGGATCCAGCATGACTAGCGATAATAGATTATGATTTCATGTCACTTCAAACACTTCAAATTTTCAACGACCAAGTGCATTTTGGTATGGTTGATATTTAGTTCAAGAGGCCCACACATTGATATTGGCTACTTTTGGATAGTGTTGTCCTCGAAGAATTCCATTTGACCTTAAATTTGGAATGTTGGGCCTAGAAGAGTTTGCATTGCTATTTTGAAATTTTCTCCTTCCTAAAATTCACCTAATTTATCATACTTTTTTTTAATTCTCACTTATCCCATAACTTAAGGTTTAGTTTTTGGCGATTTTCTTCTTAGAAAGTTTGTAGGGTCTATTATAGGCATGAAAAAAGTGTGTTAAAAGAAAAAAATGCCATATATAAGCATAGTATATCTTATGAGTAGTTACTCTGGAAGGAGGGAGATATTTTGGAGTGGTAGTTTCTTCAGGCACATGCAATTTTCATTAAAAAAATGAGTTATATTTGGATATACCATTTTTACTTCCCTTCAATTTTCTATCTTATCCTTTCTCTATGTCATTTTGTTCTCATTCTAGTTCATTGTAACAAGCAAGGAGAAGAAAAAAATAACTTTATTTTGTAATATCTCGAGCTTCTTCTCTTGTTCTTTCTTCTTCCCCTTCTCCTATTCTTCTTCTTCCTAAAGATATTGAGATTGATAGTTAGCAAGGAATATTTGCGGTGGTGTTTGATATTTTTGGCTCGTGATTGTTAAAACACGTAGCAACTTTGTTTTTACTATGAATTTTGATAATAAAGACATAAGATTTCATTGGAATTGTTACCACTCAATCTAGCAATGGTCTTAGGAGGGGTTCCAAAGGGGCTACTACTAGACCAAGTGACAACAATGGGATAAGGACCCACTGTCACCTTAGTCGATGTCCCCTGCTCTTTACATACTTTCACCAATAGTAGGATCAATGACAAGGTATAATGTGATTTACTAGGCCCATTCAAAGGAGAGGCTCGATTAATGGTTCAAATACTTAAAGAAAAGCTGAAAGGCTCCCCAAGAAAGACCTATGAAGGATGACCTCGAGCTTAGGGATATTAAAATATGATGAATGCCTAAGATCAAAACTTCCAAAATCCCTCACTTGTGATTGATGTGTTTATACGAGGGTTCCAAGTGAGGCAAGGATTGCTCATTCAATGGGAAGATTCAATTAAAGTATGAGCTTTGGGAGGAGCGAGGGTGACTTTCTACGAAAAGCCCCTTGAGAAAAACACTATAAGAGACTAAGAGTTGAGAGATATATTGTGGTAAAGGCTCATCCAATGGTCACCTATAGTTAAGAGAAACAGTTTTGAATAATGAACTATAAAGTGAAAATCTTCAAGAAATCCCCAAGTCAAAATAGCTTCAAGGGTTCCCTCTCGGAGTGATAGCTAGGGCATCAATTTATTTGAAACTCCATCATTGGAATTTGTTCAAAACTGGAGGATGCCTAGAGGAGACATAAATGAAGAAACTTGTCTGAATGGAATCCTAAAATTCCTCCTCCCTAAAATTTTGCACCAAGCCCTAGAAAATCTCCTTAGCCTTAGGGGACAAAGAAAAGAGGTGAAAGAATGATATTTTTTTTAAGTTAATGTGATAACCAAGGATATAGGACAAGTTCCTGGCTATTGCGAAGATTAGAGTCAAAATGATCAATATTTAGGAACTTCACTCTTCAAAGAAGCCTAAAGAAGCAACTATGTTCTTTGTCGGTGCAACTTCACAACAACTTTAGACTTTTATACTTCGATATGAAAGCCTTTTGATGGAGTTTCAAGGTAAAAGGTGCACAACCTACCCCTAGGAAAATTCATTCTTCTTGCCAAGATGAATAACATATCCGACGAGCCAAGAATATAAGTCTTTCATAGATTGACATTAGTTTTTAGGGCATAAGTAAATTCATAACATAACATTCCATACATTATACATGAAACATTATAAAATTCTCATGAAAATAACACTTACATGACAAAAAGAGTATATCCATCCATAAACTTGCCAAATAGAAGCTCCAAGAGAGATAGTGAAAATATTCCACACATCAAAATGCATTTAATCATCCAAATGATTCCACAAATTGCAAGTCCAAAATATTTAGAAAGATATATCCCAAATCCAAGTGATGATGAGAGATCAAATGGATCTCTCTTATATTTAATTGACCCTCCAAGGGAATTGAATGGCCTAATTGTGTCTAATAATGCCCCTACAATAAAAATAACGTGTAAAATAACATCCTTTTGGTGACAAGCCCACCAAATAGCTCCATAATATGAAAAATAAGCCTCTCAAGAGGGCCGAAATTTTTGAAAAATGCAGCAATAAATTCTCAATTTGATTTTTCATTGATTAAATTGAGAAAATTGGAATTTCCACATCAGCAGACAGCTTGGATGATGTTAACTTGAGTGACATGGCTTGTGTCATCCAGTTTACTCAGTAAATTCGAGTTGGAGGAGTTAGAGTTTAGTTATGCATGTGTGATTGCTAATTTGTAGAAATCAAGGTTAGTTATCTAAGGTTGTCTTCAGTTAAACTAGTTCCAATTCTTGGAAGAACTAGTGGAGGGTCAAGTTGTGCAGTGGAATTTCAATCAAACTCAGTGATCATCTAGTTAACTAATCAATAATCGCAAAATAGCTAGTGCATGCAGAGAATTCGAGTTCCCCAGGCTTGGTGGAGATTCCAAGGCAGTGTAACATCAATTGTAGACTAGTTTTGAGTGCACAGGTGTTGCATGCATTCAGATGATCAACCTAAGGAATTGCACAATTCAATTTGAGGAATTTCCTAAATAATAAGGGCCTAATTCCTCAAGGAACAACGCAAGGAAATATGAGCTCAAGCTAAGGCAAAAATTGACTAAGTCTGGGTCAAAGGCTTTCAATGAGCAAAGAGATAGGTTGTGCACTTGCAAGGTGAGCTCAGTTGAGCAAATCAATTGTAATAGATCTCTATTTCATTTGATTAATGCAAGAGGCATTGGGGATTTTAGCAGATTGCTTTCCCCAAATTAAATTCTTGTTGCATGTGTGTTATTTCTCGTTGCATGTTTGAAATTTTTGTTCTAGATTGTAAATTACTTTCCGCAGCGCAGTAGATTAGGTTTGTGTCTTGTGATTTTGATTAAAAATTCATGAGCAGTGGAAAATCTACAATATAATTTCTACATGGTATCAGAGCAGGATTCACAATAGATCATAAATTCAAAGTTGTTTCTCAAAGGTTTGAATTTGGAGATCAGTGTTGCAGGTTTTCTTCAGAGCTGAGAAGATGACCTTCAATGGACTAAGGCTAGAGTATGCCTTGGAAGTCACTTCTAATTTTGTTGCATGAAAGGATTGCATGGAGGCGATATTGGATGACAATGGTTTGCTAGAATACATCAAGACACATGTTGCACAACCACCAAAATATGATTGCTAGAACCGTGCTCAATGGAAGAAATATGTAGCCAAAGAGAGGAGAATCACATTGGAGGGAGTACGTGATCACATTGTCTCAAATCTCCACAGAAAAGAAACTTCGTTCGCGATGTGGAAAGCATTGACAAAATTGTTCGAGAATAATACTGCTAAACTGTTATCTGGGAAAATGTCTCTCCTAGCCCCTGGAACCTATGCCCAACTTCTGGCACTGAAACACTACTTCTCCCTAGCAATTTTGATTTTCCTCTAGAGGCTACTGCGTTGCCTCTGCGTCAGGTTCTTTGTGGCTTCTCTTCCTCTCTACAAATGCACTTTCCGGAACTAGAATTCTTCCTTCGGCTTCACTTTCCCTTCCCCTCACACTACTTCGAGCTCACTAGCTCTCTCTCCGACAACTGACTGTTGCTACTTTGGAAATCGATCTCCCAGTGAAATCGAACTGCTGGTGTGTATTCTCCAAGAGCCCATCAACTTCTTCTTATAATCTTCTGTTGGGACTCCAACGACCAAGATTTAATCTTAATCGATGGCTAAGATTAACTTGAAGTCGATCCGTGTGAGTCTCTAGAACATTCACACCTTGACTTAATTAATTCTGATTAATTAACCATATTCTTGATCCAGATGGATATCGGTGGCCACCCACCTATTCCATTTGGACTCGCAGCATCAATTCTTTCAGTTTTTCAGCTTCAAAACAACTTGCTATTTTTAGCATGTTTTCAGGTTCTGCACTCCCCGAGCCATTTTAGGGACTTAATGATCCAGGTGGATATTGGTGGCCACCCACTGATTCCATTTGTACCCCCACCATCATCTCTTTTAGTTTGTAAGTTTCATCACAACTTACTATTTTTAGCAGGTTTTCGAGTCCTGAACTTCCGAAGTCGTTTTGAGGCCCTAAACGACGCTTTTTTGGGAAACCAGGAGCAACATGGGTCGTATGTTGCTCAATCAAAAGTTGTAGTCCTCGGATAGATCTTTCTAACGAGCTATTAAGCACGTCAAACGGAGATCAGATGCCAAAGTTACGTCCCTGGGAAGTTGAAACACCAATTTACCCAAACGAGACCCACAGTTTTGGCACTTCATCTCTTACAGTTAGATTTCTGGACGTTTCGGATTTTACATTGTTTCTCAACAATAAATAGGCCTTCGAGCCTCATTGTAACACAGTTCAGGGGGTCGGTAGCCGACACATATCTTCTCAGAGATAAACGCTACTAGTGCCCTAGCTTGCTTGTAACACAGTAGGGAGGCCTGTAGCCATCACATCTCTTCTCATAGATACGCTACTAGTGCCCTCACTCACTCATTTCCATTATGTCTCATTGTAACACAGTTCAGAGACTTGTAGGTGCCACATCTCTTCTCAGAGATACGCCTACCAGCGCCCTAGCTGTTTATTTCAGTCATTTGATATATTAATAAAATGAAACATTATTTCCGTTACATCTCTGTATCTATGGCTATATGTGTATTATGTTGCGTTCCTGCATAAATCCAGATCAGTGGTATCAGAGTGGGTCTACTCTTTCTCTGTTTTTATTTTCATATCCCCAACGCGGCCAGGGTATAAGGAGTTCAACCTCGCAAACCTCGACGACCCCCCATGGCGGAAGGAAAGAAAGACGAGGGAGCAAAAGATCCTATCAAAATCTTGTTCGAGGAGGCCCTCAAGAAACAAAGGAACGCGATGATGGATAACTTTTCCCATATCCTTCAACAACTGCCCACCGGCGGCACATCTACATCCAGCACGTCTGCCAACAGGTCTGCGACATCCTGGACAAATCCAATACCAAGTTCATCAAAATTCCCCCCCCCAAGGAAGGAACTTAACGCAATGGAGACCATTGCTTCCTAAGGAGGGAGGAATGATCCAGGTGGATATCGGTGGCCACCCACCTATTCAATGTGGACCCGCAGCATCAATTCTTTCAATTTTTCAGCTTCAGAACAACTTACTATTTTTAGCATGTTCTCGGGTTCTACACTCCTGGGGACTTAATGATCTAGGTGGATATCGGTGGCCACCCACCGATTCCATTTGTACCCCCACCATCAGCTCTTTCAATTTGTAAGTTTCAACACAACTTACTATTTTTAGTAGTTTTTCGGGCCCTGAACTTCTGGAGCTGTTTTGAGGCCCTAAACGACGCTTTTGGTGAAATCGGGAGCAACATGGGTCATATGTTGCTCACTCAAAAGTTGTAGTCCTCATATAGATCTTTCTAATGAGCTATTGAGCGTGTCAAACAGAGATCGGATGCCAAAGTTACATCCCTGGGAAGTTGAAACACCAATTTACCCAAACGAGACCCACAATTTTGGCACTTCATCTCCTACGGTTAGGTTTCTGGACGTTTCGGATTTTACATTGTTTCTCAACAATAAATAGGCCTTCGAGCCTCATTGTAACACAATTCAGGAGGTCGGTAGCCGACACATCTCTTCTCAGAGATAAGCGCTAGCAGTGCCCTAGCTCACTTGTAACATAGTGGGGAGGCCTGTAACCGTCACATCTCTTCTCAGAGATACGCTACTAGTGCTTTCGCTCGCTCATTCCATTATGTCTCATTGTAACACAGTGCAGAGGCCTGTAGGTGCCACATCTCTTCTTAAAGATACGCCTACCAGCGCCCTAGTTGTTTATTTCAGTCATTTGATCTATTAATAAAATGAAACATTATTTCCATTGCATCTCTGTATCTATGGCTATAAGTGTATTCTGTTGCATTCCTGCATAAATCCGGATCAATTCCCTAAGTTCAGACTTAGGAAATATTTAAAAAGTCGGTTAATAATCTAATTAAATCACCTTTGAGTGGAATTTCGAGAAACGATTTCTGGGTTTTGGAGAACTCATGTATTCTAGCGTCTCCACCAAATTTCGTGGCTAGAACACATCCGATGCTACAAAAACTAACATAGCTAACCTAGGAGATAACTTAAGCAGAGAAAGTTGGGAATAGGTGATATCCCCTTCTCTTAGTTTCTTGCCACCAACCACACTTTGTGGGGTTAAAGGCTTTTTCTCACTAACTAGTAGGTAGGTGTAGGTGGCATGCAGATAACATGAATCACTCCTTATCTAATCATTGATCTATTCATCATTATGATTCCTCTTCTACTGGGTCTCCTCCCATTGTTGAAAGTTTGTAAAGAGCAAGGAGCCTTAGCTAAGGTGACAATGGGCTATCGCTCTATTGTTGCCCCTTGACCTAGTAGTTTCTTTATAGGATCCCTGCTAGTTTGAGCAGTAATAGGACAAAGGCCCACTGTAACCACAAGCTATGCCCCCTTCTCTTCTCAAATTTTCATTGACGGGAGGAGTCCTAGTATCCCTCACTTGTGATTAATGTGTTTATAACAGGATTTCAAAGTGAGGCAAGGATGGCTCATTCAATGGAAAGGTTCAGTCAAAGTGTGAGATTTAGGACAAGCTAGGATGACTTTCCACAAAAAATTCCTTGAGAGAAATGTTAGACGAGACCTAGGGTTGAGATGTTTAACGAGATAAGAGTTCATCCAAGGTCAAGATAGTCAAGAGAAAAGGTTTCGAATGATATGCTACTAAAGTACAAAACTTCAAGAAATCCTTAAGTTGAAGGATGGCTTCTAGGGTTCCCACTTAGTGTGATAGCTAGGGCATCAATTATATTGCAATTTCACCATCAGAATTCGTTCCAAACTCACAGATGCCTAAAGGAGACACTAAGGAAGAGTCTTGTCCGGACGAAATTCAAGAAATCCTCCATGAGTCCCCTTGTCCTAAATAGGTCTCCTTGTCCTTAAAGGGACGAAAAAGAAAGGGAGAAAAGGGTGAAAAAGATGATTTTTCATTGAGTTGATGTGATCACCAAGGATCTAGGACCAGTGCCTAGCATTTGGGAAGATTAGAGTCAAAATGTTCTTGAATTTGGAACTTCACTCTCCAAGGAGGCCTAAAGAAGCAAGTTCACTATATATGAATGTAGCTACACAACAATTTTAGACTTTTACACTTCAATGCCAATAATTATGGAGTTTCAAGAATGAAAATGCAAATTTCCCTCTAAGAACATTCATTCATTTTTTGTCCAATGAGTAACACATGCAAAAATTTCCAATAGCTACAATGCTTCCAACAATTTAATTAGGCCATATTATTTCACCATAAGAAAGTAATTCCATGCATTAGACATTCATCAAAACAAAAATATAGCATTATATAGCACTTACAAGACAAACAAGAGTATATCCATCCACAAATTTGCCAAAAATGAGCTCCAAGAGAGATTACAAAAAATTTCCATACATCAAAATGCATTTAATAATCCAAAATCCAACACAAAATTGCAGGCCGAAATTCTCGAATGAGAGGGCTGAAAATCCAAAGTGTGATGATTGAAATGAGAGTGAGACTCTCTTATTTATACATGTTCTATGAATTTTATTTTCTAAAGAAGAAGTCCCTAATGTGCAAAAACACCCTTGGTTACAAGACACCCAAGATAGCTTACACATTCATTAATAATTTATTTGTCTTTTAGCCCACATAATTAATGTGAAGTGCTTTCCAATACTAGTGTTTATGCCTCATGTGCTAATAATGAGGGTGAGGGTCTCAAAAAATGATGGACAAGAGGGGGATGCCCTCTAAACGCTGCAAAACATCTCCAAACCCCAAATTGGGCTCTGTGGGCTCCATGGTCCAGATGGGTCTCATGGGTCTCCAAATGACTTAATATCATGTCGACGCTCCATCAATGAGGGCTATAGGATGACACATGCCCTACCATGTCTCCTGGGAAGAGACAAAACATCATTTGGCCTTGGATCAACTGGCAAGTGTCGGGTGCAAATGTGTGGCTGACTGGGCAACGTGGTCCAAGTGCATCGTCATCTCTGTATGGCTAGGGCACGAACAAGCAATGTGTGGTGTTGAGGAGGCCCATGGTTTGACAACCAATGCTCTGCAATGTTTGAGGCCCATGGCTCTCAATGTTCACCTTACAAGTGCCATTATGACCCTTTAAAGGGCTTGGATTTGGTATAGGGAGGCGAAGTCCAAAATGAAGACCCACATGCAATCTTGTATAAGATCCAATGTGTCTCCTCACCTTCCAGAACAAAAATTCATTAGTGCAATTGAGTAAATAGGTTTGCTAATCAGGGGCAGAAATGGACACTTCATAGTGGCATGCCTTTCCAATGGGGGCTTTAGACATGCCCAGACGTTTCCTTCCTTGGAAAACGGGGTTGATGGAGGACCCTATTAGGTGGTTTCAACCTCTAAGGGAGTGGAAGGTCCATGGTACATCCAACAAATGGCAAGTGTCATGTGAAATAGTGATGGGACAGAGTGGGGGCAAAAGGGGAGGCTCCAAACCACATGCCATGGTACAAGGGTAGCTTTGATGAAGGAAGCCATACCTTGGGTGCATGAATGTAGGAGGGAGAAATCGTGGCACATGAGTTATCCCGACCTTTGTTTTCCCACGCTTCTTCATTTTAATTTTTCCATTTATTGATTTTTCTTTATTTCACTGCTTGAGGTTCAAGGGGGATGAGACTCGAGAGCATGATGCGTGAGATATAGTGGTGATTTCCCCCATACAGTGGGGCAATTCATTACCCACCAAGGGTTGGGATAATCATGGGTTCCTTAATGATGCAAGGGGAACTCATAGGGGCCCTAGGAACCAGGGTGATAGCCATAGTGATAAGGGGTAGAGCTCATGTTTGGATTTTGCCCATGTGCTAAATTTTAATTTCTTGGCCATATTTGCATTTTATGAGACATTTCCTGTTGTGAGTGGCCAAATTATGCTTTTATCTCTTTTTTAGCTGCATCAACCTCTAGGGCATCATTTCAGGTCCAACCAAAGGTGTGGGCAGGGGGGTGGGGAGGCTAACACCTTGTAGAACCAATGGAAAAATGTGGACCCAGATGGGGAAAATATGAAATAGGTTTGTAATAAGAAGATGGGAGTGAGATATGTGGTGTCGGGAAGCGGGACCATGCAACCAAAATTGGGATTTTTCATGTAGTGTCGATACTGAAGCTAGTAGCCAATAAAGGAGATCCCATAAGACTAGGATACAAGATTAACTCCCCAAAACCAAGATAAGGAAACAAGAGTACATTTGAATTCCTTGTCTTTCTGCCAAATCCCCCCACTAATCCATGCCCAAGTATGCCCAAGAAAAGCCAGCATAAACACCCAATTACGTAATGAAATATCATACCTTAAGGGTTCAAAGGCCCACCTTCAAACATATGATCATAACAAATGAGCGAGGGCACACAATGGTTGGAACAGGTGGTGGAGAATAATGGAATATCGAGCTACTAGGTGGCTGCAAAGGGATGATGCTTGCCAGACGAAGACGACTCTAGGAGAAAATTTTCTTCTATAGGGGTCACCCACTGGTGGTAGGTAACACCTTCCACATACTGCTTACCTTGCATTTGATGTGAAAATTCCAAGTCCATAATCCTACTGCAACTAACTGAATTTACTTCTACTCGTTATTAAAATGAACAAGTTATTTATAGTGTTCTACTGAAAATACTGAAGCAATTAATACGAAAACCTTCACTTAATTAATTAATATGCGGAAACAAGAAACTGAGCAAAAGAAAAGAATATTACACAGGACACCGTTGTTTTTGGACAAACGTCCCCAGAAAAATCCACTGCGGGAAAACTGGTGCAACAGATCCGAGGGTTTTATTATTAAGTAGTAGTTATTTCTGAATACAATCTTTGCATGCCTTGTTGGCAATCTAGTACAAAGAATATCACTTGGCAGAAGAAAAATTGAGAGATTACCTCACTCGGCAAGTCCCGACTGATCCAGTAGCTGAACTGACGAAACCCTAGCACTCTCTGTGCTGCCTCTGCGTAGTAATTGCGTAGGCTTGCATGGGGACCTCTGAAGGTCTGCATCACCTCCTCTGTTGGATCAATCAGCTCTCAGGAAACTTGATTCCAACCTTTCCGGCTCAGCATCCTGATCTCCCAGCGAAATCTCGAACTTCTGCTCAAGAATGTTGCATTGCCTCTATGTGTGGCCTTCGTGGCCCTGCGTCACCCTCTCTGGGCATTGTGCTGCCTCCTCTATCTCTTTCTCTGCCTCTTTGCTAAGTATTCTTGGCCCCGGAGAAGATCCTCCGACCAAAACTGTCTCTGCCTCTCAACTACGTGAGAATCTCTCGATCAAAGTTTTCTTCTGAGCACTGCTCACTTCAGAAAATTCGATCGCTTGATCTCTTGGTGTGTTTTTCCAAATGACCCTCAAGCCTTCTTTATAGTCTTCTCATTGAGACTTCAATGACCGATATTAGATCTCCAATCAACAGCTAAGATTACATTTTGACTCGATCTTCTTTTTCTAGAACATTCACACCCATATTCTATTAATTCACTTTAATTATTTTATTTTCCTAAGTTTAGACTTAGGGTCACTTTAAAATAATTAATTTTCTTAATAAAATACAATCTGGGTGGAATTTTCCCAAACAATTTTTGGGTTCTCTGGAATACATGTGTCTAAGTCTCTCCACAAATTTTGAGACTTAGAGCACATATGATGCTACCCCAAATCAACGTCTGATAGGGGAAATATCAGTGATGATATTAAGGCTTCAAGTTTCAAAATCTTATCAATCAAATTCATCATAATTTGGGAATTCTAACATGCAATTGGTCTCCTCAACCAGATATCTACAATTCAATCAACTTAAATCAATCTCTTCAAATCAACATATTTGGGAAGCTCTAGCATAAAATCTAAAATCTTATCATTACTCTTCAACCATTCATTAGGATGTTGTTTGACACCTAATCGTGTCTTAATTTAGAAAATTCTTCAATGATCCTATTTGTTCACCAATAACATAATGATGATCCTATCTATTCACAAATTAGCAGGGGAATGTTCATACTTAGCAACTATTCACTTCTAGAATTCCTGCTCTTTGTTGAAATTTGGTTACCGGAGGACAGGTGGTTCCCTAAGGCTTTGATCTTTGGCATAGGGAAAAGTGTCCAAAAGAATTTAATTTTTCTCCTAAAGTGACTTTATAAAGTTATAAAGTCAAATTTAATTTAAAAGTGACTTTAAGTGATAAAGTTACTAAAGTCTAATTTTAAAGTGACTTTAATAAAGTCAATGTGAAATTAGAAAGTGAAAAGTGACTTTAGAAATAAATGACTAAGTGGGTCTTTATTAAAATGGGGTGAATTAAAAAATAGAAAGTGAGATTTAAATGATCATTTAATCTTAGCCCTAGTTCTAAAGCTATCTCAGCGATTGGATTTAGGGATTCCCCAAAAGTCACTTAGGGTTAGGTTAAAGAAGGA
Source organism: Pinus albicaulis (assembly GCA_034641835.2). NCBI lineage: Eukaryota > Viridiplantae > Streptophyta > Pinopsida > Pinales > Pinaceae > Pinus > Pinus albicaulis. The sequence continues at coordinate 796,545,387 of CM076581.1, forward strand.
AAAGGAGGGAAAAAGTCATTCATTCTTTCATGAGAAGATTGAGAGAAGGATGAAAGAGAGCTGGAGACATTTCTGGTTTTAAGAAAGATAAGGAGAGGAGCAGTTCAGCAAATCCGTACAGCAAGGAGAGGTTGCACGCATTTCAAGGCAGCAGTCTGTACAACAATAAATCAACACAGTTTTCAAGGCAGATTTCCGTACAGCAGTAGTGGGCACATTTTTTGAGGTTCGTATAGTAGCAAGGAGGCACATATTTCGAGAAAAGCAACATCAGTGTGTAGCACGCATTCCGAGGCTGAGTTGGCACGATTTTCGAGGCCGAAAGAAGTTGTAATTTCCGTACAGTCCGTACAGTAATACAAAATTTCTGGCACAGTTTTCGAGGAGGACGTACAGCATTAAATGTTGTTATCTCTTGCGGTAAAATTTTTGTTATTACTGTTTTGCTGATTTGGCACATTTTCCGAGGCAGAGGCAAGCATGGAAAACGAGATAAGTCTGTACATTGTTTGCTGGAATTTTTCCTGTATATTTCATTTCTCTGTAAAAGCATTTTCCAGAAATAAAGAGAAGCTTTCGAACTGGTTTTCCCCAAGAGTTGTAAGGGGTTTTTCCAGGGTCATCTTGACAAAAAAATTGCGTGTCAAAATTTTGTGTGACTGATTTAATTTTTTGAGTTTTTATTTCCGCATTTCAGCACTGTGAAATTTTTAGAATTTGTGTTTTCAGAAAATATTTACTTTTCCAGCTCGTTGAATGTATGGCTATGGGAATGGACATTTAACTTTATGAGAGAAATAAGGAGAAACTGAAAACCGGGGTTGGGTTATTAAATTTCTACATGGTATTAGAGCTATTTTGTTGAAAAGTGCAGTTTGGGACAGCAAGAAGAAAAATTACAGCAAGCTATTTTTTCACACGAAAACAGTCCCTTTACTACAACAGTGTTATTTTCAGCTTATTTAGGACAGCAAGCATGTCTTTGGGCTTGAGGGTGGAGGATAGGTTGGATGAGCATAGTAATTACATTGTTTGGAATGATAGAATGCAGAGCATCTTTGAGGAGGGAGAAGTCTGGGATATCATGGTGCATACCGCACAACACCCTGTTAATGTCCCTATTGATGTTGTTTAGTTGGCAGCATTTAATAAGAAGAATAACAAGGGTAAGAGACTAATTCTGGATGGAATCAAAGACCATTGCATTTCTCATGTGAGAGGAAAGAGATATGCTTATGAGATGTGGACAACATTGACCAATCTCTACCAGAGTACCAATGAGAAGAAGAAAATGGTCCTAAGGGAAAAGCTGAAGACCATTAAGATGGGTAAGACTGATAGTGCAGCTGGATATCTCACAAAGATTACTATGTGAGAGATGCATTGGCAGCAGTTGGAGAGGTCATTCCACCCACTGAGTTGGTGCATATTGCAGTGAATGGCCTTCCTAGTTCATGGCTGAACTTTGTTGATGGGGTTTGTGCACGTGAGACCCTTCCCTCTTAGGAGAGGTTCTGGGATGATTGCATACAAACAGAAATCAGAAAGAGCCAGCTTGGGGCAGCCAAACCAGTTGAGCAGGATGAGGATGTAGCACTGTTGGCAGGAGGCAAGAAAGGCAAGGGAATGAAGCAAGTTAACACAAGCAGTGGTGGGGGCAAAGGCAAAGGTAAAGATAAACAGGGAAACAAGCAGAAGGACTATTCCAAGGTGAAGTGTTGGAATTATTAGAAGATGGGACACTATGCAGTTGTGTGTCTGGAGAAGAAGAAGAAGGGAAAGAACTAGAGCATGTCAGCATCAGCAAAGATAGAGGACTTTACGGATAGCTTTGACCGAGAGTTTGGGTTCATTGCTTGTGAGTCCACTAGTGCAGGATCACCTACTACGGAGGTTGAGAGGGAGTGTGCATTTCCCTCCACTAGCGGAGCATCTTCAAGTATCTGGTATGTTGATAGTGGGGCTTTACGTCATATGACAGGAGTCCGTGAGTACTTCTTAGAGCTTTCAGAGAGTGGCACTGATATAGAGATAGTACTCAGAGATGAAAATGTTGTTAGAGCAGTCAGTTGGGGACATTGACATTTGATAGGGAACCCAAACCTCCCTTGAAGGTGTCAAATGTTCTATATGTGCCAGGGATGAGGAAGAACCTCATATCCATCTCAGCATTGGAGGACAGAGGATATGAGATATTGTTCAGGAGAGGACAGGCGCTGATATATCCCAGGTGCGCTCCAGCTGATTTAGCTAGAGTGATTGGTGTACGCTATGCAAAGGTGTACAAGTTTGCATTTCAGCCCCTTTTGGCATTGAACAGTGGTATCGACAGCAGAGCTAGCAGTTCAGAGTTGTGTGAGAATTGGCACCGCAGGATGGGGCACATGTATCATGGGGCTTTGAGGACATTGCAGGAGATCACTACAGGTGTGCTAGATTTCAGTACTGATCACTTTGATACATGCAAAGGATGTGCTATGGGCAAGTTTGCCAAATCCCCTTTTCCGAGCAGTAACACTGTTACCGATGAAATAGGTAACCTGACCTCAAAAGAGGAACTCTAGCCCAAAAAGACTCAAAAAACATGAAAAAACACCCCAAAAACAAAAAAAATGTATTCCAGAACGCACTTGGTTTTTTTTTAAGATCAAATTTCAACATTTTATAATATTATGCTAAAAACAAAATTGTTTCTTGAAAAAAGGATTGAAAAAACACCCTCAAAACAAAACCAGTTAATGTTGGAATAACAAAAAAAAAAAATTGTGTCATATTTTTGACATTTTAAAAAATAGAAATAACATTTTTTAATTTTTAAAATTCAAACATTAAAAAAAAACTTAAAATTTAAGAAAAAAAAAATAAATTTAAAAAATAAAAACACTTTAAAGCTTAAAATTTAAAAATATATAGGAATAAAAAAGTAAAAATAAAAACAAAATAAAAATTTTAATTCAAACATTAAAAAAACCTAAAATTTAAAGAAAAAAATATATTAAAGATTAAAATTTCAAAATATATAGAAATAAAAAAATAAAAAATAAAAAACAAAATAAAAATATTAAATTAAAAAGAAAAACAAGTTAAAAAAAGAAAGAAATTATAAAAAATAAAATATAGAAATTAAATTTAAAAAAGAAAAAGAAAATGTTTATTAAATTAAAAAAATTAAAAAATTAAATTTAAAGAAATATATTAAATTTTAATAAATTTAAAACTTTAAAAAAAAAAAAAAACATTATTGAAATTAAAAGTAAAAAAATTAAAAATAAAAAATGAAAAATAAAATGCAATAAAAATATTAAATTTAAAAAAATACATATTAAAAAAACAAATAGATTTTAAAAAATAAATTAAACTTAAATTATAAAAAATAATATATATATATGTGTGTGTGTGTGAACTTAAATTAAAAATATATATATTAGATTTTATTAAATTTAAGAAAAAAAAATGTTAATATTAAAATAACAAATTAAATTTAAAAAAAAAAAATATATATATATATATATATATATATTAAATTTTAATAAATAAATGAATAAACAAATAAATTTTGAAATTAAAATAAAAAGTTAAAAAACTTTAAAAATCAATGAAAATCAATTAAAATTGAAAAAAAATATATTAAATAAAAAATAAAATAAAAAACAAATTAATTTGAAAATATTAAGTTTAATTAAAAAAAAAAAATCTAATTTTAAATACACAATTTTAATTGAAATAAAAAAAATATATAGAAATTTTATGTTATTAAAAAAATAATAATAAAAAATTAAAAATTTAAAAAAGTATTAAATTCAAATAAATTAAAAAAAGAAATACAAAATTTACTAAATTTTAAAAAATTAAGTGAAAAAACTAAACATAAAATTTATTAATAAAAAATTAAAAAAAAAAAAATCAATTAAATAAATAAAAAAAATACAAAATTTAATAAAAATTATCAACAAAATTTAGAAAAAAAATTAAAAACAAAAGAAAAATAATTAGTTAAAAAATAAATAAATAATTAAATTTCAAATATAAAAATTAAATTTAAAAATAATAATAATAATAATAAATAAATAAATTTTTTGAACTAAAAAAAAAAATTAAAAAATTAAAAAAAAAAAGAATTTTTTGATCGTGGTGGCGCCACCAATCAGCATCCCGCCCAGGTGGCGGCAGAGGCCGGCCGCTAGGCGGGAGGCCGATTCCAAGAATCGCCCTCCCGCGGCGAGAGGTCGATTCCGAGAATCGCCCTGAGGTCAATTCCGAGAATCGCCCTGAGGCCGATTCCGAGAATCACCCTCCCACGGCGAAAGGCCGATTCCGCGACGCGGGAGGGCGATTCCCGGAATCGGCCTCAGGGCGATACCTGGAATCGGCCTCTCGCCGCCGCAGGAGGGCGATTCCCGGAATAGGTGCACCTGGGCCTGCTCAAGGCAGTCTAAAATACTTCTCAACCCAAGCTAGAATGACTCTCTACAACTGGCTTTGCGTGGCTTTGGTGCTGCGCTACTCTGCCTAGAAATTCTGCTGCTGGTTCACTTCAGACTACTGGTTGGGCTACTTCCACTGCTCAGAAAATTTTGGGAATGGACGCCGAACTTTACTCAAGAAACCCACAAAAACCCGTGAAGGAGTTATGGAATGCTTGAGTTCAGAAATTTTCCCTTGTTGGGTTTGACCTACTTCGCAGCTGGCTGAAGCTTCGGATGATGATGATGGTTAACGTCCACTGAGACCAAACTTTGGTCTACCATACCTATAATTTTCTTAGTTCTTAATTGTCTGGCTTCTCCTCTTTCTTGGCGAGATTGGTGTTGTAGTTTTCTTTTTCTTCTCTATGGTCGTCCAACTTCCTTTATCTTGCACCTCGTTCATCTCTTCTGATTATTGGGACACTGGTGTCTTATCTTCGGGATCTGGGAGATCTGCTTTGCAGCTAAATGAAGATTTCTTTCGCGCGGTATTCGAATCCTCATAATTGTTGATGCTTGAGGGGCTGTTGAGTTTGTTTTTTTGTTGTTGGGGGGGTCTTTCCCCCTGCTTGTCTTGAGGGTTGTTTCTTTCTTGCCTGATTTCTTGCGACTCAGAGTTTTCTGGAGAATATTCTTCCTTGATGACAGTGTAATGTTCCTTTTGTGCTCCTTCCCACCATGTAGATCTATGTTGATTCTTTCTAGCAGAATTTTTCTGGAAGACTTTTGGGCAATTTTTGGCTAGATGGATTGTATCAAAGCATGATCGACATCTGAAGAGGACACTTTCATAGTTGAATTTCTGGTTCCATACATAGTTTTTGATTGTTGGAGAAATCACTGCAATAATGCCTCTGATGTTGAGCAATTCCCTTGTTAGGAAGCCTTTGGCTTCTCCACCAAACCTCAGATGCAAATGCTCTTCCTTCTCACCTCCCAGAACAACTCTCAAACTGGACTGCGTCCCCACTGCGTAGTCATTGCATCCTCCGCGTAGTCCCTGAAGTGGTGAAGCTTTCCCTGCAAGTTTGTCTATGTAATGCCCCTCCAAAATAGTGAATCTCCTCTCCTGAATAGGCACTAGAAGTCCCCCGAGGTAGAGGTTGAGATCTCCGCCTAAATATCTTGTGTGCTAAACAACACTACAAACTTAACACTTGGCACAAGCCTGCTATATCAAGATGACAATCAAAATAGAAGTTGAATGAATGAGGAAATGAGTTGCCTTCACTTCCTTTTGTCAATTGAGCCCCCAACGTTCCCTTGGGTCCACCATGGACTGCGCAGTCCCTTCATCCAGCCACTCGTTGCGCTGCCTCTATCGAGCCTCTCCCACGCTCCCACCTAGGGAGTGTTGACCATTGAGTGGCACCTGATGATAATGAGAAGACTCCATGCCCAATGATGAACTAGAAGACATTTATACCATCAGATATCATCAGTTCAACAGAGTTTTTGAACTCTACTTCTATTTCTCATCATATTTCTCTTGTACCCAGATTCCACGCTCCGTGATTGTAATAAGTGATGCTAGTAATGATGAATTTGAGTCAGTTTTGAGTCTGTAACTACTAACAGGCCTAGGTAGCTTGGGACCTTGCCAACAAGTGAGTATTACTCTTGGAGGTTTTTTTCTACTTGGTTAATTATCATCTCCCTACCAGAACTTAATAATTAATTGAGTTTTTTCCTCCAATTTTACCCCTAAGCCAGAGTATGGCTTGATGGTGAGGCCTTGGGTGAGTCATAGTGTCTAGAGTCAATGTATATTACCATATTAGATTACAAAAAAAATTTCATGGAATTTGGCTAGGTCTAGGTAGTGATTTTTTAATTTTTTAGATTTCCTGCAAGTCAAAAATTGCAATAAAAATAGTAATTGAATTGTAATAAGTGTTACCTAGAGAAGTTGTATGGGGTATGAGTAATCAAAATTACACCTTTCACCCTCAACTTTCTACTATGACACATTTTGAAGGGTTAAAAATGTGTTTTGAACCTTCAAAACCCACTTTTCCTAAGTTTAATGGGAAATCTGGCAATTAATTAAGCCATAAATTAAATAAATGGAAAAAAATAAATATCCACACATGCTAAATGAGGTGGAAATGAGATGGAAAATTATGGAGGAGTTAAAGTGAAGTCCCAAGGTGATGTGGACTCCTAAAATCAAGGAAAAGACATGTGTTCAAATAAAATTGAACTTATGGCATTAAATGAGAGTTGCTTACTTGGAAATTCAAATTTGTGAAGTTAGTGCATATTTGGGAGGATTTGGGAGAATATTTGGTGGAAATTTTTGTGGAAAATTGTCTCCACATGGGTTACCACCCATATACACTTGTCATTCTAGCATAAAATTCGAATTTGGCACAAAAGGACAGAAGAAAATGATGTCCACTTGTTAGAATCCGATTTTTACACTTGGCAATGGAGCTCCACATAACAAATTCGAATTTGCCTTGTGATCTCCTCCCTCTCACCACTTGGCATTTGGTTCTTCATTGAGATTTTCTCCCAAATTTCTATATAATGGAGCCATGGGCTCTCATATTGTATCCTAAATACGAGCTCTGGTGCTTGGGGAGGTTATGCCACTTTGTATACTCATCTTTCAACGAAATAACAAGACTTTGGGGTTCTATAAGGTGTTATTCTTCTATGGTTGTAATATAATTCTTGATCGCAATCTTCATTTTCTATTGGTAGTATTGTGTTTATTATTTCCATATGCTTGCAAAAGATTTGTTAGTGTAGAGCTATCTTGCACTAATATTTGGTTTTAGAGATTTATTCTAGATAGGGAATGTTTTAGTAGATTTTCATATAAATCTCTAAAATTTCTTTCTCATTATATTTTTCTAACCCATGTGGATCTAATGAGTTTATTTGAAGTTGTGTAGAAAAATATATTTGGATCAAGCCTCAAAAGTGAGGGGACATTCTCGAAAGAATCAACCCACTCTTGAGCATGAACATGGAGGAATCCACATTGTGATATCCCAAAGTTTTATCTTTCGATTTGTGTTTGCAAGGTCTCTTGGGTTTGTGTTTGTGATCAAATCTATTCTATTCAAATTATTTGTTTTAAATATTGTGCTTACATTGATCATATTTGCTAATAAGAGCATGTTTCTTGACAAGACAGGGATAATAATCATACTCCCTAACCATCAGTCTAGTCCTTGTATACTTGTAAATACTTTTGGCATTTTTCTCATCTTTCTTCATTGATTTTTGGGTCCATTTTGCAGAGGTTTTGATAGCCTTTTCAAGAAGTATTTTATTACTAACCTTGGCAGGGACTTAGGCTCTCAGGGTGTAAATCATATCGAAATTCCGTGCAGACTGCCATCACCTTTTGGAGCAGATTTTTCCCAAGGTCGTGAACCTTTGGATGCATGTTTACTTTGCTAGAACGTGGCCTTTTGAAGTCTATCCCTTACCTCTGCTAGGCCGTGAGTAGCTAGGCCATTTCATCATCTCAAGGGGCTACAGTTTCAAGATATTATTCGAGGAGTCTCTCTTGTATTCTCTTGTATTCGAGGAGTCACTGCTTTCTTAAGAAGGGATTTAAAAGTCAAATATTTATTGTAAAAGCCTTCTCGAAATTGGAGCCTTTCCTCACAATAGAGGAAGGTCGCATCACTGTAACAAGAAGTTAATAAAGAGCTGACTTTTCTTGAGGGAGATTGGGAAGTTTTTCCCATGATATCTCACCTACTCATTTAGAGAGGAAATCTTCTTGAGTGGTTAACTTTCTTTTGTCTAGTTTCTAATTTGCTCAACTAACTTACTTGCATTCATCATTTCGTTTGCTAATCTAATCTAGTTGTGAATGGTTAAATCATAACCTCAATACATAACACTCACATTTTCCTATTTTACAATCGGACTTGCCAATCCATTTTCTTGTATCTTGTGTTGTGCAATCTATTTTTTCATTTGTTTGAGTACAAAACATAGCACTTTCATTTCATTTGGCAAGCTAATGTTTTCATGGTTTCATGCTAATCATTAATTTTTATCTCAAGTCATCTAGTTGCAATTTTATATTCTTGTTGGGTTATTAGAAAACGTTGTATCTCACTTTTGCACACATCTTTGGAGTAACCCTTTACAAGTCCATTTATTTGCAACTTAGTTTGAGTAATCTAATTGTGTACGTTTTATTAGTTCATTCCACTCACAAACAACTTATTAGCTTATGATTTCATGCAATAATTGTCATATCACATCATTTTCATTTCAAATCGTGTGAGTTGGTATCTTAAAGCATTGAGTTAGTTTCCATTTTAATATTTCCATTTGAGTTGTTGATACATATTTTATGGAGCATCACTGCTAGTTTATGTCATATTGGGCTAAGCACATTGTCATTAACATATCTCATTGGAAGCATTTCACCCACATTTAGGCATTTCACTTTGCATATTTAAAATTTACCTCGAAGCATAAGCTTGGTTGATAGAAATTATAGGGAAAAAGGCTTTCTTGGAAAGTTCTTCCATTTGGTACAAAGTAAGATAAAAGTGTGTGACCCTGTAGTTATGAAGGTGGCTTTTCCCCTTGTAGGAATGAAGGCATACACTGGCTCGTAAGACTCAGGGGACAGGTATCGTTAATGACACCCCCGTGCCCTCGCCCCCTCTTTCTTACAGTGACTCCAATTTTACCCCTTGGTAAGAGCACAAGAGGAGGACTTCTCACCTAGATTAGGCATTTTAGGTTAAAAGTAACCAAGATTAATTGCATCCAAATCTAGTATAATTGCATCTAATGCTTTGATTCTTAAATCTATTTATCTTGAAAGCATTTTACTTCATTTAAGAAAATATATTTTCATTTCAAAGAGAAATACTCTGGAGGCACTGGTTTCTCTTATGTTTCATGCTTATCTTATGTATTGATGGTTATTGCTCATATCACGTTTTTTGCTTATAAATCTAAAGAAGTAATCTATTTAACTCTAACAACTCTCCTAGAAACTCACATATTTTAACTTAGTTTTCCATTTAGGGACCACCCCCCATAGCTAACCTAGGAAATAGCTTAAACAGAGAGAGTCGGGATTAGTGTGACAATCCTTTCTCTGTGTTCCTTGCCACCAAACACACCTTTCTCTGAGTTAGTTAGCCCCTCTCCTGATCCTAAAAGGTTTTATAGAGAGAGGTTAAATAGACTTTCTCATAGTAGAGCTCTTTCTAGTGTTGGGCAAGAGGCTATTTCTGACATTTATTTGTTGTTTCAAGAACAAGTTGAGCCTAACATCATGAATGATATTTTTGCTCCTTGTAACTTTACTAACATTAATGGCTATCCTCAGAATATCCCTGACAAGGCTATTGAAAGGTTGTCTTCTTTTCAAGGTAACAATGGCATTAGCACTGCGTCACATGTGAAGAACTTTAATGTTTGCATCTTTAAGTGGTATAACATTGCTAACTATGAGGATGTAAAGTTGAGGCTTTACGTTCTCTCTTTGGAAGGGGATGCTCTTGATTGGTTCACTGAGCAACCTGCTAACTCGTATGATTCTTTACAAGCGATTGTTAATGCTTTCATGGGAGAGAGAAGAGAAAATAGTCATTTGACCAGTGCCATTAGCACCATGAATAAGAATGAGAATGAAACCATGGAGGAGTTTAACAAGAGATCAATGTCACACGAAGCAGGGATGAAGCAGGGACGTTTTTTGGAAGCGGATACACGGAAGCGTCATTTCCCAAAAATCTAGGAAGCGAAGCGTCTCGGAACTGTCTACTATATATATATATATATATATATATATATATATATATATATTTGCATTTATATTTAAAAAAACATCCAAGATATCATACTAGTTGTAGAAGATATGAAAACATGCATATTTCTATACAAATCAAGATAGATATGGCATCCATTTTACATCAATGGTTAATTATTCGAGCATCAACCATTTAGAATCTAGATTCTTCTCCTCTTGTCTCGCATGTGCCTCTACCTCGATTGTCCAGGGATATTAGTCAACATTTCCCAATTTTAAATCAAACTACACGATCAGGATTTATGCGGGAATGCAACGAACTAAACATATAACCATAAATACGAGATGTAGCGGAAATAACACTTCATTTCATTAATATCAAAGAAGCCGAAATTTGCTTACGGACAAATGGAAATGAAACAGCTAGGGCGGTAATATCTGCGACGAGAAGAGATGTGGCGGCTACGAGGGCCTACGGCCCCAACGTTACAATGAGGCTCGAGGGCCTATTTATCATTTAGAAACAATGGGAAATCCTAAACGGCCAAAACCCTAACCCTAGGAGATGAAAGCGCCAAAACTATGGGCCCAGGATTTGGGTAAATTGGTGTTTCAACTTCCCGAGGCGTAACTTTGGTATACGATCTCTAGTTTGACGTACCATACCTCGTTAGAAATATCTGTCAGGGACTACAAATTCGGAACGGGCAACATCGGTCCATGGACCCATGTTGCCCTCGTTTTCCCAACGTCGTTTAGGGCCTCAAAACGGCTCGGAGGTGAGGACAGAAAAAGCTGTTGCTAAAAATAATCATTGTGCGGCGAAAAAGCCCAGAAATAGACAATGGTGGGGCCCCAAGTGGAATAGGCGGGTGACCTTATCCCACAGATCATTCCTCCCCCCTTAGGAAGCAATGGTCCCCATTGCGTTAAGTTCCTCCATGAGATGAGGAAATTTACGCGAACTTGGTCCCTGGTGAACCACTTTCCTTGGTGCGGGAGTTGACGACGACAACCCGATATAGTTGGATGCAACTCGCTGGCGAGTGTTCTTGATTTGCATGTCCATGATGCAATACAGCATGGTGGCACATTCCATACGGTCTGGATTTAACTCGGTTAATTGTGAGTTGTTAACGTAGAGGTGTCCGATGAGGTGGGAAGTAAGGACGAAGGCGATCCACGATGAAGGCGGGTGCCGAGACCAAGGAATGAGGTGGAATGCGAGCTCAAATGCATTTGTTCCCTACGGCCTTGGTGATGGTGTACGGCGTGTCGGAGCGGGCGAAGCTTGCGGTGGGGTCCGGTGGGGGCGCTCCTTGCCCAATGTAGCCATACTTTGTCACCTACACGGAAGTTGTGTGGCACCGATTGGTGATCATGGCGTTGCTTGTACTTGGCATTGGCTGTGTCCAATATGTCATAGACTTTGTTGGCGGATGTGTTGAATGCGCTCGATGAAGCTACGCTGTCAACTTCGGAGGCGGACATGGTGAATTGGCACGACGTGCAAATGGCATGGCTACGTCGGTGGGGCATAGTGTTTGGAATCTGACCCACAGAAATGGGCTATGGCCGATTGAGCGTAGGCACGATTATAACTATGTTGTATAAGGGAGGCTCTCGTCCCATGTGCGTGGATGCTTTGAATTGTACATGCGCGAATATTAATAAATCCCGATACAGTAGCTGACCTACGTACGTATCTATTTGGGGATGGAAAGATGTGGACTTGGTGACTTGGTATCCAACATCGACCCCATTTGGACAAAAATGTCTTCGAGGAACACTATCCGTCGATATGATAGGCTGGGATCCCCAAAGTGCACCCACACTCGTTCAAAGAAGAGTTTGCTTGGGTGGCCTGTACATGATATTCTTCTTACACGGTACATGCATAATGGCCATCTTCGAGAATACGTAAGCCGACCACAAAAACACGATCATTTCCATAGCCGTGACAAGCACGACATGTAATCCATGGAGATGGATTCCCAAGGTCGACTAAGGGTAGGTAGAGGTATATAGGCCTTGCTTCTTGATGGTCGGTTTAGCGATGGCACAAACGGTACGAGGATACGATGTGCTTCTCGACATCCTTTCGAAGGTTCGGCCAATAGAAGCACGCGGGGATTGCTACCGTTTTCTCGACCAGAAATGCCCGGCGACTCGGCGCGTAGTGTGCTTCCCATATCATCTTGGCACGCTCGCTTGAAGGAACACAAAGGTGTCCCATGTGACATAAGTGCATCTTGGAGGTGAAAATTTGGAACTTGCGTACCCCGAAGTGCCTTGTAAGTTTGGCCAAATTCTGGGTCACTCTCATGAAACGGCCAATCGAGGAAGTCTCATGCCTAGCGTTGAGTACGGTGGTGGCGCCACGATCGGTGGTCGGGCTGAGGCAATACGCAACATGATTAGTGCTGCCCTTCTTATACTTGATGTTCAAGTAAACATTGCGGATATGTAGACCACTTCGATGGCGATCATTCTGTGACTTCCCTTGTGTCTGTATGAAGCTGGGGGCACACGTGAGTACGTATGGATGATTGTTTCCTTCCCCGAAATGTAGTACTTCCATTGTCGACAAGCTTGCACGATGGGTACATTTCTTTGTCGCTATGTGGGGTACTTGTTGTGTCGGACAATGTCTCCTTTGTGTGAAATGCTCTTACGGATGTCCCTTTGTTGAGTAAGAAGCTGCCCCAATAGCATAGTCGAGCATGTTTGTCTCGATCTCAAATGGTGTTGCCAAGTGCGGTAAGTGAGCAGGGGCGAACGAGAGGCGGTTTTTCGATTCTGTGAACGCCTTGTTGAGGTTCGAGCCAAGAAAAATTTTGCTCTCGCTCCTCCCTTGGTGACTTGACTCAAGGGCCAAGTGATATGAGAGAATCCCAACGCGAACCTGCGATAGAAATTAGCAAGACCCGGAAAGTGCCCGAAGCTGCGGTATAGTGGTTGGGGGCAGCGATCACGAATGACCCAGATCTGGGCGGATCCACATGCACCCCCCTTTCATCAATAATGTATCCCGGATAGTGAACTTTGGGTCATGCCAAAGGTGCACTTCTCCAAATTGGCACACAACTTGTGTTGCCGCGGTGTTTGGAGGACTTGTCGGATGTGGTGAAGGTGTTCTTCCCAAGTACGGTAGAAGATCGAATGTCATCCAAGTACCACTACAAATGAGTTGGTGGACAAATGGCAAGATGTCATCCATCATCCTCATGAAGGTGGCGGGAGCATTCGTCAACCGAAAGGCATGACCGGCCATTCGAAAGGCCTTCCTTGGCTTTGAAGACGATCTTCCACACATCGGAGGGTTCAATCGGTACGTGATACCAGGACTTGAGGTCGATCTTGCGGAAATATTTTGCACCTTTGAGTTGGTCCGGAAGGTCATCAATCCGTGGGATTGGTGCACCTATTCGGACGATTGATCTTGTTCGTGCTTAGATAGTCAATACGAGTCTCCATGTCCCATCCTTCTTACGTACCAACACGATCGGGCTCCCACGAAGCGATGAACCCCGAGTACGTATGACCTTTGCGCGGCTCACAGATACGGCTCTTGATTTCATCATTCTCCCGAACGGAAGGCAGCCGATAGATCGGTCCATTGGGTAGCGGCGCACACGGGGTCGGATCAATCGGGTGCTTGACTTTGACGATGCGAGAGGAACTCGTGGGTGAGGTGAATATGTCTTGAAGTACTCCTCCACAACCTTATCCATTTGTTGTGCGAGAGGGAGCCACATGCGGAGGATGTGGCCACGGTCTTCTTCTTGCCCTGGGGCGGATCATCGGGAAAACGAATTTCTGGTTTGGGGAAATGAGCTTACGCATTGTTTACGTGTAACCAAGGGATAGCGACGGGAGGTGATACCTGCGGTATCTGTGTACAACTTATTTTAAAAGTAACAATAACGGCACGAGGTCGAGACTCATACACGACATGACGCTTCCACAAGTATGGTTGTCCTAATAATACATCGAAACATCAATAGGAGCAACGTACATAAATGCCTCATCGAAGTGAAGGGCTTGATGCTATAGGGAAAGCGACAACTATGGTGGCCTTTGGAGATCTCGTCCTTGGTGAAGCCACTAGATGGTGTATGGATGTGGGTGGTACAATGTCGACAAGCCCAACCGCTTCACGGCGTCTGTGAAATGAGGTTCTTTTTTTTGGCTCCCATTGTCGACAATGAGCTGTGCGGGGAACCTTTACCCACATACGGGAGTGGAAGAGACGTTCCTCCTCCTGCGGATCCTTCGGTTCCTCCTTTTGGATCTTTGCGGTCGCGATGGCGTTGGGCTACGCATCAATAATCTGTTTCCCTTTTCATTCACCTTTTCGGGTTCGATTCGGAGTCGGGAGCATGCATCGACTCGGCCTCATCTCGGCCACTAGCGGCCTTGGCCCCGAGCACTCCCTTGTGTTGTGAGTGGAGCTCTTATGGAACTCCACCACTTTCCCGTGTCCTTCTTTGGCTTTGCGGTCTTGTTCTTTTCTTGTGGCTTCGATGGGTTGTCTTTGTCGCTGCCTTGGCTCGGTCCTTTGTTGCGGTTTGGAAGCACCTCTTCCTTGCGCTTTTGATTCGCGAGATCCAAAGTCTGCTTCTTACGCGAATTTCTGCTCAATCTTGGCGACGTCTGGGTATCTTGTTACCAAGCGAGGAGATGTCAAGGAACTCCATTTCCTCCTGAATGTATTTGTGCAGGGCAATTGCGATGCTTGGCACGGATGTTTCTCTGAATCTTTGATACCCAACTTTGTGCGGAGGTATGGAACGGATTCGTACGACTCATACACATCTTGATCCCTTTGTTGTCGCGAGCGTGGTCCATTGTATGTACTTGTCCTCATAGCTCCCCACGGGATAGTACGTTCCTTGGCTGGCCGGCGTCTCGGAAAGAATTCCAAGTTGAGTACGGCGGGAAACCGAGAGAGGGTTGTTTGTGGTCCTTGTTCTCACGGTAGGTTTCCCACCAGGTCCTTAACATGGGGGGTAGCTTTGAGAGTGCAAAAATAATCTTCTCCCGGTCGAAAAGTCATGGGCAGAAATATCCTTCTAACGGACCCAGCCATTTATCTACGACGCTTGCGTCCTATTTGACCCTCAAATATGGGAATGTCAAAATTACTTGTACCTTAAAAAGGAGTCGCGCCTCCAGTGCGTTTCTTGGATGCGGATGCGCTTGCCGTAGGTGGTAGCGTTGAAGGATCTGAACAAAGTTATCCATCACGTTCCTTTGTTTTCGAGGGCCTCCTCGAGCAATATTTCGATAGGATCTCCTTTGCTCCCTCATCTTTCTTTTCGTCCCCCATGGGCGTCGGGATTCGAGGTTTGCCGATCTTGCAAAGGTTCCACCGGATCAAGCTAGCTCCTTATACACGAACCTCGTTGGGGACATGCGAAAGAAGGATCGAGAAAAAAACGGTAGCTACGATACCAGTGGGATTTATGCGGGAACGCAACAGAATAAACATATAACCATGCATCTGAGAATGCGACGGAAATAACACTTCATTTCATTAATATCAAGAAGCTGAAATTTGCTTACGGACAAATGGAAATGAAACTAGCTAGGGCGGCGGTAGCTATCTGCGAGAAGAGATGTGGCGGCTACGAGGGCCTCTGACTGCGTTACAATGAGGCTCGGGGAGCCTGTTGTCATTTAGAAACAATGGAAATCCTAAACGACCAAAACCTAACCCTGAGAGATGAAGCGCCAAAACTATGGGCCTAGTTTGGGTAGAGGTGGTGTTTCAACTTCCCGGGGGCGTAACTTTGGTATACGATCTCCCGTTTGGCCCGCGTACCATACCTCGTTAGAAGATCTGTCCGGGGACTACAAATTCGAAACGGGCAACATCGGTCCATGGACCCATGTTGCCCTCCGTTTTCCAAAAACGTCGTTTGGGAGCCTCAAAACGACTCCAGGAAGTTTAGGACACGAAAAGCATAAAAATAGTAAGTAATGCGGCCCAGAAAAATGAAATAGACGATAATTGAGGCCCCAAGTGGAATAGGGCGGGTGACCACCAATATCCACGGATCACTACCTAAGCCAAGCCTTAAAATATGGTGGAAAAATCTTAACATGTTTGATCAATGACTTTGACTTGATTGAAAGGTAATTTTTTTGCTAAGGCCATGATAAAGGAGTTCAACAATTAACACCACCAACACTGGGGTACATGAGCACATAGAGGGCTTGGTGCTTTTGATTAAATGTCAATCACATACCCTCATACATGATATAATCTAATAATACAATCTCATTGATCCACAATTCCTTAAAACTATTAAGTACGTTGAATTTTGAATAGGATATGAAATTCTATTTTCTCCAGATGAAGCCGTGTTCGGAACCACTCTCAAACATCTGTGTCATTTCATGGTAATGTTAAAAATTTAAGTAAAAGGATGAAAATGAAAGATAAAGAAGAATGTCTCTTTTACTTTAAAAATTTAACATTACTTATTAGTCATCTAGGAAGCATCTAAGGAACATCAAGGGAGCACCTTGGGTGTCTGGAAGCCCCATCCCAACTTATGTCAAAGATTTTTTTTTTAAAGCAATTTAGAACCCACGGGCCCCTTCACATCTCCCTCTCCCCGGATCCATTGGCGATTCGTGCTCAAACCTCCATAGATACCCAGTGGATCCTTTTACGGATTCGCCGGATCGAGAATCGAGCCGAGTGGATCTAATTTTGGGATCTACGATTTCGTCGGAGGATCGCCTGGGATCGATATCAGGACGCGGTTAGACCTTGGATCATTGGGGGGGGGGAGGATTGTACAGCACTACAAGAGATTCAATGAATTGGTTAAAAGCATGCTACTATTTGTTAAACCTCTTGATGAATTTCTCTTATGTTCCTATACGGATTCTTTTGGTGTTGACGGTGCTTATGAGTTGAGAAGAAAGAGCACTAGCAACTTTGGGTGTAACTCAAATTGAAGCCTTGAAAATGGAGAGGGCAGGAAAGCAATCGGGAAAATGCGAGATTCACAGTTTCACTAGAAGGCCATCAGTGAATGATTCCAAAGGCAAGGCCAAGAGGAAAGAATACCCATGATTCTATTAAGGAATTAACTCAACTCATCAAAAGCATGGAAACAAACCACACTAAAGAAATACGAAGCCTTGCAAAGTAGTTCGGTGGCCATGGAAAGATTGCAAGTGCAAAGATTCAACCTCACAAGCAATGGATGGCAAAAGAATAAAGTCCCTCGATAAGATTATAGGCCTCCAAATCCATTGGAATCCACCAACATGGTAGATCAAATTCCCCCTTTTTGTAGGCCATGTAATGAGTTCCATGGAAAATACATGACCATATGTAAAGAGAATTATGGAAGGTAGCATGTTGGAAGATGAACATGTAGGAACCAATGGTCAAATCAATATGTTCTCCATGGAAGATCGAATATATACCATTGAAAGAAATCAAGAGAGATTGGCTTGGTAGTCTTAATAATCTTGGGGTTGACAATATGATTGCAAATTTTGACAAAGTCACTAAGATTTTTGGGGAAAAGCCTACATTTGGACAAATTCTTGCTATGGCAAAACACGAAAGGGATGACTTATCAAAGAGGATATTCAAGGCCGGAATAATCACAAAACATTTTCTCCTCCTACTTTAGAATTAAATTTTGACTTGGGCAATTGGGTGAATAATGCAAGGTTTCTATCAGTGTGAGCTTTTAAAGATACCATCTCGAAAGGGCCAGAGTTACTAGCGCAAGTTATTCAATGGGAAGAAAAGCCTAATAATGAACCGGAAGACTAGAAGAATTATATTGAAAAGTATGAACTATTATGTGGGTAACAAGATCATTTTGCCATTTTATGTTTCTTTGATAGTGAATGATCGTCTTTTACACAGCTTTGCATACTTGATTCGGGAGCTTCATCAAATGTCATGACCAAGAAAATCATGGAGTATAGCCCAGATTTAAGAATTATCTAGGTCCTATCACAACATATGTTCAATGGATTAAAAGAATTGAAGTGTGTGGGATAATTAAAAAATTCTGAGTTTTCCTAGGCGCATACCGGTTATAATAATGACTACGGATATTGTTGTGATAGATGTTCTGATTCATGGGGGAATGCTCCTATCAAGAAAATGGGCATCAAATTTAGGTGGTAGCCTTCAAATGGACTTGTCATATGCCACCATCCCGTGCCGGATAATAAATTTGTCAAAATTGATCGGGAGTTAGAGAAAATATATCATGTTGAGGATCGAGGAAACCCAACAATGAGATTATCTATAGATCATACCGGACAAGAAGTGATGTTGTGTTGACAAATTTTCTTCCCCCTTAATAGAAGCGATTCAAAACGAAGACATTAGGCATAGCTCAAAAGCGATGGTACTTCAAATCTTCCATGAGAGCATTTTTCAAGATAGAGTTGTAGGATTGACGGTAATTGCATCATCATCGCCATCGCAACTAACGGGAAGAAAGAAAAACGAAAAAAAAAGGATATAAAAATGAACCACCGAGTTTTGAGCGGGATCAAGCCTCGACACGTCAAAAGTAAAAAATGGAAAAGGAAGAGGTTTGGTATATCCCCAATGGCCACAAACGGGTTAACATTGGGGCAATTCATAGTCCCAAGATAGTCATAATTGGGTGAGAGCACATTAGAGAAAGAGCCCCATGGATTTGCTGTGTGAGTAGAGGTTCTCAAGACGGATTTCAGAAGACATTTGATGCCATGGGAGCATCTGTGTATCATATTCCTAACCCTATCCCTTGTGAATTGTGTTTAAGTATAGTTTTATTTCTTGAATAAATTGTTATTTATGTTTCCTAGAATAAATTTCCATTTTTGTACTTGATTTTATTTGATGTTATTTTGAATGGATACGTAATATATATCTTTGGTCGGTGGATACGGATTACAGAGTTTGCACACTATCACCATATCTAGCATGCATCCCATATGGAGCCAAATGTTGACCAGCAGGTGGCACGGTAAATATTAGAGAAGACTCCATGCCCAAGGATGAACCAGAGACGACATTTGTACCATTAAATATCATTAGTTCAACAAAGTTTTTGAACTCTGCCACATTTCTCATCATCTTTCTCTTGTACCCGGATTCACACCTACTGAGAAAATTGTAATAAGTGATGCTAGTAATGATGAATACGCGAGTCGATGTGTAGTGCCTTAACGGAGCCTAGGTAGCTTGGGACCTTGCCGACAAGTGAGTATTACTTTGAGAGGTTTTTTTTTACTCGGTTAATTATCATCTCCCTACCGAGGATTTAATAATTAATTGGGTTTTCCTCAATTTTACCCCAAAGGCGGAGTATGGATTGATGGTGAGGCCTTGGGTGAGTCTAGTGTCTAGAGTCGATGTATATTACCATACTAGATCACACAAAAAAATTCGTGGAATTTGGTTAGGTCTAGGTAGTGATTTTTATTTTAGATTTCATGAAGTCAAAATTGCGATAAAAATTGTAATTGAATTGTAATAAGTGTTGCTAGAGACGTTGTATGGGGTATGAGTAATCCAGTACACCTCACCCTCAACTTTCTATTTTTGACACACTTTGAGGGAGTTAAAAATATGTTTTGGTTTATCAAACCCACTTTCCTGGAGTATAGTGGGAAATGCGGCGATTAATTAAGCCAAAAATTAAATAAATGGAGAAAAATAAATATCCACACATGCTAAATGAGGTGGAAGTAAATTGAAGAATGTGGAGGAGTTAAAGTGAAGTCCCAAGGTGATGTGGACTCCTCAAATCAAGAAAAAGACATGTGCTCAAATAAAATTGGATTTACGGCATTAAATGAGAGCTACTTACTTGGAAAATTCGAATTTCTGAAATTGGTGCATATTTGGGTGGATTTGGGGAGAATATTTGGTGGACATTTTTGTGAAAAATTGTCCCCACATGGTCCCACTTACATATACACTTGTCATTCCATCATAAAATTCGAATTTGTACATGAGAGAAAAGAAAATGATGTGCGCTTGCCGAATCCGTTTTACATTTGGCAATGGAGCTCAACATATCAAATTCGAATTTGCCTTGTGATCTCGATTCTCATCTCTCTCACAACTTGGCATTTGGTTCTTCATTGGGATTTGCTCCCAACTTTCTATATAATGGAGCTGGGCTCACCTCTCATATTGGCCTGCTGAATACGAGCTCTTGTGCTTGGGGAGGTTTTGCAACTTTGTATATTCATCTTTCAATGAAATAACAAGACTTTGGGGTTCAACTATGAGGTGTTATTCTTCTATGGTCGTGGTATAACTCTTGATCGTGATCTTCATTTTCTATTGGTAGTATTGTGTTTATAATCTCCATATGCTTGCAAAAGATTTGTTAGTGTAGAGTTATTTTGCACTAATATTTGGTTTTAGAGATTTATTCTAGTAGATTTTCAGATAAATCTCTAAGATTTCTTCTTTCTAGAAGATTCATTTTTTAATTTTATTATTATTTTATTGGGGACATGACATACTTACACATCCTCATACTAGGTTGTAGAATACGCCTCCTCTTGGTGTAATTAATTTCATTGGATGAATACGTGTGTTAAGAATAGCTTAAGGGTTTTTCCACCAAATTCTTGTATTGTGTTCTGTTTCTTAACCATATAGTTTTATTACTTATTATTTGCAGAATTTATCATGTCCAAATGATTTACTTGATAGATACCAAAGGAGATCACTTTAATTCCTATCTTGGATGCTTATGGACATCTAACCTTGGGGTTAGATGGATCTCTCTTCAAGCTGCAAGCTTTGAGCCTTTGCATGGTTACTTATCTACCAGGGAGACACCCATCAAAGCTCATCTTGCCAAAAAGAGGTTTGACAGATGGCTGCTGTGGCTGCAACAACTCATAGACCTTGAAGCATATTTTATGTGAGAGAAATTTTAAATCTTGCTCACAGTTTGTACCGTTCAACATTCAATACTTAGCGAGGACAACTTCATTGACATGCAGATCTTCTTGGTGACTCAAGATTCTTGGTATTGTCTCACTTCTTGAGCATTTGGGATTGCCTTTAGACTACAACTTTATTTACAATCTGGAAACTAAGATGCAAATATCTTTCTCTAATGAGGTTTATTCAATGCAATATTTTCGTCACTGTTGGTGAGAAGAGGTATGTATGAAATTATCCACCAATTGCTATCCTAGTAGCTCTCCGGGAAGAGCATATGGAATTTTATTGTATACACCCTTCAATTTGTTTTGTTTTTCAGTGAATTTTATGAAAATTTTCCCCTGTAATATAAGACGTATAATTCAAAAAAAAAATTTGAAGATGTCAAGCATGTTATTATAAATTGAAGATGTGACACTTCTTTTTGAATTGTCCATATGACAGAAAACTGTTTAAAATTCCTCTTATATTGTTTAGAAAGTGTGTTTCCAAGAAAGATGACGTAAATTAATGTCTCTGAGTGATTTTGAAAGAATATAGTTCTTGAACAATGTATAGACATAAAAAATAGTTAATACGCCCTGTATAGCCATAAAAACAAAGTTAATATGGTATATATTGACTTCTAGATGTAGATTTTTTTTTGAGAGGAAAATTTTCGGAGTCCCTCACTGAATCATGGTGACATCGTGGTCGATCTGATTCTCACGGCTTTGGATGAGAATACCTCTCGTTTTATAAAAATTCCATATAAAATGTTAAAGCATTACAGGCATGAATTTTTCCATAATGCACCTCATGCACTGCACTGGGAAGAGCAAGACATGACAAAACATGAGAGAGAGCACAGTTGTCTTTCAACGTGAAGAAATTCAATTCTATCATGAACAAAACAAGTTAATGGGACTTGAGAATACACCATGGTTACAACTATTTGAGTGCATACACATCTAGAAAAGAGAACAATAAAGAGGAAGCTAATTCTAAATCCAAATAGTAGCAATAGAACGTGGTTAGTAAAAGGGGTAGACCAAAGCAGATGAGCACCACAAAGTATAAGAGAGATAATTGCCCTCATCATCTGCATCTGTAAGGGAGAGATGTCAATGCCAAGGAAACCTGCTGAATAATGTCCTCAGGTGAGAGGCCCAGGCCAAAGGACCCTTTGGGTAAATCCTCAACGGCCTCAAAACGTTCACAAGCATTCAAGAAAGATATCAAAGAAGAAACAAAGACACTCCTAGCACCCAAGACCAAGGAATCCTAGCAGTATTTTAGTTATGCATTTATAGGGAACATGTAGGAGATTGGAAGCATGTTGAAGTAAGTTTGCGTTGCCTGATTCCTAGAAAGGAGATGAAAATGATCAAACTCCAAATAATGCATGCTTTAATCCGGTCCAAGAACTTTTTGTTCATTTTAATTTTTCATTGGTTTTATGAAAGATAACTTTACAGAGACAACTGACAAGAAACGAAGCCACCACAGATTAAGTCATATAAATAGATGAAAATACCTGTCCATCAGCTGCTCTTTGGGAGGGCTGGGTGAAATCATTAGTAAACCTCTTTCCCCAATCCCTCCATTGTTGGCATATCAACTTCAACCATTTCCTGAAAGCAACCACAAATGCATCTGCAGCTGTAGGCACATAACAAGCTTTCTCCCAATTTGCTTTTATAGTTTTTGGGTATACGCTCCTGCGTAAAGGCATCGTTAGTTAGCTTTATGTGAAGGGGAATATCACATCACATTAAATAAATTTACTGTCAAAAGATAGGCTTTTTAAGATACACGATGATTTATGGACTTCAACACAATCCCATTGATAATGCATAGTTTATGTCTTCACATAGGACAGTATTATCTCTTGAAGTAAATGGCACGTGTTTATGAGACATTGGATGCTCTAGTTCTTCCAATCATTCGTTTCTGAGAAAGGTAAGAAACTTGTAGACCCATTAAGGGGTTGAGACATATGTTCCAACATAATGGTAGAAACAAATAGGGACTGTTACTGCTTGGAGCTTTGATGTGCAAATTGGGAAAACACCCTTGTCAGGGTGAGGATTAAAAGACTTAAATTGGTCAAATCCACTTCAACGCCATATTGGAAACAAGGGCCAATAAATTACTTTCATGACGGAGCACCCAAGCTTTAAGGAGGACAGGTGCATTAGAAGATGAATTTGGGAGTTGCATGTATTGATGACAGAGCTAGCCTTAATAAGTGGGAGCCCAAATTGAACTGAAGTTGTTATTAAATAATACAAATTGATTAAGAGGTTGGTCCTGACTACTGAAAAATTAGACATATAGCAGACATCTTTAGAGAAGGGAACAATTCATTTACGATGAAGCAGTCACAAGGAGAAAGAGAAAAAGTGCACTAGGCTAGTAGGCCTATGGAGGACCCTTGTAGGGTGTGCCCTAATAGGAAGTGCTTCCACATGGTATTGAGCCACCCTCTAAATCCCAAATGGCTCTCATGGTGTCCTAAGGGTAGATCTAGGTTTGAAGCATATAAATAGCAGAAAGATCATTAGCCATAGAGGTGTGAGAAAAGTGTAAAGTTCCAAAGGATTAGTAGAATATCTAGTTGGAGCAATGAAGTTAAGGAGTTTCAATGAGAGGTTTACATTATTTTCTTTCATCGTTTGATGGATGAATTTGATTATTGGGGGTACTTCACAAATCTATTGCAATGATCTTGTGGAAAAGTAAATTCTGCTTGATATAAGGAATAAAGCTAAGTTGTCGGAAACACCTAGGTGAGGGCTGGAAACGCAGTTCTCCAAATCTGAAACAGATTCTTGTACGAAACGGTACGAAAACGGACTAAAAAGTATTGATGTCATTTTACCTATACCGGAAATGGAATGATCGTTTTGTCACCCGTTTTGGGGTTTTTTCGAGTTTAGACCATTTCCGGAAATCCGGATACGGATCTGATAAACCGTGATCTGTATCCAAGTTTCAAAACAGATCACTCTAATCAGTGGCCAGTGCATAAAAATGTCGGAAGTGGGTTAGGGTTATAAATTTTCATGTTTTATAGTTTATTCATGTCTGACGTTTGACATTGTCGCATCACATTCACATATTCACAATCACATAAACATTTCCACATTCACATAAACTGTTAAACATTGCCGCATTGCCATTGCATTTAAGTGTTTCACATAAACATTGTCATTGCCCGCATTGCCATTGCATTTAAGGTACTTCACATAAACATTGTAATTGCCCGCATTGCCATTGCATTTCACCGTTCACGGTGACAGACTATCATTTGGTATGCCGCGTACATGCATTAGAGAGTGAGACTGGAGGTCAGCGAGCAGCGCTTGAGTTGTCGCTGCTAATAAGAGTATTCCTCCTGCTCTTTTACTCCTTGCATATAGTATATACCTGAAAGATGATCACGCCTCGTGTCTCTTAGGATTTGCTTGGGGATGTTGGTTAACTAGTTACTAAATCCAATGCCACCGGAATTGAGTTTAGGACACTTGTGATGAACATTATCCTACAAGCAATTGAGATCCATATGTGATTCCAGTGCTCTATTCTGCCTAATTTTGTATATTAAACACATAAAGTCCTTGTAGTATCAACAAATTGCACAAAAGCAGCTAGGCTCAGACAAAAGGTTTAGGGATGTCCCTAAGGAAAAGGGATCATTCTATTTCTTTGTCCTCTGGGGATGGTAAGACTTTACATGTCAGCAGCACGTCCTAGAATGAATAAAGTTATCAGACTTGGATTTGGATCAGACTCAGTGAGGTCTTCTACTTGGAATTGACTTGGCAGAAATGAGAAAAAAAAAGAAAGGCGTAAAATATTCAAAATTCAAGGGGAACAATATTCATGCACATAAATGAAAATTCAAAATATAAACATTTAGAAACTAGATATGTAAGTTTGCAGATTTATAGTGTGCATGCAATGGCACAAATAGGAAATCACATGGAGATACACAAAATTAAGTTCTTAAAACTAAATGATATCTTGGCCCCGGACAGTAAGGTATTTATAATTTTTATAGTCACTTCAGCCCTTAAAAGTTAAAACCCTTATACAACTTTCACCACCAAATATGCCCTAAGTACATGAAAAGTAAACTACCTCAAGTTCTGCATCAAGAAAATTGTCCAAATAGAACACAAGTTTCAAATCAGGCACCTTCCACCAGTACATTAAGATCATAATCATCACATAAACTAAGAGTCAAGTTGTTGTATGCTGAATTTTGTAGCATCGAGAAAGTGCTCCTAAGTCTTAAATTTAGGTGGAGAGACTTAGACATTGGTATTCCAAAAAGAACGAGAAAGTATTTGTGGAAATTCCACTCTGATTTTGTTTTATTTGAAAAATTAATTATTTAAATGGGAACACTAAGTCTAAACTTAGAGAAATTAAATAATTAAAGGATATTAAATAAAACAGAATGTGAATCTTCTAAAGGACATGAACCAAGTCATATTATGATCTTAAGCGTTGATTAGACATCTAATTTGGGCCATTGATATGTCACTTAGAAAAAGACTATAAAGGAAGACTTGAGGTCATTTGGAAAACACGAGACAACGAATTGATCTAAGATGTCGAAATTTTTGGGCGAGGTTTCTTGTTTGAGAACCGAGTTGAGATCAGCAATGAGAGGCGAGAGATATCATCACGAAGAGGAAGAGATTTTCTCGATTCGATTGAGCATCGGTCGGAGAGAGAGAGGTAGAGGTGATAACCTAGCCCGGCGTTGAAGGAAGAGGAAATTTGACGCGGGTATTTAACGTAAGTTCACGCGAAGCGAGAAGAAGGTTTTCGGAATTTGTGAGTGGATCGGTTCGGATGCCAAGATCCGGAAAGTGGCACCGGGAGGAAATTTGTTCCTTAGGGTCAGGAAGAGGCAAAACGACTTGGGCGAGAGCTAACGCTAAGCCTAGAGGGGGTGACGTAGTGGATGGGTTCCGGCGTTGGATCTATGCAAAGCTTCTCGAAGCGGTGTTTTCTTCATCGGAATCGACGAGAAACTTAGTGATTGAGTGAGGTAAATCCTCACAAATTCTTACGCAATGTTTCTCTCTGTGGTTAGACTACCCAAGGTATTCGGGAATGTATTCGAACGAGTGCTGTTACCGCCAATAATAAAACCCTCAAATACGCTACACAGTTTCTTGCATTGGGTTTTTTCGGGGACTTAGTCCAAAACAAAGGTGTCATATGTGTGAATAAGTTTCTTTGTTGATTTCATATTTTTGAATCCAATTTTAGTGTAGGTTGCTTCAATAGTTGCTTCAATAATTCGGTCTGAATTAATTATGTAATGAAATTTACTTAATCGGAAAAGTATGTCGATTATTGCGATGGGATTCCTTATTTTGTTGAGATCTAGGAATTTTCATGGGTATCGATTACATTGATGTGAAATAGAAAGGACAAATTTGATTTCGAAGTGAATGTCATTTTTTGTTGCAATGAAGCAAAACGAATCCATTGAAGGATTGTGTAGTTACGGCCAAGGGGCTAAGATTTTCATGGCGGTGTCTCTGCGAGTGAGTCGACGGAGAGAAGGACTTTGAGATCAAGATCTTGTTGTGGAAGGAGTAGCGCGGAAACCTCCACGCAAAAGGTAGAGGGACGTGTTGACCTTTGGGGTGGCACTTGATTATGTGAAGACTCCATGCCCAAGGATGAACCGGGGAACACACTTGTGCCATCGGATATCATCGGTTCAGAGAGTTTCTAAAACCTACTTCTACTTCTCATCATCTTTCTCTTATACCCAAGTCTACACCATACGAGGAACTATAATAAATGATGCTAGTAATGATGAGTTTTGAGTCAGTTGAGTACGTAACGAGGCTGGGTAGCTTGGGACCTTGTTATTTAGTGAGTATTACTCTTAAGGATGTTTTTTTCACTCGGGACTTAATAATTAATTGAGTTTTTCCTACAATTTTACCCCAAAGCAAGTACGGCTTGATGGTAAGGCCTTGGTGAGTCCTAGTGTCTAGAGTCAATTTATATTACCATACTAGATCACGGAAAAATTTCGTGGAATTTGGTTAGGCCTAAGTACTCTTTTTTTAACTTTTTAGATTTGTCGTAGGTCGAAAATTGCGATAAAAATTGTAATTGAATTGTAATAAGTGTTATGCAAGAGAAGTTGTATAGGGTATGAGTAATCAAAATTACACCTTTCACCCTCAAATTTATACTATGACAAACTTTGAGGAGTTAAAAAATGTTTTGAACCCTAAAAACCCACTTTTCCTAGGTTTAGTGGGAAATGCGGCAGGTTAATTAAGCCATAAATTAAATAAATGAGAAAAATATATATCCACACATGCTAAATGAGATGGAAATGACATGGAAAATTATGGGGGAGTTAAAGTGAGTCCCAAGGTGATGTGGACTCTAAAATCAAGGAAATGACATGTGCTCAAATAAAATCGAATTCTTTCGGGATTAAATGAGAGTTGTTTACTTGGAAATTCGAATTTGTGAAGTTAATGCACATTTGGGGGGATTTGGGAGAATATTTGGTGGATATTTTTTGTGAAAAATTGTCCTAGATGGGTTACCACCCATATACACTTGTCATTCCATCATAAAATTCGAATTTGGTACATAACGGAAGAAAGAAAATGATGTCCACTTGCCAGGAATTCGATTTTTACACTTGGCATTGGAGCTCCACTTATTAAGTTCGAATTTGCCTTGTGATCTCCCACCTCTCACCACTTGGCATTTGGTTCTTCATTGGGATTTGCTCCCATTCTCTTATATAAGTGAGTATTGGTCTCTCATTTGTAAATATGGTTTACTAGCTATTGTGCTTGCGGAAATCTTTGCTACTTTGTACATTTTCAAGAATATCAATAAAGACTTTGGAAGTCCATTCATGGTGTTCTTTCTTTGGAGCATGAATTGCATTGTGTTCCATGCTTTGAGTTATTTCATTTTTCATGTATTCTTGTGAACTTGTTGGTACTGACTATCTTGTATTAGCATTTGATTTAGTAGGCTCTCAAGGTTGAAAGTTCTAGTTTATTTTCAAGTAAAGTTCTAGAAGTTTCAATTCATTGTTTGCTTATCTAAATCTACATGGGCTAATGTGTGACTTGAGTATTGTAGAAGAATTCTTTTTGGATCAAGCGTGAGGAGAAGTCTTTGGGAGACCAACCCCACTCTTGAAGCACCTTCCAAAGGAAATCTCATTTGTTATTTGGATTTTCATAGTTTATCTTATAGAAAAGTGTCTTGCAAGGATTCGTTTTTGGACATAGTTTGTATGCATGCAATGTTGTCAAACCGAGTAATTCCTCAAAACTAGAATTGTATATTAGCTTAAGAATGTACATGCTTATATAGATGGGAGGTGAGGCTATTAGGATTAGAGCTCCCAATGACTCTTGGCCTTCCTTATTTCCTAATAATAAATAATATGCAAAATACATATGCACACCCATCCCTGGGATTAGGTGTCAACATTCCCCCCTTTAATCCGAAGGGATGTTGGTGAGTCCAAGCATCAGTCTGAACTTTTCAAACTTTTCTTTTCCAAGTGCTTTGGTGAAGATGTATTGGAGTTTGCTCATTTGTGGAACAATGATGTAGATGGATGGTTTTGGCACGAACATGATGTCGAATGAGATGGTACTTTGTATTGATGTGCTTTGTTCGATCATGCCGTTTTAGGTTCTTGGCCAACTTTATTGCGAAGTGTTGTCGATCATGAGTGGAGTGGAATACACCATCTTGTTTCATCTACAAATCTTCCGGGATTTTAGAACCCACCACGATTTCCTTTGTTGCTTCGGCTTACGCACATAATGCCTCGGTCGTGAATTTCTTTGGGCCCATTGTTGCGTGATCTCCGTAGGCTCACGATCCTAGACTCATGGTGTAACCGCGTAGACACGCACATTTCTGTCGCCATCAAAAGTACGAATCGGAGTATCTAGGTCAGAGGATTGAAGTCGCCTACTGTGTATATTTGAGTCCAAAGTCTTGAGTCCCCTTCAAGTACCTTGGTACTCTTTTGCGACGGACCAATGTCCTTCACAAGGTTTACGCATGAACCTTGAAGGGATCCCAACGACAAATGAGATGTCGGTGCAGTAGTCGTCGGTAGATAAGACTTCCTACAAAATTTGTCTATACTTAGTTGCATCCTCAAATTCCTTCCTTCAATAGATATGGCTAAGTTTTGTTCATTAGGTACTTATGGGTTTACGATCATCCATGCAAATTTGTTCAAGAGATCTCAATGTGCTTCTTCGAGAAAGAAATATGAATTTAGGATGTTGAATTACTTCAATATCCAAATAGTAATGAACATGACCCAAATCGAGTCATTTCAAAACTAACTTTCTTCCAACTCTTTCTTCATGGATGCAATATAGCTCTCATTGTTTTCCTTTGTTATCAAAAGATCATCTACATATACCACAAGATATACCATTGTTTTTCCAACTTTCTTAACCGGCAGGAATTGCATCATCAAGATCAAAGTGTTTGAAATCAAGTTTCGAGAAGATGCTCGGTCAACTTCTCCTGCCAGGCACAAGTGGTGCTTTGCTTGAGGCCATACAAGGATTTCACAAGGATTTGCAAAACTTTGTGTTCTTGACCCTTTATCTGAATCATGCAGGTACAGGACATATAAACTTTCTCCTTTAGATCTCCATTCAAGAAGGTTGTTTTTACATCCATGCGATGGACTTTCCATCCACTGCGAGGCGCTAAGGCAAGAGAGTCGGATGGTGGTCCATTTCTTCCCATGGAGCAAACGTTTCTTCATAGTAATTCCCCGCTTCCTGCGACGTAGAATCCTTTTGCCACAAGCACGGCCTTGTGCTTGTCCAAGTGGTAGTCTTTGCTTTGTACTTGTTCTTGTGAACCCACTTACGGCCAATTGGTTTCGTTCCAAGCGGATCAACCTTGACTTCCGTGCCATTCTTTATCAAGGCATCATACTCCATGCACGCCAGCTTCTTTCCATTCATCATGAGAAGCGGCTTCTTTGAGAAGTTGGTTCATGATACGTAGACAAACTCAATTCACGATTCTCTAAGCAATATCCATATCAACGGGGAATCGGAGTATCATCACCCTTCGATTTCTTGAGTGGAACTTCTTGTTCACTGTTTTCCAACCTCGTCAAGATGAACATCCTCCGGTGTCTTTGTCGGCCATTGGGGGGACCTTTTTGAGATGGCCCGAAATTTGGTCCCTTGGGCGAGTTGGGATTGATTCAAAATTCAATCTCCCAATTTTGTCAATCACATCATCCCGTGTGTCATCATTGGTTGTTCTTCATGTGGGGGGGTGTGGTTCGGGAAATGATTCCACGAGTTTGATTCAATATCGAGATCCCCCCTTCAGGGTGTGGAATCACATTATCCAAATTCTTGGAAAGACTTTGCATGTGTGAATACGCTCGAGGCAATCAAGTTACGCTCCAACAACCTTGTCACTCTTGGAGGATTCAAGAAATATGACATCTCTTGCTATCACAAACTGCTTATTTGCTTCATCATAGAGCAGTATCCTTTGGAGGTATTATTGGAGTACCCAAAGAAGATACATTTTACGCTTCTAGCACCAAGTTTGTTCCGCCCTTGGGTATCAAGGCATAACGGAGTGGACCCAAAAAAGACACGAAATGCTTTACGAGAGGAATGTGACCATGCCACATTTCCAAAAGGAGTTTTGTTTCTAATTGAACTTGAAGGACACCTATTCTTTATGCTCGCTTGACACCTTAGAGCTGCATCGACCCAAAACATCAATTTTACATTCTTGAAAAATAACATGGAGCGGACCATATTTAAATGGTTCTTTGTTCATTCTTCAGCTTCTGGATACATTTGTGGATTATATGGCACGTGGTTTGATGTTTGATTCCATGTTGACGAAGATAATTTTCAAATTCGTTTGAGGTGTGACATTCTTTTCATTATCGGTACGTAGAGAGCCAATATGTGTTTGTGCATCATTTTCAATCCATGCATGAAAATTCTTGAAAGTTTGAAAAACATCGAGACTTATTCTTGAGTAAGTAAATCCAACACATTCGAATTGTAGTCATCAATAAATGTCATCATGTGTTGTTTCCATTTGCGAAGCAATAGGCATAGGGCCACATAAATACGAATGAACAAGTTCAAGTTTCCTATGTGCTCTTGAGTGTGAATCATGAAATGGGCACATTTGCTATGCTTTCTAGAATACAAGCATCATTCCTTAGGTTTTTCTAGGAATTGTAGGCGGTCCATCAACACATTTTTCTTCAACAAACGAAAGTGTCATAATTTAAGTGTCCAAATCTAGCATGCCATAAAAGACTTGATGGAAATGTACCTTCATCATGATGTAGGCAGATACTGAGATTTTGAACGCGAGCGAGATGAACCTTTCGGCTTCAAAGTCTCCTTCTTCTATTCCCTCCATGACAAGTGAGTGATGCGATGCGTCGACCTCTGCCTTGCCATCAAACAAGTGAGCGAGTGTCCTGGCTGCGGTTCGATCGGGGACGACGGATTTCTCTTCAACTTCCGGAGGTATAGAACCTCATGTAGGATATGATCGAGGAGAAGACCGGGCGATTTCGCCCCATTTGTGCCAAGCACGATGGCTTGAGTTTGGATTATCTGCGAAATATCTTTGCTCCATCAGCAACTTTGTCGGTGAAATCTTCAAAAAAATCTTTTCTAAATGTCATGTGACATGTTGCTCACGAATCTAGCAACCAATCATCTCTCCATGAAGTAAATGAAACATCAAAAGAGGTTTTAGGTTACTCCATTGTTACAATGTGCTAGAACATAGTGAGCGGATTCGGGTGCTTTACCTTTGTCTTTGTCATTGGTTTTACCTTTGTCTTGATTTTGTATTTGCTCAATTTTGCTCCATGGTGTTAAAAATTTGGATGCATCATGTCCATCTCTATTGCAGTGTACGTGAAGATTGGATTTGTCGGCTTATGCCCCTTTACGTGAAGTTCCTTCTTCCTCTTCCTCTTCCTTACCTCTTCCTCTTGGATAGATACGGAGTATAGCTCTTTTCTCTATGTGCCAAGTGTCTAAGCCTCTTCGAGAAGATGAAGGAATTTGTCATCTTCTAAAAGCTTTCTCTCTTTCGCAAACTTTTTCTCAAGTTTATCAAAGGTGATATGCTCAAGGTTTCCACTTGCTTGCAAAGACTCAAGATAATGTGAGTAAGTCGGATATAATGCCTTAACATATGCTATAGAGGTATGTCCATTTTTACACGATTATTTTCAATGTCATGCATTATAGATCTTTAGCCAAGAAGCTAAAGCAAGAGGATCATCATTCTTCATTCAAGTGAGCAGCTTAACCATCAATTGAACATTTTCTAATTGAATGTGAGTCATAGAGTTCTTTTAGTTTCTTCAAGGCTTCAAAGGCATTTGAGAATGATGAAATATGAGCTCCACCTCTTCCTCCCCTTTGTTTGCAATCAAGGCATAAGCCTTGCGGTTCTTGTTTTCCCAAATGGCAAGCTCTTTATGCGAGAGTGGGCTTCTACGGTGGATTTTATTGCTTGTCCTTCTGATTCCTTTCCCATGACTCATTAAAAATGAGTGTGTGTTTAATCTTCGCGACCATTCAAGATAGTTCTCTTTGCGGAGAGAAGCCCCATCCCAACAGTGAGATGAGAGAATGCATTAGTGGCCGGAAAAATCTTACGAAGGGAAACAAGGATACAACATAAAAACTTCGAACTCTTGAAATATTTCAAATAAAGGGCAAAAACTCTTAACTTTGGAAAAATTTTCGAGTTTAAAAACTCTTTACGGAAACTAAATGTTGCTCAAAAACTTTCTTTGAGTAGTTTTAAAAAAGGACTCTTTGCTATAAGCGATTAACATAAAAAAAATGTATTTTTGTTTGTTTGTTTGTTTGGGGAATATAAAAGTTGATATGGAATGGGAATACGAATGTGAATGGATGTATTATGAATATGAATGGGGAAGCTATTGAACAATGGGGCGGTATTGACTATTCCAAAAGTAGTAGGGACATTATATTATGGAGGCGGTATTGAACGATGGGAGGGGCGGAATCGTGAAAGGGAAAGGCGGAATGGTGCTATTGTATACAAATGGTGGTTTAATATAAAATGAGGGCGTAATGTAATATGAGAGGCGAGCGTTTGAAACCATTTGTATTACATGTCATGTAAAAGACGCAGTCGCGGCCTATTAACAAACGAGCGTATTAAATATGACGACGCGGAGATAAGCTGAAGGGCGTGTAATATCGTGGTAGTTGAATTCAATATGACGGCGCTATATGTAGTGGAGGGCGGGGGCGGAAGTAACCGAACTGTGTATGGTATATGTGTTATGACAGAGATATGTATGGTGAGAATCGATAGACGAGCGCGGGCGTGATATATATTAAAACTATGCGGACGACATGTCAAACCACAACGTTTTAATATGTCTGAAGGCGTGCTTACGGCGTTTAAATGGAGGCGTTACATGTAATGACACGGCGTTGAAGAGAGGCTGTGAGTGCGTAGGTTGAGAGATGTGATTGGGATGCGGCTTGCGAGGTAATTGCTGGTTGCGGGCGTAGGTTTGGGATTCGTGGGGAGTGCTATGAGAGTAGCGAGGGGGCACGATGGCGTATGGGATGAGTTTGGTATTTGGAGCGATGGCGTGTATGCGAGGG
Source organism: Pinus albicaulis (assembly GCA_034641835.2). NCBI lineage: Eukaryota > Viridiplantae > Streptophyta > Pinopsida > Pinales > Pinaceae > Pinus > Pinus albicaulis. The sequence continues at coordinate 796,579,266 of CM076581.1, forward strand.
AGCGTGGTTAGGTAAGGAGCGAGCGGCGTTGAGAGGGTGCGGCATGTATAGTTGCGGAGAGGGTGCGTAATGTATTGAGAGAATGGCGAGGGGAATGTGTAGTGTAAAAAATGCGAGGTTGGGGGAGGCGTTGGAGTGGGAGATAGATGCGGCGTGGAGAAGTGGAGGTGAGGGCGCGGAAAGTGGAGGAGGGAGGTGTGAGTGTAGATGGGCCCGTAGGGATGAATGAGGAGGCCCAAAAGAAAGGCGATCCCATAAAAAATTTGAACTTGAATGCCTGTGACAGTTACGAGGACCGGAATGGCGAGCACTGCAATTTACGGTTAGCGAAACTGTGGTCTGGGAAGCTGAGCGCAAATGTCGGTGCTATCTAGGAGAGAAAAAAAAATGCGAGAATAACGAGTCTAGCGATTAATGAGCGGCCAAAAACTATTAAAAATATTGACCGAGCAAGGGAGTGAGTTACACCACGGGGCGAAATGCAGTGTGGTGGCCCTGCGATACCATGTCAAACGAGGAGTAACTCCTCAAAACTAGAATTATATATTAATTTGAAGAATGTACATGCTTATATAGATGGGAGGTGAGGCTATTGGGATTCGAGCTCCAATGACTCTTGGCCTTCCTTATTTCTAATAATGAATTAATATACAAAAATACATATGCACACCCATCCATAGGATTAGGTGTCAACACAATCATTTAAAAATATTTTACTTTTCATTGTATTTCATTGGATCATATTTTGTTATTTAAAGAGCTTAAGCATGGCTAAACAAAGAAGGGAGAGTTTACTCATCCTCTTTGGCTTAGCCATTTGTAGATTATTCTACAATATTTTGTGATTTTCTTTATCTAACACTTGGTTGGTTTTTTGGTAGCCTTCGTTTTCTAACTTGTTTTCTTGTAGCAACTTGTGGGATTCACTTTCAAGAAACTACTAACAAATTGTTGTAGGACCTTTGAGCTCTAATGTCAAACGAGGGAGGACTCTCTCTTTTTCCCCTTGGTCGTGGGCGAGTTAAGGGCTTCCTTGAAGAAGGTCGATTTCCTTTTGCGGCTTCTTCTCTCTCTCTTAGTCGTGAGCATTCGAAGGTTTAGCTTCTCTTCTTCACTTGTAAAAATATGTTCTATTGAGTCTTTATATTGCAGAAATTTCTCATCACTGGATAAGTCTAAGACCTCAAGTTTCATTTGTAAGTTTCCCTTGAGCTTGTAGGAAGCCATAGTCTCTTAATAAAATTTTGATTTTGGAAAGCGTGAGTTTTACCTATTGTCAATCTCTCCATTTTTGTAGAGAACTTGTGGTGTGATTTGTTGATCTCTTTAAATTGCATGCATCTCATCTAATTGGTCAATTAACACAACCATGTATTTCATTCATTTCACTAGCTATTCACTTTGATTTGCTACAAGTTTTAAGTATCTACTTTCATAGCAACTTCATGTTTTATATGCAAACATCTTTACTTGAGTTTAATTAGCTTGAAATCATACTTCAAATTTTCTTATGCTTCACCATCGAGCACACTCGACAATCTTAAGTTTGATGCATCAAGTAAAACTACATTTTATTTCATGACAAGCAAATATATTTCAAGTTGAAGTTAAATTTTCATTTCTTGTTAATTTACTTTTTAGATCTTACATGCTCCAAGCATCACTAAAGATACCTCCAACTTAAGTTTGTTGAATAGACATTTTAGGGACCCTCTACCTCTATGGACTCCTCACGACCTTTGGGTGGGGGTGAAGTCCGATGATTAGAGTCAATTGTAATCTTGTTTTAGAGCTAACTAATAAAATAAACCAAGAGCACTATCTCATCACATTTACTTGCAAATTTCTCAATTTTTTGCTATCTTGTTGATTTAAAGTTTCACATGCAAATCTTGTTTCAGAATCACTTTGAATCACGAAATTTTAATCTCTTAAATTTTGCAGTTTAATTCTATGGTACTTTTAAATTTGTGCCACCCACGCTTCATTGCATGTTGTCATTTAATGGTCATTATGCTTATGGATGATTGATATATCTTGTTTCATTGGAAGTACCCTTATTTGGTGTTGTAAATTTAATTTCATGTTGTTACCTTGGTCTAACGATTCAGAGTTTTTCTATCATCTCATTTACATTCTCCAAAGTAGAACACTAATTGTTTCCTTTTGAGTAAGATAGCTTCTCATGTTTTGATTCATAAACCTATTTATCTTGAAAGCATTTACAATATCTTGTGCTAACATTTTCTTGTTTCACTTTTCATGATTACTTTTTTATTTTTCCATTTGAAAACATTTTACTTCATTTAAACAAATACATTTTTTTCATTTTAAAGAGCAATACTTTGAAAACAATGGTTTTCATATGCTTTATGCTTATTTAAATTATGTATTGATGGTTATTGCTCATAACACTTTTTGGTTATAAATCTTAAGAAGTAATCTATTTAACTCTAACAACTCTCTTAGAAACTCCATCTTTTTAACTTAGTTTCCCATTTAGGGACCACCTCCCATAGCTAACTTAGGAGATAGCTTAAGCAGTGATGGGATTAGTGTGACAACTCCCCTTCTCTAAGTTCTTTGCCACCAACTACACCTTGTGGGGTTAAAGGCACTTTCTCACTAACTTGTAAGTAGGTGTAAGCGGTAAGCGATAACATTTCTTGGTGTAGTTTCCGGGGATACACGTTCTTGTACGTGAAATCGACTAACTTTGGTTTTGCATGTTGGTTTAGAGTTAGATTCTTGTTCAGTGGTAACTCCACTTATTTCATTTTACGCAGGATTTCTTTTTGAAACGTTCTTCTTGTAGAATTCTTGCTAATCTTGGACATGGGCCTCTCTTTGATATCAATTTTCTCTTTAGGGTCAAGTGAGCATGACGTCATGAATGCTCTATTTGCCCCTTGTGATTTTCCTAACATTCAGGGCTATCCAAATTTTATTCCGGATGAAGCCATTGAAATTTGTTGATGAGTTGCCTAGTTTTCTAGGTAACAATGCCATACCCCCCAAATAATGCCATGATATTAACCATGAGGATGTTAAAAAACTCTTCATCTTTTCATTAGATGGCGATGCTATGGATTGGTTCATAGACTTACTTGCGAATAATTTTGATTCACTAGAATCAATCATTGATGCCTTTGAAGAAAAATATGGAGATGAAAGAAAGATCAAAGCGAAAACTCAAAGCAAATGAGAATGATAGGGATCTCATCGAGTTGACTCAAATGATTAAGGATATGCAACTCAACCAAATTCAACTCATTAAAAACATGGAACTCAATCAAACAGACTAACGAGTAAATCATGCACACGCAATAAAGGCCATGGAGGTTAATCATTCTAATTAGATGACTTTTATTCAAATAGGTTGCTCACCATGGAAGAAAAACAAGTGCGATTAATCAACACCATGGAAACAAATCATACAGGGGAAATAAATGTTATGAAGGCTAATGAGATCACTTTCGGAATAGGTTGGTGGAAATGGAAAGATTACATGTACAAAAATTCCGGCAGAGAAGATAATGAATGGGAAAGAAACAAAGAAACAAATTATAAGTCTCCCCATCCTCTAAAGCAAGCCTCATCTCATTATGAGGAGGGCATTTATTCCATTGAAAAATGGCTAGCGGGAAGGTGATGCGGATAGAAAGGAAACGAGGGGAATCAAGTTCATACTTATGAGATTGATCATCGCCCATGTGGCTGGAAATGCAAAATGGAGAAAGACGAGGTCAAAGAAGTCTTGGATACTTCGGATTTTCCATGCGAGCATCTTCGAGGATTGGGCGAAGGTCTGCTGATTGCATCAACATCACAATTTATTAAAAATAAAAGAAAAAAGCGGAAGGATTTGGTAAATCTAATGACCGAGATACAACACAATGTTGGGATGGATCAAAATCTAAGATATTCGAGGTGGACATGGCACATCGAGAAAAGAAACCCATGGATCTACCGAAGAGTAAACGGAGTTCTAAGCATGAAATTCATTGAGGACATCGATGCCATGGAGCATCTTCTTGTATCATATTCCTAACCTTATCCTTTGTCAATTTTGTTTAAATTCCTTTCATGAATAAATTGTGTTTATGACCTTAAAAATAAAATTTCCATTTTTGTACATGATTTTATTCGATGATATTTTGAAGGGATACGCTAATATATCTTTGGTTGGTGGATACGGATTCTAGGTTCTTGCACACTATCACTTCATATCTAGCACATCCCCATATGGAGCCAAGTATTGACCATCGGGCCAACACACGATGATTATGTGAAGACTCCATACCCAATGATGAACCAAAGGACACTTGTACCATGAGATATCATCAATTCAACAAATTTTTTAAACTTTACGTCTACTTCTCATCATCTTTTCTCTTGGCACCCAAATTTCACGCCCTCACAGTCCAAATAAGTGATGCTAGTAATGATAAGATTTGAGTCCAATTGAGTCCGTAACTGGCCTAAGTAGCACGAGACCTTGCCAAAAGTATGAGTATTACTTTGGGAGGTTTTCACTCGATTAATTATCATCTCTCTATGAGGACTTAATAATTAATTGAGTTTTCTTCAATTTTTAAAGTCGGAGTACGGCTTGATGGTGAGTTTTGCAGGTGAGTCCTAGTGCCTAGAGTCAATATATATTACCATACTAGATCAAAGAAAAAAATTTCGTGGAATTTGGTTAAGTCTAAGTAGCCATTTTTTATTTTTTTAGATTTCTCGCCGAGGTCAAAAATTGCAATAAAATTTGTAATTGAATTGTAATAAGTATTGTCTAGAGAATTTGTATGAGGTATGAGTAATCAAAATTACACCTTTAATCCTCAACTTTCTACTATGACACACTTTGAGGTTAAAAAATGTATTTTGAACCACAAAACCCATTTTTTTAGGTTTAGTGGGAAATACGGCAATTAATTAAGCCATAAATTAAAAAAATGAAAAATAAATATCCACATGCTAAGTAAATTGAAAATGAGGGTGGAAAATTATGAAGGAGTTAAAGTGAAGTCCTAAGGTGATGTGGACTCTAAATCAAGGAAATGAGATGTGCTTAAATAAGGCAATTTACGGCATTAAATGAGAGATGCTTGCTTGGAAATTCGAATTTGTAGAGTTAATGCACATTTGAAGGAGATTTGGTGGAGATTTTTGTGGAAATTGTATCCACATGGGTTACCACCCATATACACAAAAAAATCATAAAAATTCGAATTTGGCACATAAGGGGAAGAAAAAAATGATGTCCACTTGCCGAATTCGATTTTTACACTTGGCATTAAAGCTCCACTTATCAAATTCAGAATTTGCCTTGTGATCTCCTCCTGTCACCACTTGCCATTTGGTTCTTCATTGAGATTTGCTCCCATTCTCTTATGTAAGTGAGCCTTGGGCTCTCATTTGTAAATATGGTTTACTGCTTTTATTGCTTGCGGAAGCGCTGGCTACTTTGTACACTTTTCAAGAATATCAATAAAGACTTGGGAGGAAGAGTCCTATTCTACGAAATGGATAATCCAACTAGATGAATCCGTCGACATTTCGGTGATTGGACGTCGACTCCATAGCTCCATGTGGGCCCAATGTTCCTACACCTAGCCTCAGGTAAAGCATTTCCGATGGGTATAACTCTCATTCGACGAGGGCACGGTTAGTCACACCTCGCCCACTCCTCTCCGTGACTTTTTGGTATGCTTCCAAGTTGCGGGTCTCCATATGTCATTGCGTCATGTATGATACATCAACCATCATCTATGAAATTTGAATTTTAAAATTGCCGCGTTTTAACTGAAATTTGTTTTGAATTTGAATGGCGAGGGCGGGAAGGCTCTCACCTTGCCAGCTTGTTACGGCTTCTCCAAACAGCGGGGTTCGCTCTCTTCCGATGTAAGATTCACCCTTCGCTATGGCTGGATCATGCACATCAAACCCCGGTCATGGCAGGATTGGTTTCATCATTTATGACGATGATGATGGCTTTGTTGTTGTGGAGAAGTGCAGCGCATATGTTAATGATTGTTTTAGACTACACAGCAATGCTTCTCATTACAAAGCCCTAATCGTTGGTCTTCAACATGTTCTTTGACTGGACATCACCCACATTGGACATTGTATGGTCCTTATCCAGCAGGTAATAAGTCCTCTCCTCTCTTTCTGGCTTTAGAATTAATATGTTCTGATTGCATTGCAAGGGAAAATTGTTTTCTTTCATGGTGTTCATTGTATATTGTGCGGGTGAAAGGTAATTAAGCCAGAATTAATATATTTTGATTGCATTGTAACGGGAAATTGTTTTCTTTCATGGTGTTCATTCTATATTTTTTTCAGAAGAGGTGTTCATTCTATATTGTGCAGGTGAAAGGTAATTTGATTGCAACAAGCTCGTGGAATGACTTTTTTATGCAGAAAGGGCACTAAGCAGAGTGATTTCCATAACACTACCTGGATTGGGATTGCAAGATCCCATTTCACCGTCTCTTGGCAACTTCTCATTATTACGCACTCTGAAACTGTCTCGGAATAACTTCACAGGATGAATTCCAGCGGAGTTTGGCCAGTAGAAGGCGCTGGGAGTACTCAGCCTCAACTATAATTTGTTCCATAATTATATTCCAAAAACTCTGTGTAATTGTACAATGCTGCAATGGGTCCGACTTTCAATAAAAAGCTTCATAGGAAGTATACTAACATAATAATTGGGTCGTCTAGTTGGAACAGCTCTCGTTGGCAAACAATAATCTTAACGGAAATATTCAAAGTTATGTTATGGAACAAGAATCTCCAGGGTATGTTATGGAGCAGAACAGATCCGCTTGGCAAACAATAGTCTAAACGGAAATATTCAAAGTTATGTTATGGAGCAAAAAAGAGTCTCCCAAAATTATGTTATAGAACAGATGCTCCATTTATATTAATATAATTAAATAATTTATAAAAACACACAAAAAAATTGCCAATTTTCATGATTTTATATTTCTAAATGTGAAATTTTTAAACTAAAATATAAAACGTTGCATATTAATTAATTGAAGTATACGTTTTCGGATTTTTAAAATTTACATTATTTTTTATATTAATTAATTGAAGTATAAGTTTCGGAATTTTTAAATTTACATTACTTTTTATATTAATTAATTGAAATGTAAGTTTTCAGAAATTTTAAATTTACATTACAATTTAGAAAAAAAAATACATATATAGTAAAGAAAATATCATTCTAATATATTTTTAAATATTTAAATATTTTTGTATTTATTAAATTGATTATAATGTGTTTTAAGAGTTTTTTCAAATTTTACTGATTATTTTTTTGATTGAATATGATTATTAATATTGATAAAATGAAAATCATAATAATTAAATTTAAAAAAACTATATTGAATATGATTATTAATATTGATAAAATGAAAATCATAATAATTAAATTAAAAAAAACTATATATTTGGTATATGTCAATTAACAATTAATTGAAGGAAGTGTCTGGAAATGTCTTGAGTTCATATCTTGGGTGCAACTAAAAGTTATAGCATTGAAAAAAAAAGATTAATAAAGTTTTCAAAGTTTACAATGGGGTTCTGAAAACCCGAAGAAGATACTGATAGATTCAAAACAATTTAATTTCAAAATAATATTCTCTTTAGAAGCAAAGCAAACAATTTTTCATTGACATGACTATGGTTGTGTACAAGGCTGTGGGGGGTTAAACCACATGGAAAACAAGACGTTCTATAAAATCATTTCAAAAGTCTAGCCAAAACCACCTTCGACTCAAGATGGATGGCATAAGGAGGCTTCATCTTGGTTAGACCATGGAACCATAAAAAAAAAAATATCTGTTTTGGGAATAAGGATAATATAAGAATTAGGAAGAGGTGCTAGCACAAAGCAAAAATAAAGGAAAAGAAAAGTTAGAATATATGATAGGATGAGTACAAATTCAAGGGAAATCTCAAACAAAATGCTATGATGGTTACATAATATATAGAGGAGTTTTATAGATCAATATTATCTAGTAAGTTATGTGTGTAAGAGGATGAGGAGAAAGTATCCACGTACATAAATGGCTTGAGATATGATATCGAATGAGATAAAAGCATTCTACCCTTAACAACGATTGAGGGGAGGCATATCGAGTTACTCTTAAAGCGGTGGAAAAGTTTGCGAAGCAAATTCGGAAGGGAAGACAAAGAAGTTAGACAAGGGGTTAATGACACTAGGGAAATAGAGTAAGGTTCCGGGGTCAACGAGGAGAAGCAACTCAAAACGGTGGAGCTAGGCATATAAGGAAGTGAATGTAGATGTGGAAGATTCTTTTGAAGTTGACAGACATCTCATCTAACTCTTATAATAGCTTTTTATTACTTCTCCTTCCCCTTCTCTGATCATCCTTCAAGGGTTTTAATGGATCTATGAAAGAATGTAGATTCACCTAACTTAAAATCACCTCATATACACATATCTAATTTTATAAAAAAATAATTATCAAATATATAATTAATTTGTATGTTATATTAATTTCATAAACCTTAACTACATTAAATAAAATATTCTGGGATTTTTATTAAGATTTTATATTTGTAAAATTTTAAATTTTAATGTTTTTAAATAAACTTTTAAGAAAACCAAAGAATAGTTGACACAATATTGAGAGAATAGGGATATTTTGCCTAAAAGTGTATCCAACCCTTTATAAATTAATATACAGCTTGATGGGGCCTAATGGTTAAGAGCATGTGTTTCCTCCCTGAAAGTCACGAGGTTCAAAACCAAAGGGGTAGAAGTATGTATGCCTCCGTAGACTTAACATTCGCGGTATTGCGTGGAGGTGGGTCCCTTGTGTACAAACAAAGAGGTCTCATATGCCAATTTGGTCATACTGGCTTGGTCGTGACCTTAAAATTGGATAATAATAATGGAGGATTTTACATTTTCTTTCATATATATGACAATGTGTTAATTTAGTATGGTTATTTTACATATTAATTTAGGAATTTTTAAGGGTGTACATTTTCTTTTTTCAAAAAAAATTAATTGAAATTCTTTTTTGAGGATTTTTTAATTGTATGATAAATTTGGAATTAAAATGCACACTAACTAATAAATGTCATGGTGTAATTTTTCTTTAAAATATTTTTATTAAAAAAACTCAAAATGATGAAGTTAAATGAGGGAATTTGACTATGGCAAAACCAATATTGTAGTGTAACTTCAACATGGTGTTATCTACTATGGAAAAAAAGGAAGAAGAAAGGTGAGGATGGATTTGGAGAAGATAGAGGACCTAATTTTATATTGAGAGTTTGTGAATATTTTCCCTAAGAGATGAAAGTATACCTAGTCAAATAGAAGGAATGGAATAAGGGTCATCTGGTTATTAAGTTGAATATTTACTCATTCATCACACCTTTCCATTGGAAAATATATTAATAACCTCATAAATAACTTTGTTCAAAATTCCATATCATAAAACTATCACTGCATCCCTCCATTTGATTCATGATTTTGGTTCCCTTCCCTTTCAATTCAATTCATTGTCTTTGTAATAACCAAGAGTAATAGAAATAAGAAAAAGAAACCTAGAGAAAATTATTGAAAGGTGCCCACTCATTTCCACTTTTTTTTTGGGGTTCGGGGTGGGGGTGAAGAGGCAATTTAGAGGAATAAATATATATCTAAAAGAATATGCCAAAATTCCTATTATCAACCATCATAGGAAATAATGTACATTTCAAAGCCAATTGAGCCTACAATATTATCTAAGAAACAAAATAAAGGATCTAATGAGTTTAGTGTTACGGTGGCGGTTGATGCATGCGATCAAATTAGTGGTCAAGTTGGCCTATGCCAAATTAGTACCATTCATTATGGAGTTAGGAAATGCACTTTTCTAACTTGTGTGAGTGATCACTTCCTTATAGGTTTGCGTAAAGATTCATTATATTCCATACCTTTATTGTGTTGTCATGTTGGTCATAAAAGAGAATTGGTATCTTCACTAGCATGAGGGTTACAATACATCTATAGTTGCAACACTTCAACCATCAAGCTAGAGTTCTATATTTACCTAATCATTGATGTTGTAGTAGTGTTGTTCTCTCTATCAATTAGAGAAAATATGGCATCAAGAAGTTGCAACATTGAGTTGCGATGATTGGCTTCTTGACAATGGAGTTGCAATTATGGGTGTAGTAATTAGTTGTGGCAATGGCGACATCCTCCTTGCTTATCCTAGAAATCAATTTATTAGTCCACGAGTTTCATTTGTCCAATTCAAAAATTATTCCATGAGTTTCATGAGTAGAATGGTCTCATTGTTGATTTGACTCATGATCAAATAGGTCATGAGGTTGGTCGAATGTGGCTCTTTTGGATAGCTCATGAATTTGACATTGAGAATTTCCTAATTCTATAAAGAGAGGGTGTCTATATATTTGGCCATTATGTAAAGGAGAAACATGTATCAAGTCAATTAAGTATTTGACATGGAAGTGTAGGCACGCCCATAGGTGGAGTTAAGATATCTGTATGTCTCTACAATCTTTTCCACTAGCTATTATCTTTTATTTCCCTTTCTTTTAGCTCCAATAACAATTATTGTTTCAAATTACATTCATAGGTGTTGTTCTAAGAGATTTTGTGGAAATCACGCTGCATACCAATGTCCTTTTTAACTTCCCATCATCCTTGTTGCATGACTTGGGCTCATTGTATTGGGATTGACTCTTCTTATTTTTTATCTAGTTTTATGAGTTAGGGTTTACTTTTTTGGGCTTCTATTGTGGAGATATTGGTAGGCTGAACTGTATATTATACTACTTCAATTTCTACTTAATTTTGACAACATGTCGATAGCGACTCTTAAAGAGGAGATGTCTAAGAAATCCATCTATACATTTTGGATGTACCATTGTGGTACTTCAAGACTAGGTGCCACTTGAAATATTTATCCTTTGGGCTTTGAGAAGAAGGTATAGAAATTACTAGTGTACTCCAATATCATCTAGTCTCTCTCTTATCACAAATTTGTCCATCTCGTGTATTGATCATCATAGTTCCCTATAGGGTAGAATTCTTACTTAAGAGAATCATGAAGTGGCCAAGTTGGTACTCCATTAAAAATTACATAATCATCTTCACTATGTCTCTCCCAATAATGTTCCCACCAATGTTTGGCATTGAAATTAACTTTTAGTAGTTTGAAGTTGATCTTCTAATTGTGAGAATTTTTTGGATCGTAATAACCCTCTAACATATTTAACCTTTCCTCCAAGGCATATACATCTATTTGGCCATCAAATAAAGAGTTCAAAGTTAACTTGTACTTTGAAAGGGTGTAGCACCTCGAATTTGTTGCTTGCTAAGGTGCCTCAACACTGTGGAAATCACGGAAAGTATCATGAGAATTTCCCATTATCTCATTCCTCTGCCACATGAGTACTTTCTTGAGAAACAACATAATGGGATCTCCTACCCTGCCATCTCTCTTTCCTTCCTTCCTCCATGGGAGGCCACTTGGATTTATGAGAGTGATTGTTACTAAGTTAAAGTATCTCGAGACCAAACTCTCTACACCCTAACCTTGTCGAGGGACACGCACTAAACAACAGAGTAGATTGCTTAGCTGATATCACTCATCTTGGTCATACAAGGAATGAAATGAAATGCAAGAAAATAAATGGAACACACACGGACAAATATAGTAGATATTAAAATAATGTGGTGAAAACCCAACCTCTATTAATAAATTAAATACAAATATTTTATAGCACATAGGATAAATAGAATAGTGGTAGTTATCTTTGAATAAAAAGAGATGACGACTACATGCATTCATAAAAGCTATTACATGAGGTTGAGAGAATGACATTTTAACAAAAATCAAGAACTCTAGAGGTAAAAAAACCTAACCCTAAAATAAACACCTAAAGGTTTGCGAGGAGCCTTGATGGGATTAATTGGTACATAAAATTCTCGAGGTGTAAATTTTTTGCATGTAATCTCCATTTGGTGTGCTTGGTAGCTTGTTGGAAAGTTTTATCCAAGAGTTACACATTTTGACTAGGGCTTTAGATCAAAGACTATGGACATTTCCTAGGCCCTTACCATGTCAAAAAAAGGTTGTTTAGGGCCTCAAAATTCCTAGTAAGTTTAGGACCCTAAAATCTCACAATTTCCAAGATAGGAAAATTTGCTTTGAGCCAATGGAGTAGGTGGGTGGCCATCTATATCCCATGGATCAACCAAATACACTATAGGTCATATTAAAACTCTATCTAGGATCTAACCTAAAGTCACTTCAAACTTGCTTGAACAGCTAGATCCACGAGCTTGGATACACCTAGGTCAATTGTTGTGGGTCCACTCCCTCTTTGAATCAATATCAAGGTTTAAATGACAACACCAACACTCTCAAAGCCTAGAACCTTCTCAACCTCGATACATTACTAGCCAAATTGATACACTTCCCTTGACATAGCTATTCTTATCTTCGTCCAATAATAGTTTCGGTATAAAATGGATTTGGTCCATATCTAATGATTATAGACTTAACTCCACATTGCATATCTAGATAACTTAGAACCTTTGTCGTCCTATTGTAGATTGTAATATTTAGGACAAAACTATTTTTAACTACAAGATATGATCCTTTGAAACCAACACAAAATTGATCATATATGCATTTAATTTGTATAATAAAAAAGCACGATATAAATGTACTAACTCAATATGGAAAGAAAGATTATAAAATTGCGGGAATTGTATTGTCTTCCTCTTTGACACCAAAAACTCAAAATTCTCACACACACCTTGTCCGGTATATATTTATACACTTACATTTACACTCAAAATTCCTAAAAAATCTCTCATTTCATATAAATTGACCTAATTACACAATCAATTGGCCCTCTTCTTCACTCTCTTGGACCTCTCTCGGTCCGCCAGGCTCTCTCAACTCTCTCTTCCATCTCTTCTCACTCTCCTTTATCTTATTCTAGTAATTACATATTTTTCTATGTAATAGAATAGTTTGTTGAGTTCCGCCCAATGATGGATCCAATAATCCATACATTGAAAATATAAAGTCTATCCTAAAACCTCTAACTCATTAAAAAATCATTTGAAATAGTGCATTACATGTTGATGAGTAAATAATCCTTATTTCTGCGAGTAATCCTATTTCATTTATAAAATCAAATTCATAACCTTAATTACATTATGTTAAATTAGATAAATTAAGGAACCCACTCCCTCTAACCGTGTGGTAATACCTACTATGTCTTGTTGACTTGAAGAAATGCTCCTACATCACACTTTCTACATTCTAGTATGAGGGAGATGTGTAATTTAATTTACTTGCATTCCTTAATATGAAAATGATACATAGTATTTAAAAATTATTAATAACAAAAAAAATATCTTTCAAACTAAATGGTAAATAAAATATTTTAATATCTATGTTAAGTAAAAACTCTCTCTCTCTTATATATATAGGGAGGGAAATGTGAGATTTTCCAAGATAAATTATGTGTCATGAATTATATGTTGTTGTTATATGTTTTAATATTTCTATTTCATTTTCAATCCTAACAATGCAGCTAATGAGAGTAGGTGGCTCTCCTATAGGTAAGGACTTAGGGTTTATGAGTAATCACATTTGAATACTGAGATTTATTGGCAGGTTGAATTCTCTATGTTTATTTTAAGCCCCCATTATTCAAGCATAAATTCCAATAATGTGACATCCCATAGAGTTATTCCTATTAGGCATAGATAGGATGTAGGATCAAGTTGTTTAATGAACCACTTGGGTATAAGGGTGGTAGGCATACTTGTATGCTAGATTAATGTTGTTGAGGAAGTTGAATCTTTGGTTAAAGGGAGCATATGAAGAAATCTCAAAATGTGATATGGTTGGGGAACGAGGTTTGATTAAGAAGAATGTAGTTGCATTAGCCATTGAAAACATTGATGAGTCATTAGAGGTAGCTCGATATTTCAAGGGTTCACAAGTGAAAGATGCAACATGAGGTTGTGAAAAACATGGTAAGGTGAGACCACATGTCATGTAGATACATTTGTAATTGTTGGTAAAAAAAGCAATGGACATGGTAAGTGTGCACCTGGAGTGATGGAAAATAAAAACACTTCAAAAAAACAACACTTTGGAGATGAAAATCTAAAATCCAAAGAGTATCCCTATCCAAGTCAAATTGACTCATTCTTTAATTAAATATGTTTACTTTTTCAAAAACTTGGATTTTGAGCATAATATTTATGACTCGCGAGTTGACCCATAGTATGACATGTATTGAACCCTATAAACAAGTTGGTATCCTCCATGGTAAGGTGTCTTTTGATTGTATAGTAGATCTATTACAATTGGGATTTTCCAAGTTAAATTGTGTGTCATGATTTATATGTAGTTGTTATATATTTTATTATTGTTGATTTAAGACAAATTGTGTCATAATTAATATGTTGTTGATAAAAAAATTTATTATTGTTGATATAAGTTAAATTGTGTGCCATTATTTATATGTTATTATATGTTTTATTATTCTTGATTTTCTATTTATCTCTCATTTTTAATCATAATGATGTGTTATTCGTTAATAACAAAAGTATCATAGTGATTTGTGTCATGATTTATATGCTATTATTATGTTTTATTATTGTTGATTTTCTATTACTCTCTTACTTTTAATTGTAATGATGTGTTATTCGTTAATAACACAAAAAGTATTTTAACATCGTCCTTAAACAAAATGTTTCAATGCCACCTTAAATTTTTTTTTATGTCAACATGATGTATATAGAGAAAATTTAAAAAGTAAAAAAATTCTTATTTTCCTTAATAGATAATTCAAAATGTGTAATTGATTAGATTATGGGTATGGAGTTGATACTTAACATTTAAAACATTATATATATATATATATATATATATATATATATATATATATATATAACCTTAATAGGAAGATGTATAAGTATTCTATGCCGACATGGAGTTGAATGTGGCATATTAAGTATCATTGTAAATTATATTAGCATCTACATGTATCATGCTCTCCGCATATCATGCTCATGGATCAAAAATTGAGGAGATATTTTGCACCTCTAAGTTGGATATGTTGTCAATGCATTGTGTCTAAAACATTTCAATGGTATGTTTACTAATATAAACAAAATGTGTAAATATTTTAGTCCTCCACATAATTCTCATAACATGTCAAAAGCAAGCATATATCTATAACCCTTAATCTATCATTTATTGAGAGGGATCAAAATTAGAGAAAATATTTGGACCTCTTAAAAATTGATCCCTATTTATGTATAATAAATTTAGAAATAAGTTAAATCTACAATGATTTGTTTCACACTTCTTCTCTTTCTAAATCGCATCACTTAGGGATTTGAATCTTGGACCTTTTAGTTACCACCTACTCAAATACATTGATCGTCAATTAAATTTCCCCCAAAACAAACCTTAAAAAAATTTAATTCAATATAATTATACTATTTTATATGTATATATAAAAACTTGAAATACTAACATGATCATTAACTCCTTGTATTTATTATATAATTAATCTTATAAATAATGTGATACATGCATTTTATTAATTAATTAGTATAGTAATTAAAAAATAATTGTTTAATTTTCATATATATAATTATAGTTATATATTAATATTTTTTTTAATTGCCATTATTATATTCTTACCAACGAACAAGTATATTAACTCACTCCTAAAATATTATAGTTTATATATTAATATATTTTTATTAATTACAATTATATTCTTACCAACGATCAATTGTATGAAAAAATTATGAACACCCAATGGGCATGAAGGATTGATGTGAAAAAATACGACATATTTCTCAAATGCACCAAACGAATGTTTGAACAAATTACGGAGAAACAACAAAACCACAACTATGCACTTGGCATTTAGAAATACAAGAAATTATTTATTTGAAACAAAATATATTATAGTGATTATACCATTCAAAAGAGTATTTTAAACCCACAGGGAAATGTGTAGAACATTTTATTCGAGCTTTGCATTACTATGGTTGTTGTTCTTTTTGCAGAGAAAGTGAAGCATATTAGACAATCGTAAAGATGGAGCCAATATCTCATCGTCGATTGTGTGTAATCGTAGTCGAAAGGATTGTTTGTACACACATGGATGTCGACTCCTTTCCCGATTTTTACCCACTAACAACCCCTCCCTTTCCCACATTAACTCCCACTCCCTCCTTCTCGGGGTACGGGCTTATTAGTCACGATTGGTGTGGGGTTGAGCTTAGGTTTCGTTTATCCTTACCCACTCCCACATTCAATCCCATCTTTCCAACTCCCCTAACCCATCATTGTCTTTCTCTTTCATGTCATCAAGCTACTGCGACAATGACAAAGGGAATGAGCTCCCGCCAGATCATTAGGAATTGGTGTCATTGGAAACTGTGATGTAATAATTCGGTGTTGGAGAAATAGTAGAAGACTTCGCCATCCCTTCATGGTTATAACACACGAGAGTGACACATGTCCCACGATATATTAGGGTTAGTGTATGAACATGAGAAGCGAGATATACGAATATGCGAGAAGTTGTGAAATCCCACTTACATTCAGAACATGGATGAAACTTGAATACTTCATCTTGCATAAAACAATCTGCATGGTGAATGAAAATCCTGCAACCAATGAACCTAGGTTTTATCAATTAAAAGTGTGTTTGGCATATTAATGAAACCCTCTACCGGAAAGCAACCAAATAAAACAAAGTCAAAACAACCTTGACATAGAACTTAGCGATCCAATATAAAAAGTAAAGGCGAAAAATATTTGCAAACTGCGGGCATCGATACTTCGCAAAATCTCACGCTTTGCATGTCTACTTTGATCTACCAAAAAAGCAACGCAAGCTTGCCTAGGCTAGAGAACGCGCTTGAGAATTATGTTGAGGATAGATATGCTCCATTCCTAAAGCTCACCAGGCTAGCCAGAAGCAAATTTCCGAACTTTGTTGCGGTATCCCCTTCAACCAACCTACCTGAGATACAATGAACACCATGAAAGAAAACAAATTCCCCTTAAAATGAAATCGAGAATATATTAATCCTAACGTCCAAGGGCGGTGATGTGGGTGATCTCGAACGAAGGCATGTTGAAGACCAACGATTAGGGCTTTGTAATGAGAAGCATTGTTGCGTAGTACGGAAGCAATCATTAACATATGCGTTGAACTTCTCCACTATGAAAGCCATCATCATCGTCATAAATAGTAAAACCAATGCACCATGACCAGGTTTGATGTGCATGATACGGGTGCTATAGTGAAGGGTGAATTCATATCGGGTAATGACAGGTACAATTTTGGGAAGTCGAATGTTGGTAGACGTAGTCTTTGGTTGTTTGGGGAAGATGAATGCCATTCCAGATTCAAAACACGTTCCAGTGCATGGCAGCGATTTTAAAAATTCAAATTTCACAAATGATGGTTGATGTATCATACATGATGAATTACATGTTATGGAGACCGGACAATGTGGAAGGCATACCAAAAAGTCGCGGAGAGGAGCGAGCGAGAGGTGGACGGAGACGGAAATTTTGGTGGATGGGAAGTTAAACCCATTGGAAATTCTTTACGGAGGCGGAAGGGTGCAAGAACATGGGGCCCATAGAGTGACGGAGTCGACGTCCAATCACATGACATCCAACGGATTCCTCCCATTGTATTCTCCATTTCGTAGAATAATAGACTCTTCCCCATTCGTGGGTGTTCTTCCCTTTGGAGCATCTATTGGTATAATCTTTTCTATGTGAGATATTTCATTTTCCATGTATTCTTGTGAACTTGCTAGTGCACATCTATCTTGTAGTAGCATTTGATTTGAAAGTAGGCTCTAGAGGTTGAAAGTTCTGGTTTATTTTCAAATAAATTTCCGAAGTTTCAATTCATTGTTTTCTTATCTAAATGTAGATGGACTAATGTGTGACTTGAGTATTATAGAATAATTTTTTTGGATCAGCGTGAGGGGAAGTCTTTGGGAGACTAACCCACTCTTGAAAGCACCTTCAAAGGAACTCTCATTTGTTATCTGGATTTTCATAGTTTATCTAATGGAAAAGTGTCTTGCTAGGAGTTCGTTTGTACATAATTTGAATGCATGCAACCATTTAAAAAATATTTTAATTTTCATTGTGCTTCATTGGATCATATTTTGTTATTTAAGAAGCTTAAGCATAGCTAGACAAGAGGAGAAGTTTACTCATCCTCTTTGACAGCCCTTTGTAGATTATTTTTGCAATATTATGTGATTCTTTTTTTATGCAACTTACTTGGTTGGTTTTTTGTAGCTTTATTTTTCTATCTTGTTTTTTTGTAGCAACTTGTAGGATTCACTTTCAAGAAACTACTAACAAATTGTTGTTGGACCTTTGAGCTCTAATGTGTCAAGCTTGAGGAGGAATATTTCTTTTTCCCTTGGTCGTGGACGGTTAAGGAGCTTCCTTGAGGAAGACCGATTTCCTACATCGGCTCTTGCTCTCTCTCTTGGTCGTGAACATTCGGAGGCTTAGCCTCTCTTATTCACTTGTAAAAATATGATTTCTATTGAGTCTTTATATTGTAAGAAATTTCTCATCGAGATCGGCCTAAGACCTCAAGTTTCATTTGTAAAGGTTTTTCCTTGAGCTTGTAGGAGGCTTCATAGTGTGAAATTTTGAATCACCGAAGAAAATTATTCTTAACGATGATTGGTTTATTTCTCCTACTTATGAGATAAGTTATTTACAAATGCTTTAGTAAGTCTGAAATAAACACATTTTCAATACTTCACTCTAATCAAAAGCATAACGGCCAAATTACACAAGTAGCACAATAGAAACAACCATATGAACACAATTATTTTTTGGACAATAGTCTGAGAAAAACCCAATGTGGTATTTGGTGCAACGAGATGAGGGTTTTGTATTTATGTTAGTAAAGAAAAGTTCATTTACAAGAGTCCTAATGAGCGAGTAAAATTAGCATACACACAGTTGAATTTTGTGGAACCCGAAGTGTTTCTCACCCTCGCGAGGTGATCTCCCGCCCTTTGCATCATCCGGCGTGTGAGCTCTGCGTAGTCCCTCTGTTGCGTAACTGCGTGGAGGGTTCTTGTCGGCCCGATCATCACACCCTTCCCTTCACCCTCTTGTCTTCTACGAGTCACTGTTGAAATTGAATTCTCTTCTTTAGAGCAGGTTCCTTCGGGTACTAAGAATGTCCCAGAGCTTGATTTCCAATGACCTCACGCCTCTTCTTATAGTCTTCTCGTTGATGGAAATCGACGGTCGGGGATATATCGTAAACAATGGCTCAGTTAAAAGATGACTTGATCTTCGTTTTCTAGAAGATTCACACTATGCTTTAATTAATACCCTTTGGTATTTAATTACCTAAGTTTAGTAGAGATGCTGCATTAAAATAATTAATTATTTTAATAAAGCAAGATCTAAGAGAAATTTCCACAAACGATTTCTAGGTTCTTTAGATAGCCCATTGTCAGCGCCTCTCCACCAAATTTGAGACTTGGAACACTTCACAAATGCTATAAAAAATCAACACTCCTCTTAGCGAGAAGTGTTTAAAGAAAGATACCATTGTATTATACATTTCTAGAACATTTGTTGCGATGTTGTCTAGTTGTTGCCCCTCATCTTTCTTGTGCTTTGCTTATACGTATTGTTGCATGTAACTCTTGTCTATGCTTGCTGTCCATATTTGCGGCTCCCTCTGACTATGTGAACCACCCTTTTCCTCTAATGGAAGGGTTTCTCGACCATCACATCTTCTCTACGAAGTAAGTGAACTTAATCTTACTCGAGCCTTGGTGAGGATATACGCACTGCCTATTCCTGTAGGAGTGTACCTCATTTGCATTGCTCCATTGGACATAGTCCTTGATGAAGTAGCCTTTGAATGTCAATGTGTTTCAGCGGGTACGCAGAGCACGGGATTCGAGCCTAATGCAACTGCGATTATCATACATAAGTTGTGCGAACTTGTGCTTGTTGCCATGTACTTTCTGCTTGGCAAAACTTAATACTACGGATTTATGTTTCTTTGTTGCACTAAGAGGTCATTTCTAATACTGAGATTGAAAGCAATGCCTTGCCCAGTACTCTTCCAATCTAACATGCTTCGCCCAATGCACGTACGTAAACCCACTCAACTAGACCTCATTTCCCTTGGTGTACTTCAATCCATACTCTGTTGTCCCTTTAGATATCGAGAACATGTTTGGCCTCTTTTAATGAGCCCTCCTTAGTTCCACCATGGTATGTTGAGGTATTCAGCACATTACAAATGTACGGTCTAATATTGGTAGATACATCAATGATTTAATGAGGCGCCTATACGAGTGGATAACCTCATCATCTGTCGTTGTGTCTATCTTCTTCCGGTTAGTAATCATTGGCATGGCCATGGGTCTCTGATCTTCCATCTAAAATCTCTTCGGGTTCATGGTTTTATCTTCCTTGCCCCAGAAGATTTCCCCTTCTACTGAGACTTCAAATCCAAGAAAATAGTGCATTTGCCGGATCCTTCATGTCGAATTGTGTAGCGATTCTCCTTGCGGTCAACGAAGAGATTAGATGATCCGATGAGAAACATATCATCCACATATAATACCGAGTGTGACTCACCCCTACTCTCGAAGTAGTAGAGATTGGGATGCAAATCCTCTTCGACGAACCCCATCATGCAAGTAGCTATCAATTCGCCATGTACCATGCCCTAGGGCTTGTTTTAAACCATACAAGGCTTTCTTAAGCACAAACATGAGTCTTGTGCTCATGTGTCTAAAAACCTTTTATGGTTGTTCTATGTACACTTCCTCCTCTATCACTCCATTCAAGAATGTTGCCCGGCATCCATCTAGTGAATCTCCCATCTAGTTGCCTTTGCTAGAGAGATCACGGATGCGATAGAAGTGTGCTTGAACTATAGGGGTGAAGGTTTCCTCATAATCGATCCCCTACCTTTTGTGCGTACCCCTTAGCTAAATCTGGCCTTGAACTTCTGTCTCTTGCCATACGCAACATACTTGATCTTTCGTAGATCCACCTATATCTACAAGTGATATGTCTTGTGGTCTAGGGACTACTTCCCAAACGTCGTTTATCATGGTAAACTATACTCCTCAACATGGAATCCACCCACACTTGATGTTGAGCTACTTCCCAAAAGTACAGGAAGGTTCTCCAACTTTACGAGCTACGGGGCCGGTATCTGTCCAGTTGTCTTTGTATCCTCTTACGATCTCTGGGGGCTCTAACAAATTCTTCTACATCCCTCGAAATTTGTTGAAGTTCTGCTCGATCTCCCACTAGTGGTGGGCGGTCTCACCTACTCTCATGCCTGCTCTTTTCGGAGGAACTCTCCCTCGAATCCTTGTCTTTGTGGAGAGACGCAACCCATCCTCTATAGGTCGTTGGCAAGGAGTTGTACTTGTGGATCCTCCTCAATCGTGTATACGTAGCCATTTCTTGGGATTTCACGAGAGGTTCTCTCTTCCATGAATTTCACATCCTCCTTACTATGATTTTCCTACTCTGCGGAATATAGATGCGATATGCTTTCACATTTTCACTACCAACGCAAGAAAACCCGTTTTTAACAACGTTACGATCAACTTCTTCCTCTTCTCATCTGGAATGTGGCGGTACACCATGCGCCAAATATCCTGATGTGGCTCTAACAAACTGCCTTTGTGAACACACTCTCGGGAGTTACCTTCCCCCAATGCTCTATGGGGAACTACGTACACACATATACCATCATATTATGAGGCTTCTACCCTAAAAATTTGGGCATATCTTGGTCATATAGCATTGCCCTTGCAACCTCTAATATGATGGAAAAACTATTCCTTTCTGCAACTCCATTTTGCTTTGGATTGTATAGAGTTGTCCATTCTCTCTTGATACCTTCCATTGTGCATAAATTTGTGAATTCCTTATCGATATATTCTCCATCGTTATCGATCACACTGACTTCTTGATCTTATTTCTGATAGATTTTATACCAATGCTTTGAATTCTTTAGCAGTAGTAGACTTCATATTTGGTTTGAGAAAATAGATCCGATCTTCTTGGAATGATCATCGATAAAGGTAGAAAAATAATTTGCACTACTAAGAGCGATTTATTGAGCATTAGATAGCAAATATCCAAGTGTATTAAATCTAATACTCTCGTGGCCACTGTTGATGCTTCTTGGAAAATCTTTGCTTTAGCATGCTTACCTAGTACGCATCCTATTGAACTTCATCTCTCCTCGTGTTGAGTTCAGAGCTCTATGGCGGTATTCTTGAGAATTCGCAGGAAGCTCCATGATGTGATGTCCCATCCTTTTGTGCCATAATTCATTCGGATGTACGCCATTATGTACTACCAATCAAGGCCATAAAGGATTCAAGCTAGAGTTTATATAGCTTATGACTCCTTACTCCAATTTGTGTCTACTTGCTACGGCTAGGATATTTGACATACACCTTATTTCTAATAAAGTATACGTCATAGCCCTTGTTCTGGCGAGATATTGAGTAAATTCATCCCCAACCACAGTACATGCATAACATTCGTGGCCGAATCTTGTTGCCAGAAATGCACAATACCGAAATGTTATGGTACCTCTTCCAACGGGGTACATTTGGCCTTGTTTCCCATAGTTATACGGGAAATTCATTTGTTCTTCTTGGTAAGCTCGAAAAACATTCTTGAACCCCGTCATGTGAGCGAGGATATCCCTTGTCGATATACCAAACACTTGGAGGCGGCGTACTCTACATGAAAAATCCTAGATCTAGATTCCTACGCCAACAAATATGAATTACTTCTTCTATTATGTTTCATAATTATTTCATTACAATGAAAAATCTATCAAAGTAATTACGAAACGATCTACATAAATAATGTTGCGGAATAAATCTAAGTCTTTGAAACAATCTAAACAAAATACAATGAAAAACATCCACATGTGACGAGTTATTTTTGGACTAAGTCCCCGAGCTTAACGGGAAAACGGTGAAGCGAGATGCGGGGTTTGTGTTATTAAGAAACAAAACCTTGAATGCAACTAGGATGCTGACATCCGACCAAACCCTTCGGATAAATCTAGACAACAAATATAATTGTGAGATATACCTCACTCTAAAAGTCTCCGATCTAAACAACATTGGTGAAGCCCTCACTTTGCCTGCATGATTGCCTATGCGGGAAATGCTTAAGCTGGCATTGGGCAAGCTTGAGAAACTGTGTCACCTTTACGCTAATGCTAGCTAATTTGAAGTGCCGGATTTTTGGCCCTCTGACTTAGAAACCCCAACCTTTGACTGTCTCCAGGAAGCTGACTCCAAGAGACATTGCATTATTTACACATGATTTCCTTTAGGGTACGCATCACCTTTTAGAAAAGCTGGTGTCTCCTACATCCTTGTTGCCTCTCTACGAAATGCCTCCTAGTCCTCCACGAGCAGGTCTCACCTTAACACTCTAGATACGATCAACACGAATCACAATCACTTAGCAAAGCCTACCTAATTGATTTGGGATTCTTGATCCAAAATGATGCTCTTCACACAGAATTCGAAAAATGCTCAATGGCTCAAGTGTCTCAATGTATTTTCCATAAACCCACCTCACCCTCCTTATATTCTTCTATTGAACCTTAAATGGCCAAGATTAAAACATAATCAATGGCTAAGATAAACTTGGAGGTGATCCATGACTTTATCTAGAAGATTCACACTTAGTTTAATTAATACGCTTTAATTAATCGGTTCCCTAATTCAAACTTAGGAAAACATTAAGCGTTAACAAGATAAACCATCTCTAAATGGAATTTTCCAAAACTATTTTTGGGTTTTTTGTAAGATACATGTGTCCTAGTCTATATACAAAGTTACAAGGCTAGAGAACATCGATGCTACCATAAATAAACACTCCCTCTTAATTTGAGAAAAGTCCTCTAGCAAAACAACTCAATCAATAACATCTAACTTGGAACATTTGTTGTTGTCTTGTTGATCTTGCTTTCATCAACCATGCACAATAAAAATATTGCAATTATTACTCTGCCGGACTCTACATCTTTCTTCATCATGGCCCCATACCGTTATCTTTGCAAGTCCTCTAAATTCTGCAACCATGTTGCTACAACTGTATCAGGCACTATTGCTTCTTGTGTTGCACCACCGCAGCACCTTTGCGTTGTTGTTGCTCATCTGCTACTACGCTCCTTTACGCTCTTTTCTTTGCACTCTTATTACTATTGCTACTTGCAACGAGAAAAACATCGTAAATTGGACAAGAAAATAAGAATGAATCTTTTAGTTTTACTAGCTCTGCGAAAATCTTGCATTACGTTGCTTTCTGCCTTGTGCTTGACACTACACTACGTTGCACCGATGTGCAACTGTGACTGCTTCTTGCTCAACTATTGATGTTGCTACTCCTCTCTACTTGTGATCGAGCTCTGAGCACTACTAGCCATTGCCATGTTCTCATCTTCACCCATGTTGTTTATCTTAGCTTGTCTTTGGTATGGCAGCTCACATGTGATCCAAGAGTTAATGCTCAGGATCTCGCTCTCATATGGAGTATGGATCTACAACTCAGAATCGACCCACTTTTCTTCTTTAGAGCTCTTAGGTTAACATAACTTACAATATTTTTCTACCTCAGTAAATGGCGTCTTTGCTTGTGGATCTTCCTTCTCCTCTTTATCCTTTTTCTTAAGAGGACAACATGTGGAATAATGCCCCATTTCCCCACACCGGGCTTGCTTGATCTTAGACGAGATCTTTCTTGGCCATACATTGCCCTTTGATGTGAGGAGCAATGTTATCTTCTTCTCCTTCTTGACCTTTGAGCCATTGCTTTGTGACCTCTAAATGGATTTTGAGGAGATCTCTCCTCAACTCTTCTTGTTGTAAGGGCGCCCCATCGTTTCCCATCACAGGAAGTATTTATCTACCCAAAATACTTTGAATGAAGACGATACTCCTCAAAATAGGTTCGGAGTGAACGGCACTTACTAGCTACGGGTCTCTGGGAAGCGGATCCCTGCGACGAGTTGATCTCGGTTTTCCTGAATACGAGACAAGGAGTCGAAATGCTCTCCCTTCTTCATCACGATATTGCGCATCTTCTTCCAAATTGTCTTCCATTCTCGAAAGATCCTTGCTATAGTGTTTCGACCCTACCCACATCTCTCTAGCCGTGAGTCTTTCTTTGCTGTAGAGAGATACGATATGATCCTTCTTTCATCTAGGATGCTTAGCTTGGATCTGCCATATTCTTTTTGAATTTCCTCGGGTGTCTTGCATCGAGAGTTTCTACAATTGTTGTCTATGAGAGCTTTCGGATCATGCTCATCAAGGAGAAATTCTATCCTTGATTTCCAAATAATATAGTTGGAGGCACCTCAATCTATCTTGGTCATGCGGTCCATTCTTGGCCATCTCCTCAACTTGTCGAAATCTTCCTCTAACCCTCTGCTCGACTAGACTTACGCAAAGTCACTTTGCTTTTGTTGCATGGGAAAAAGTTGATTTTCTTTGAGTAAGAAACCCTCACAGTCGAAAATCCCCAACTATGTTTTCGGAAATTTTCTAACGCTTATGCAGCTCTTACTTTTGTGTAATGCTTCCGTCCTTCGGCCTCTGTTGCCTTATGCCTGTGAAAAGCTTACCTCTATCAACTCTCTCAAAGGGCCTTTTACCTTTGGAATACCCTCCTGAATTTGGACGGTGTAATTTTCTAGGAGGGTCATCTGTGCCCACGCGAGATCTAGAGTCTTCGGTGTTGATGTTCTTTGGTTCACTTGTGTTTCACACACACTTGACTTGAATAGCTTTCTGATACAATGTTTAAAATCCTAGATCTAGGATTCATGCGCAACAAATTTGAATTACTTCTTCTATTATGTTTCATAATTATTTCATTGAGGTAAATATCAAAGTAATTTTTTAGGCTTGATCTACACAAATAATGCTACGGAATAAATCTAAGTGTTGAAACAATACGAACAAAATACAATGAAAAACATGCACATGTGACAATTATTTTTGGACTAAGTCCCCGGAAAAACCCAACTTGGGAAAAATCGATGCGGCGGATGCGAGGGTGTGTATTATTAAACGACGAAATCTTGAATACAACTAGGGTGCCAACATCAATGAACCCTTGAGGAGAAATCTAGACAACAAATATAATTGTGAGATATACCTCACTGCAGCAAGTCTCACAAATTTGATCTAAAACAATGCGGTAAAGCCCTCACTACCTCACAGTGTGATTGCCTACTGCCCAGGGCTGGCGTGGCTTTGCGTGGGCGAGCCGAGAGCTGTGTCACCCCGCTGCCGCAGGCGATCTGGCTAATATGACGTTGGTTACGGCCCTCCGTGACTCGAGAAACCCCCGGCCCTCTTAGATATCTCCCGGAGTGACTCCAAGAACCTGCTTGCGTTGTTCTGGCGGAGATTTCTTGCAAGGTCTACATCACCTCTTCATAAAGCTTCCGTTGTCTCTTTTTGCATCACTACGCACTCTCTACGAAATGCATTCCGGTCACTCCCGACCGGACTGCCTTACACCCCTCTCTAGATCGATCTTGAATCACCGTCACTTAGCAAATGATTCTTGATCGAAAAGTTGTGTCTCCTCACACAAATTCAAAAATGATCGATAGCTCAGGAGTGTCTCGATATTATTTTCCATAGGCCCCTCACCCTCCTTATATTATTATGTTGAACCTTCAATGACGAAGATTAAAACATAATCGAGGGCTAAGATTAATTTGGAGGTGATCCATGACTTTATCTAGAAGATTCACACTTAGTTTAATTAATACCCTTTAATTAATCGATTTCCCTAGTTTTATACTTAGGAAAGCTTGTTAAAAAACAATTAATTATTTTAATCAAACCATCTCTAGGTGGAATTTTCCAAAACCATTTCTAGGTTTTATGGAATACATGCATCCACAGCCTTTATACAAAGTTACAAGGCTAGAGCACATCCGATCTTTACCATAAATCAACATGCTCGACAAACAAGCAAAAGATCCTCCTCTAGTACGGTTGCTCTAGAGGGCTTGCGTGAGTCCCTCGACTACGTGAACCCTTCGGATGTCGGATCTTTGATCCATGGCGGATCCCCCCTTTGCATCTTTTGGCCTTTTTGCTCGTCTACCATGTGAAATTTTCGGATACGAAAAATATTACTACAATAGGTGGTTTTTATTTCTCCTGCATATGAGATAAGTTATTTACAAATTCTTTAGTAAATTAAAATAAACACATTTGCGATACTTCACTCTAATCGAAAACGCAAGAACAAAAAATTACACAAGTAGCACAATAGAAACAACAATTATTTTTGGACAATAATCCCCGGAAAAACCCAATGTGGGAAAAACGGTGCGACGGATAGGGGTTTTGTATTTATCTTTAGTAATGAAAAGTTCATTTACAAGAGTCTTGATGAGCGAGTAAAATTAGCATATGCAATTTGAATTTTCCAGAACCTTGGTGACCCCGATTTTGACCCTCGGGGTGATCTCCTACACTCTACTGCGCCATCTAGCATGTGAGCTGTGCGGAGTCCCTCTTTGTCTTGCCATAACTGCAACGTGGATAGGTTCTTGTTGTCGTCAACCCACCCTTCCCCTTCACTCTCCTGTCTTATGCTTCTCGGGTCCAAAAATTTGAATCCTCCCTCCTCCTTTACCTTATGAAATCCAGCACTCTCTGAGACTCACCCATTGAAATCGAATTCTCTTGCTTGAGAATAGATTTCCTTCGAATGCGAGAATGTCCCCGACTGATTTCCAAATGGCTCTCAAGCCTCTTCTTATAGCATTCTCGATGGAATCCAACGACCTAGACTATATCGTTAATCAATGGCTCATAAATATGACTTAGTCTTCGTTTTCTAGTTCACACTCTGTTTTATTAATACTCTTTAATTATTTAATTTTCCCTAAGTTTGAACTTAGGGTACGCATTAAAATAATTAATTATTTTAATAAAGCAAGATCCTAGTGGAATTTCCTGACGATTTAAGTTCTCTAGATAAACTGAAGTCCAAGCCTCTCCACCAAATTTGAGACTTAGAACACTTCTGGAGTATATAAAAATCAGCACATAGTCTCTTACCTCTAACAACGATAAAATATCTAATTTTAGAAGCATGGGTTTACCCATTGGCATCCCAATCTCTCCATTGTTTGGAGAAGACTTGTGGTGTGATTTGTTGATCTCTTTAAAGTGCGTACATCTCATCTAATTGGTCGATTAACAAAACCATGCATTACATTCATTTCATTAGCTATTCACTTTGATTTGCTACAAGTTTTAGGAGCATTTACTTTCATAACAAATTCATATTTTTTATATGCAAGCATCTTTACTTGAGTTTAATTAGCTTGGAAATCATGCTTAAATTTTCTTATGATTCACCATCGGTACACTCGACAATCTTAAGTTTGATGCATCAAGTAAACTACATTTTATTTCATGACAGAAAATATATTTCAAGTTGACGTTGAATTTTCATTTTCTGTGTCTGAAATTTACTTTTAAGATCTTACATGCCCCAATCATCACTAAAATTTACCTCCAACTTAAGTTGGTTGAATAGACATTTTAGGGACCCTCTACCTCTGGACTCCTCACTATGAGATCCAAACCTTTGGGCGAGGTAGTCGAATTAGATTTCAATTGTAATCTTGTTTTAGAGCTAACTAATAAAATAAACCAAGAGCACTATCTCATCACATTCTTACCAAATTTCTCAATTTTTGCTATCTTGATGGTTTAAAGTTTCACATGCAATCTGATTTCAAAGCACTTTGGATGCAAGCATTTTAATCTCTTAAATTTTGCGGCAAGGGTTTGATTCGATGGTACTTGGAAATTTCTTGCTTTTTGCAACTTCCTTTGCGTGTTGTCATTTTAATGGTCATTATGCTTATGGATGATTGATACATCTTGTTTCACTTGCAAGTACCCTTATTTGGTGTTGCAAATTTAATTGCATGTTGTTATCTTGGTCTAACATTTGAGTTTTTCTATCATCTCATTTACATTCTTCAAAGTAGAACACTAATTGTTTCCTTTTGAGCAAGATAGCTTATCATGCTTTGATTCATAAATCTATTTATCTTGAAAGCATTTACAATATCTTGTCTTAGCATTTTCTTGATTCACTTTTTAGGATTGCTTTTGCTTTCCATTTGAAAGCATTTACTTCATTTAAGCAAATACATTTTCATTTTAAAAGAAAACACTTTGAAGGAGGCTGATTTTCATATGCTTTATGATTATTTAAATTATGTATTGATGGTTATCGTTCATAACACTTTTTGGTTATAAATCTTAAGAAGTAATCTATTTAACTCTAACAAATTTCCTACAAAACTCGGATATTTTAACTTAGCTTTCCGGTTAGGACCACCCCCCATAGTTAACTAGGGAGATAGCTTAAATGAAGAGAGATAGGATTAGTGTGACAACACTTTGCCGAATTCATGCCACCAGCACCTTGTGGGGTTAAAGGTTTTTCTCACTGGCAGCAGTGGGGGTGTAGGCGACGAGCGATAACAAGACGCAATTTTACCGAAGTTGTTGTTGGGCGAGAAAATCGTGGGAAAAGTCAAGAGCACATATTGAGGGAATTCTTCCTCGGTGATTTCCTAAGCGGGGAAATCAACATTTCTCGGTGGGCGAGCGAGTAGCTAGCGACGGGAACTTACAACTCCTTCGGGAGTGCGTAAAGCTTGCCAGAATTTGCGTAGTGGGGAGAAGAGGGAGAAAGATTGTTGATATTTGAAGCAACGAAAAGTGATCTAATCTTAAATTTGGTGTGAAGGCTTAAACTAGTATTCAAAGAACCCATAAATTGTTTGTGGAAATTCCCTCGGATATTTGTTTATTTGAAAAAATAATTATTTTAATGGGGACCCTAAGTCTAAACTTTGAGAAATTAAATAATTAGTGGGTATTAAATAAAACATAGTGAAAATGATCTAGAAAACAAAGATCAAGTCATGTCATAATCTTAACGTTGATTAGACTTCTAATTTGGGTTGTTGATTTGTCAACGAAGACTATAAAAGGAAGCCGAGGTCATTTGGAAAATACACCAAGTGAATCTAGAGATCGAATTCTTCGACGGAAGCGTGCTGAGACGGTGAGATCTAAGTGATTCGGTGCGGTGAGGGTAGAGATAGCATCCGGAGAGGAAGAGATTTTCAGTAGAAGAAGAATCGATCGAGAGAGAGCCTTAAAGTGATCTAGCCATGAGCCAACGTTGCGGGGAAGGAGCTAATGCGGTGACTAGCTCACCGAGTTTGGCCAAGCGGCGTTTTCTTCATCAGGATCATTTGAAGGAAAATCGGTAATTGAGTGGCGGTATTTCTCACAAATTCTTCTGCCATTATTTCTGCGTATAGCGTTACCCAAGGTATTCGAGAGATGTATTCTTTAATTGCTCTTTGCATAATAATAAAACCCTCGGTCTGTTTGCACCGGTTTTCACTTGTTGGAGTTTTAGAGCCGGTCAAAAAACGGTGTCATATGTGAATGATTTTTCCTTGTTCGAGTTCATTGTTTATGAATCGAAATTATTTAGTGTAGGTTGCGTCAATAATTGCTTCGATAATTCAAATCGAGATTTGAATTAATTAAGTAATGTAATTCACTTAATAGGAGAAGTACACTCGATTGTTGCGGTAGGATTACTTAGATGTGTCGGATGTGGGAATTTTCACATGGTATCGAACATTTATGTGAAATAGGAAGGACGATTTTTTTATTTTTTCTAAAGTGAAGGTTGTTGTTCTTTGCGGTGTAGGAGAATGAATCCTTGGAGGGATTACCTGAGATCTAGCCGGGAGGGTTGAAGCTTCGAGGTATTGTCTCTCTATAAGTGAGTCAACGGAAGGTAGGACTTCCGGAGTCGAGTTTTGCGCTGTGGCACAGGAGTTACCTGAGAGCCTCCACATAGAGGACGAGGAGACGCAAATTTCTGAAGTTGTTGCTTGGCCGGAAGCATCGAGAATGAATCGAGGAGAAGGACGAAGTATTGAGGGGTCGGTGATTTTTGGTGAGGAAATCGAAAATTTCTCGGTAGGCGGCCGATGGGAAGTGTAGATCTTACTACTCCATTAGGGAATGCGTAAGCACGGGGAGCGTGCGGTGGGGAGAAAGAGGGAGCAAATTCAGCGAGTTGATCGGTTGATATGGCATCTCGCCAAACTTCGTGATCGAGGATAACTGCGGGGGCTCCTCCAACTATGCGATGCGGAAGGAAAGAGCCAAGTTTCTTCTTGATTAATATGGTGCGAAGATGTTAATGGACAACGTGGTATTTAGAACCTACGGATCCAGTTAGAATTAAAAGTACAAGGCGGATATGGCGAAGGCAAGAGGTTGATTTCTTGATGGTGTCGAGATCACATCATCACATGTGGCAAGCAAGGACGGCTGTAGAGATATGTGGGTGGCTTTGCATGATCTATATGAGGGATCTTCCGAGCAACGAAGTTGTACTTGGAGCGAGAAAGCGAGGATGATCTAGATGCGGAAAGAGCGCGTGGCTTCATACCTCATGCGGTTCGGGAGGTTCATGATCAACTTGCTACGGTGAATGCTACACCAACAAGCGCAGCCATGGTACGGATGGACCTTAACAATAACGGAGGAGTGGCAAGTGTTTGTCGAGCATCTTTGGGGTGGGCAACGTCACCTAGTTTAGGGGCCGATTGTGGTCGGCTTTTCGGGGAGGAGGAGTTGAGGAGGGATCTCATCGAGTGTAAACTTGATGTGATAGAGCGAGAACGAAATCTATGGTGGAAGAGGAGGGGCAAACCCTTGCATTGAAGGGACAACGAACGTAATGAAAATCAAGCGTTATGTTTCAAGGTCGAGTGTTTCGGATGTGGCGAGATGGTACACACTATGCATCTGGGTGTCTACGAAAGAAGGAAAAAGATGAGAAACATGGGCGAAGGTTGCGGGCACGGGGAATCGGAGGAAGAGGTGGCCATGGCCCATGGCAGCTTCTCTTGGAGAAGTGGGGTGATATGGAAATTGTAAGTTCATTTTTGAAATTCGGTTGGGAAAGATCCTTGAGGAGCCCACCTCAATGGATCATGCACTACGGGAGCCCATGATCGGCGATGCGAGATGGAGGAATTTCGGTGGAGCGGGGAGTGATGGAGAAGGCGGTCGAGTGTGGCAATGCGAGTAGAAGACGACAACAACAACGCGGTGCACAATGGTGCAACATGGTCTTGTCCACAATGCGGTAGGCAGTGAGGTAGAGCATCCTTAAGGTTCTTGATGGTATCAACAATGAGATTCTTAGGCACCAAGGTGCTTTTGTAACGCTTGTTCGGTTTTGGGTGAGTTTTATTTTGTGTCTCTCCATGACTAAGTTGTGAAAGCGAGATGCGGTGTTAATAGCGGTGCTAGCTGACATAGAAAATGCAACTCTTGAGAGGGAGTTGTAGTACATATGCAACAATGATAGTTGCGATGTCATGGGCAACAATATAGTGGCGACAACAACACGGTGGTTGATGGACTTCAACAACGAGAGGTGCTTCGGGGTCGAGTAGTATGCGACGGCATAATTGCTAGAGCACTTTCATGAAGGTGTTGTTGATTTTGTAGCACTAAAAAGTGATCTAAGTCTCGGATTTGGTTTGAAGGCTTAGATACTAGTATTCGAAAGAACCCGAGGAAAGTATTTTGTGGAAATTCCACTTGGATGTTGTTTTATTTGAAAAAATGATTATTTTAATGGGGACCCTAAGTAAATACTTGGGGAATTAAATAATTAATGGGTGTTAAATAAAACGGTGAAAACAATCTAGAAAATAAATATCAAGTCATTTATAATCTTAGCCGGCGGTTGTCCAACGAGAAGACATTGCAAGGAAGGCTTGAGGGTCATTTGGAAAATACACCAGGCGGAATCTAGAGATCAAATTCTTCGACGGAAGTAGTGCTCGGACGAAGATTAGATCTATAAGTGATTAAGTGAATTGAGGAACGAGAGATAACATACGGAGAGGAAGATTATTTTCTAAGCAGAAGCATCATTCAAAGGCGAGGAAGTGATCTAGTAAGAGCCGGCGTTGCGGGAAGGGGCGGCGCGGTGGGGTACGTAAGCTCACGCGAGCGATAGAGGCACGAGGAAGGGTCTTCGGATTTACTATTTGGTGAATCGATTTCGAAGGTTGGGATCAAAGAAAAAGTGGCATCGGAAGAGTTCCTTAGCATCCACAAGAGAAAAATGACTTGGAGGAGGGTGACGTTGAGCCTCGGTGACGCGGTGGTGGAAGTTCCGGCTGATGAGGCTACATCTTGAGCATATCCGGAAGCAATGTTTTCTTCATACGGATCGGCCCGAAACTCGATGATTCGGTGAGGTATTTCTCATAAATTCTTCGGTATTTCTCTCTTTGTGGCGAATTACCCAAGAGAATTCAAAAGATGTATTCGAAATTTCTCTTACTTATAATAATAAAGCCTCGGATCTATTTTCGGTTTTTTCACTTATTGGAGTTTTTTCGGGGACTTAGTCCAAAATATGGTGTCATATGTGTGAATGTTTTTCCTTGTTTAGTTCCTTGTTTCTAAATCAAATTATTTAGTGTAGGTTGTTTAGGTAGTTGTGACAATTCATATTTAAATTAATTAAGTAGTGTAATTCACTTAATAGAAGTACACTCGGTTGACTGGGTAGGATTCCTTGGATGTGTCGGATCTAGGAAATTTCACACGATTCGACAATTTTTAGTTAAGATGGCATATCACGGACTCTTGTGACTAGGATCGGTTGGAGGGCTCCTCCAACTACATGATACGTAAGGAGCAGAGCCAAGTTTCTTCTAGATGAACATGGTTTGAAGACATTCGTGGATAACGTGGTATCGAACCTACGAGAGATCAAGATCAAAGCAAAAAGTACAAGGTTGATATGGTGAAGGCAAAGAGGTTTCTCCTTGATGGTGTCGAGTCACATTATCTCACACATAGGCGGCAAGGACAATTTGCCGGAGATATGTGGGTTGCTTTGTCTCGTCTATATGAGGATCTTTCGAGCGAGAGGAAGTTGTACTTGGAGCAAAAGCTTTGTATGATCCAAATGCGGAAAGGAGTGTTGAAAGTCAACAAGAAATTGCGACACACACTAGTGTGGGACCACGAGTCCCTAGCGATACATTAGTGTGAAAGCCAATTTAATTTAATAAATTGGTGCGGTGTCTAACAATTGTCATAATTAAATTGGACAATAAAATGTAATTTTATCTCATAATCACTTGTAATAGTTAGCGAGTGTGATAAGCTCGGTTAGCTCATGGTCGAGTTGAGGTGGTTGGTGAGGCATGCGAGTGATTCTATTAGTTATGGAGTTCGAGTTGCGGTTAGTGCATTAGTTTAATGCATGAGTAATCGATTAACTCGGTTAGGTGAGTTAAAGTCGGTTGAACTAGTTGTAATTGTTTGTTGCACTAGTGAGAGATCAAGTGAATTAATCATATTTAATTCACAATCGATGATCTTCCATGCGACTAATCATTTACTATTAATAAATTTGCATACATATCGAGTTCGATGGGGAACCCGGTTGAGACAAAGGTTAAAGGGATGTTAACTATTAGTTGTATCATTAGTAGGTTACGCATGCAGCAATCCATTGTATTGGCCATGATCTTGCGAGTTTTGGAAGGTTGAAATTCCTAAAGAATAGGGTCATTCCACATGAATTGCACTTAATAACGAGTGATTAAATGGAGAAATTGGCTAAGTGTTGGTCGATTTTATGCAAGTCGGTGTCGAGGCAGTTGTGAGAGTGTGAAGACTCTTGTGAGAAGAGTGCATTGTAATTGTTTCATGATTCCATGGTGAATATACAATAGAAGATAGAGGGGGTTTTTGAGTAGCAAGTTTTCCTCGGGAAAATATTTGTGTTGTGGTTTGATTTGCTTCTTTCTTTACTTGTTGTGATTGGCGATCGTGTTTATTTCCGCAATTGATTTGTAGAAGGATTAGGTATCTAGGTTTAGTACATTGCTTGATCGGATTGAATCCATTGATATACATATGTTTGTATAATTTCTACGGGGAGCGCGTGGCTTCATACCCCATGCGAGTTTTAGGAGGTTTGAGATCGGTTGTATACATAGTGAATGCTACACCTACGAGTACACCTTTGTTGAGTCCTTTGTTTTGATAGATTGGCAAATCAAAAGACAAGGCAACATCGAACCAATCTTTAGAGTTCCGGGATCTAGTCCTCTTGTTCTCGGAGAGGGATCTCTCAAATTTATTTGTTTTGCGAGTTTATCTTGTTGCTTTGAGAATTGGTTTTTAGACTAGTTATTAAGTGCAAGTGTTTGTTTGGTTGAATGGAAATAGCGAGAACATAGAAGGTCTAGGAAAGATAGCTAGAAGAAAAAAGTTTGATTCATTGGGCAATGAGTCAAAAAGATGTTTAAGGCGAACTTACAAATGGATATGGGATATCAAAGGCAAATCTAACTTGGCCACGGGATCCTTTAGTTTTGTGAATGAGATGGACATTAATGATTTGAAAGAGAGTTTGAATTCTCAACAAAGGGAACTTGAAAACATAACTTGAACAATAAAGCATTATTTGATAGACGAAATTTAACCATAGATTCACAAGAGAAACCATACTTTAAACAAATAATGGCTTCAAAACAACTTTTAAAATGAAATCTAAGATTCGGGAGCACATCCTATTTCCTCAAATATTTTATTTCAAATGACTTAGAAAACATAAAAGACTCACTAATAATTGTAGTCATAGAAGAGGGAACACCTAAAAACATCTATGATTACAACTATAAAGACCTTCAAAACAAATTGTTCAAGTAGGGACAAAAGGCATGATCAAAACGGACCTCCTTCGCTAACTATAAGCAATGGTACTTCAAAAGGAGACTTCACAAACAACGTTCAGTATGAGAAAACGGGGGAAAACAAATCATGTTGAAACCAACTATTTGAACTATTAGTGAAATAAACAAGCATGAGGACTAAAGAGAGATTAAAGACTACAGATACCTCGGCGAAGAAAACATAAAACGATTGAAGGATAAACAAGTCTAAGGTGCTTCCGAGTCATTTCTTAGCACAGAATTTTCATCCTACGCCCGTAAGAATTTATGAAACATAATGTAAACGGGGAAAAATAACGAACGGTTCGGGAATACATCACCAACGGCGAAGCTCATGAACAATGATAGAGCTTTCTCAAGAACAAGCATGTCTGGCGTCATCGAAGCTTCCAAGACTTCAATTTCTTCTTCCGACTTAACAAACCCCTGTATTATTTCGAAGTTTCAATATTACAACTAGTGACCAACCAACGAACTTCTCGTCTTCTTCGAAGTATTTATAGAAGAAATGAGGAGGAGGAAGGGTTTAGGATTGAAGTGTAATTAATTCTACCTGATAAACTCTAGCCTTGAAAACCATGCAAGGCATAAAGAGCGGGGGAAAACATCGAATTATAATTATGTTTCATTTACTTTTACATTTGCACTTTTTGAGCTTAATGGATAAGAATATTGACTTTAAGGCCTATTTATCTTTTACAATAACTGCGTGATTTGAAATATCTTCCTTTGTTTGCGATAGCGTTTCCCTTGTCTTTAGGCAAATATCTTACGTTTAGGCAAATTAGCATACGATGTGGCGGTGGAGGCTTCCTTTGCTGATATTTCTTTGTTTCATAAACACGGTGATTTATCTTCGGATCTGTGTTTTAGGCTTGATTAAACCAAAATCTTCATCTTTAATCTTGACATGCTTTCATAATTGATCTTATTTGTGTTTTGCGGTTTGCAGTGTCACGGAGGTTTATTGGAATTTTGCTCGGAAGACGGAAGTAATCATGACTTATCGATTCTAAAAATGTTTAATTATCCCTTTGAAACCCTTTTAATATGTATCAAAAAAGGCCATAAGGATCGTCATCCTTAGCCAATAACGATGTAATCATACGCGAGAGGTTTTAACTTTAACTTCATTAAACCTGCACAAAAAAACAAAAACATTATTAAAATCCTGCGTTTTATTGGTTAAACTACTTTTGGAGGGTTTATGGAGGGCGGTTTTGGACCCATGCGAATGAGCACATGCGGCGAAAAAGGGAGAAAAACCCCTGGCCGGAAGCGGCTAACTAGGTGGATGGAGGTTTGGGTGCAACGAAGTGACGGGCCAGATTGGATTAGAATAATCACGGGAGATCTGTTGAGATCCTTTAATGAAGTCGTTTGGAGGATGGATGAAAAAAGTAAGTGAGCGAGGTAGAGATTAAATAGAGCCATTCGATTAGAATAATCAACGGCGAGGATGGCGATGGAATCAGTGGGAGAATGATGGAGGGCGATGGCTTGGGGTCGCAATGTAATGAGGGTTGTTGGATTAAAATGATGAACGGTGGGGATCAGCGGGATGAGTTCTTTTGGAGAATAGATGGAGGGAAAATGAGATGGGATCGAGATATAACGTGGCGGAAATCGATCTAAAGATCGGCCCGGCCAAGATTAAAATCCGACGAGTCAATGTTGTGGAGAAAAAGTGAGTAGGCGGAAAACGAGAATGGTTTTCGCGCGACTCTCGAGTGGTTTTAGATTTTGGTTGAAAAAACCGATATAGGTCGGCGTTCGACACGTGTCCCTCCCAATACCTCTTTTTTCGCGTAATTTTTTGGTGTTAACGTTTAGGGACAAAAATAACGCGAAACACAATTCCCGACCATCGGATGAGGGGTAGCGAGATCAAGCCCGGATCACACGCGATGGATGGCAAGATGCACGGGGGCGGAAAAGATGAGTGGGGTTAATGGCGGTTTAGATGTGATTGTTGGATCATGGGAATAGACGGTCGAGATCTATCGATGGGGGAGAAATGAAAGGGCGGGGTTTGAGCGGAAGTAATGTGGTATGTCCAGGTCGAGAGAAGATCAATAGCGGAGATTTGATCGCGGGATCGAAATCGGTGGGATTAAAAGGCAAAGTGACAATGTAATGCACCGATGCGATTGAGCGCGGGCCGTTAGATAAAGAGATCAACGGTGGAGATTTAATCGGCGGGTGCGATGGTAAGGGCCTTTGAGCGGAGTGCGAATTAATGCAGTGTCGGTTCTTTGTGGATTCGACGAGTCGAAGTTTCATCGGGGAATCGGCATCGGAGGTAGAAAAAGGAACATGCGATTCTTGCCGTCCGATGAACTTTTGCGATACGATGATGTGCGTAGTTGGATCGGAGGGATGATCGGCTGGTCTAGATTGAATCGGGGACCGCATTGGCGGAATGCGATATGATGGATGGGCGCGATGCAATGAGATGCGGAGTGTCGGATGAAGGTGGATCAACGGTGAGGTTTTGCTCGGAGGGATTGCATGTTAGAACTTTTGAAAGGGCGGAAAAGGAAGGACCCATGCGGATTTGCGATGCGATAGTAGATGGCCATTGATCTGCTTGAGAGATCGGCAGCCAGTTATTTCAAATCATTTATGTCGAAAATGGAAAAAACAAGGAAAAAGGGGTTCGGGGAAAGGGTTCCTTTAAACTTTTAGCACCCAATTGCGGGGCTAGGGTCTTATGAAAACGAGTCTAAATAGAAATAAGCCCTCGAGGGCTTAAGTCTTACATAATGTTAAAAGGGTTTTTTAGACGAGAAAACGAGTTTTTAAGCCAAAATTGGGGTTCTAGTAGAGGAAATAAGGCATTTTTTAAACAAAATGTTAGGGGAACAAGGTGTTAGAGGGATTTTGGAAGATTTTGAAGACAAAATGAAGAGTTTTAGAGAACTTGGTGGGGAGAAATGGGTGAAAATGGAAGTGTTGTAGGAGTGAAAATGATGGAAAATGAGGCCTTTAAGCGAGGTCTTTCTCTTGGTAAATAAACGAGATTTTTTTAAGGATTAAAGGGAAACGACAATGAAAGTTCAAATTAAAGGTTAGTTGTCTTCATAAAAAATTCAAAGATGATGGGTTTTCAAGGAATTATCTCTTGAAGTTTTGAAGAACAAAATTAGCCACTTCTTGGTGTAATAGAATTTATCGGTGGCTAACACAACCATGGTACATATGGCCCTTATAGGTGTCACGGAGGAGTGGCAAGTGTTTGTCCATAGCTATCTTGGGCCGAACAACATTACTAGTTGGGGCTTGGGTTGTGGTTAGCTTTCGGGAGGAAGCAGTGAGGAGGATCTCATCAGGGTAGGATTGATGGAAACGGGGGAAGTGGATCGAAATCCATGGTGGAAGAGGAGGATGCAACACTTGCATCGAAGGAAATTGAAGTGCAACATAAGTCAAACGTGATGTTTCGAAAGGTCAAGTGCTTCGGATGTGGCGAGATGGGACACCATGCATCTCAGTGTCCTTTGAAGAAAAAGGAAAAGTATGAAGAAGCACGATCCAAAGGTTACAACCACGAAGATCGAGGAGAATGAGTATGTCACGAGTACCACGCATCTCCGGGGAGGAGATGGGGTGACATGGGCCTTATTCACCTTGAACTTCGATTGGACGAGGATCCTTGAGGGGCCCACCTCGTGGATACGTACCTTGCTACGAGGCCCATGATCGATGGCGACGAAGATGGAGGAGTGTCGAGATGGAGCCGAGGTGGTGGAGACGACATTGCGGTGGCTAGCGGTGCCTACCTGCAGGCCGGCGCAAAACGAAACGGCACAACCGCCGACGACAACGCGGTGCACGGTGGTGCGGCGTAGTGTAGAGCGACAGCAATGCATCGAGAGGGACATCGCAGCCAGCTATCAATAGTCGGAGATCTTCGGCACGGAGGTGCATCCATTGAACACTTGTTCGGTTTGGTTGAATCCAGCCTTCTCTCAACGGTTGAGTTCCAATGCGGAGATGCGGTGTTGGCGGTGGTAGAGTTGTGACACTGCTTAATTTTAACACTTGAGAGAGTTGTAGTACGGATGCGGTAGTGATAGTGCAGTATCATGAAGCGACAATGCGATGGCAAAAACGATGCGGTGTTGGTGGACAATATCGACGCGGATGTGATTGTCGAGTGTATAGCGAGCATAATTGCCCGAGCACTTTCCTCACTAAGAGGGAGTGTTGATTTGCTTAGCATCGAAAGTGCTCTAAGTCTCAAATTTGGAAGAGAGGCTTAGACATTGGTATTCCAAAGAAACCGGAAAGCATTTGTGGAAATTCCACGGGATTTTGTTTGTTCGAAAATTTAATTTTTTTGACGGGAGCCTAAGTGCGAACTTGGGAAATTAAATAATTAAAAGTGTTAAAATAAATAGAGTGTGAATCTTCTAGAGGACATGGATCAAGTCATATTATGATCTTAGTCATTGATTAGACATCTAATGCAGGTCGTTGAAATGTCAACGAGAAGACTATAAAGGAAACGAGGGTCATTTGGAAAACACCGAGACACTAAATTGAGCTAAGATCGAAATTTACAGAGCGGAGTTTGTTGAGAAATTTCGGCTAGAGATTTGAGCGATGAGGCGCGAGAGATAACATCCCAGGAGAAGAAGAGATGTTCTCGGTCCCGTTAGACATCGGTCGGAGAGAGGCGGTGATCTAGCCTAGCTAGCGTTGAAGAAGAGGGCTGGCTGATGTTGCACTAAGCTCACGACGACGCGAGAGGCGAGGAAAAAGGAAGGGTTTTCGGAATTTCTTGGTGGATCGGTTTTGGAGGCCAAGATACGGGAAAGTGACAGGAGGTTGTTCCCTCGGGGTTCGGGGAAAAACGACTTGGATGAGGGCTAGCGGCAGGCTTTGAAAGGGGGTGACAAAATGGTGCCGGAAGTTCCGACAATGGATGCGCATAGAGCTTCTGGGCGGTGTTTTCTTCATCGGATAAGCGAGAAACTCGGTGATTGAGAGGTAAATCCTCACAAAATCTTACGCAATATTTTCTCTCTATAACTAAATTACGCAAGGGTATTCAAAGATGTATTAGGACATTGCTCTTGCATAATAATAAAACCCTCAAATCTGTTACTTAGGTTTTCCCGCATTGGGTTTTCGGGACTTAGTTCAAAACAAACGTGACATATGTGTGAATGATTTCCTTGTTAGTTTCCTTGTTTCTTAATCATTTTTAGTGTGGGATGCTTAGGTATTTGCTTTAATAATTGAGATCACAGTTAATTATGTAATGTAATTTACTTAATAGGAAAAAGTATACTCGGTTATTTAGTAGGATTCCTTACATTGTTGAGATCTAGGAATTTTCACATGGTATCAAAGCATTGATGTGAAACGGGGAAGGACATATCGATTTTTTGAAGTGAAGGTCGTTTTCTTTGCGGTGCGGCAAATAAGATGAAGGATTGCGGTTACGGCCGGGGAGGATAAGATTTTTGTGGCAATCTCTCTTGGTGGTCGACATAGAGAAAGGACTTCCGGATCGAGATCTTGTTTGGCAACGAGAGGGGTAGCGCAAAGCCTCCACATAGAAGGCGAGAGGACACGGTTTTCGATCTTGTTGTTGGGCGAGAAAGAGTGTCGAAGAGTTAGGAGCACATATTAGAGGGAATTCTTCTGGGTGATTTCCTAGCGAAATCATCATTTCTCGATAATTTTGATATTAGAGAGGTTGTAGAGCTTACAACTCCATCGGGGAATGCGTAAGCACCGGGGAGAGCGCATAGTGGGGAAAAGAGGGAGCGGTTGACAATTTTTCGGTTGAGATAGCATGTCACGAACTTCACGACCGGGGTTAGGTTGGAGGGCTCCTCCAACTACATGATACGAAAGGAATGGGCCAAGTTTCTTTTGGATGAACATGGTTAGAAGACATCCATGGATAACGTGGTAAGCGACCCTATAGATCGAATCAAAACAAAAAGTACAAGACGAGATATGGCGAAAGCCCAATGCTCCTTGATGGTGTCAAGGATCACATTATCTCACACGTGGCGGCAAGGATACGCAAAGATATGTGGGTAGCTTTGTACGTCATATGAGGGATCTTCAAGCGGTGGAAGTTGTACTTGGAAGCGAGAAGCTTCCGTATGATCTAGATGCGAAGGGAGTGCATGGCTTCATACCTTATGGGTTTCGGGAGGTTCGAGATCGGTTGTGCACGGTGAATGCACTACGGTGCAACCACGGTACGAATGGCCCTTAAAAGTGTCACAAAGGAGTAGCGAGTGTTTGTCCCGGAAGCATACTAGGTCGGGCAACATCACTAGTTGGGAGCGAGTTGTGGTTAGCTTTTCGGGGAGGAAGAGCTAAGGAGGGATCCCATCAAGTGCAATCTTGATGGCAACGGTGCGTCGAAGGTGGAAGAGGAGAGCAACGCCGCCCGTAGGGATAACGGGGCGCCTTGAAATCGAATCGTGATGTTTCGAAGTCAAGTGCTTCGGATGTGGCGAGATGGGCCACTATGCATATAGGTGCCCTTTGAAGAAAAAGACAAGGATGAGAAGCACGATCCATCGGTTGCGGCGGCGAAGATCGGGAGGATGAGTATGCCATGAGTGCCCACGCATCTTCGGGAGGAGTTGGGGTGACATGGAACTATAGTTCACCTTGAACCCGGTTAGGCGAGATCTTTGAGGCCACCTCATGGATCATTACCTTGCTACGTGAGCCCATGATCCGATAGTAGCGAGATGGAGGAGTGTCGGATGGGCGGGTAGTGGAGGAGATGACGATGTAGTGGGTAGCCGGTGCACATACCGGGCAACACGAGTAGAGGTAGCAACGACGCAATGCATAGTGGTGCGGTGCGGTGTGAAACACCAACAACGCAATGCATTAGAGGATAGCGCGGTAGCTATCGTGATTAGAGTCTTCGGCAAGGGGTGCATCCATTGAACACTTGTTCGATTTGGGTGGTTCGATTGTTTCTCTCGGCGGTTGAGTTGCGATGCAGATGTAGTGTTAGTAGCATAGCGGATACGGCACTTGAGAGGAGTTGTAGTACATATGTAGCGATGATAGTGGCGATTATCATGGACGATGGTAGCTCGGTGGTGAATGACATCGGCGATGTAGAGGATGCTTAGGGGTCGAGAGAAGTATGCGGTAAACATCATTGCTAGAGCATTTTCCTCGCTAAGAAGGAGTGTTTATTTTTGTAGCATCGAAAGTGCTCTAAATCTCAAATTGGGTGGAGGCTTGAACTTACTAGTATTCAAGAACCCGAAGAGTTTGTGGAAATTCCATTCGGATTTTGTTTTTATTTGAAAAATTAATTGCATAGCGGGGACCCTAAGTCAAAACTTAGGGGAAATTAAATAATTAAAGGGTATTAAATAAAGAGAGTGTGAATATTCTAAGGGCATGGATACGAGTCATATTATGATCTTAGCGAGTTGATTAGACATCTATTGGGTTGTTGATATAGAAGACTATAAAGGCTTGAGAGTCATTTGGAAAACCTGTGGAGACCTTTGAATTGATCTAAGATTGAAATTTACCGAAATGAGGTTTGCTAGAGAGTCGAGCTAGAGATCCCTAAGTAGTGAGGAGTAGGAATAGCATCCAAAGAGGAGGATATTTCCTTAGTCCGAAGGTGGAGCATAAGTCGGAGAGAGGTAGGAGTGATGCAGCACAGC
Source organism: Pinus albicaulis (assembly GCA_034641835.2). NCBI lineage: Eukaryota > Viridiplantae > Streptophyta > Pinopsida > Pinales > Pinaceae > Pinus > Pinus albicaulis. Next base: position 796,622,972 of record CM076581.1, read on the forward strand.
CAATGTTCGAGAAGAGGGCGACGCGATGTTGCGTAGCTCAAGCGATAGCGTAGACGTAGAAGGAAGGGTGTTTGGAATTTGTTGGTGGATCGGTTGTAGGCTAGGATATGGAAAGCGGCACTAGGGAGGTTGTTCTCAAGCTCCAAAGAGGAAAAACGACTTGGTTGAGGGCTAACGTTTGAGCCTAGAAGGGTGACGTAGTGTTTGGAAGTTCCGGCATTGGATCTCTGTAAGCTTCTCAGAAGCGTGTTTTCTTCATTGGATCAACCGAGAAATTCGGTGATTGAGTGGGGTAAATCCTCACAAATTCTTCTACCAATATTTCTCTGCGGCAAGCCCCCTTGCAAGGGTATTCAAAGATGTATTCGGAGATTGCTACGCAATAATAAAACCCTCAAATCTATTGCACCACAGGGGACTTAGTCCAAAACAAAGGTGTCATATGTGTGAATGATTTCCTTATTCAATTTCCTTGTTTACATGAATCAATTTAGTGTAGGCTATTTGATAGTTGCTTTAATAATTCGAATCTGAATTAATTATGTAATGTAATTTATACTTAATAGGAGAAGTATACTTAGTTGTTGTAGTAGGATTCCTTAGACTATTGAGATCTACGAATTTACTACACTATAGGGGTTAGTCGATAGGAGGAGGGTCATCATTGTGAACTTGTGGGCCGTCGCACCAACCTATTCCTAGTCTTTCAAAGTTTCAATAGTATCCTTTCAATAGCAAAGCATTGAAATATTAAAGAAAAGGATAGTCGGACCATAAATCGAAGCTATGCCTTTCGAGAAATTGAAATAAAAAAATCAAACTATGTCTTCTGAAATCAAGTAATTGTTATTTTACAAGGCTTGTAAGTTTGTAACTTGTTTTGAAATACATATTTTTTGAGTTTATTTTTAACTTTCATTTACATTATCATCATCACCCATGGCGGCTTTAAGTTCGGCCATTCGTGAAATGGATGAAGTGGAACATGAAATTGAATATGCCCCTAAAATTGATCCAAAGTCACCACTTTGGAAATGTGTAACCTCTTGTTGGGAAGATCCAAGGAGAGGGATCATTGGCATGGGTTTGCAATGAGTGCAAAAGGAGTATAAGAGATCATACACACGGGTTAAAGCACATTTACTTGAGTTCTCTGGTGGGGCTGAATATGTAGTGTGCCACCTAAGAGAATGGGACGGAGATGGAAATTGTTTAGCGAGGCAAATTTTGCAAAGTAAAAGGAATAAGACGAGGTAGATGTTAAAGCAAATGAGGCAAGTGCTGTCTCTGTTAAAACACCCAACAAGATTGAGAGCATCTTCATCAAAGCCTCCACTTCATTCTCATGGAATTGTTGGTTCAAAGTGGTCTAATTTAGGACCGCTTGAAAGGAGTTTTAATAATGATGCGTGAGAGAAGGCAAATGCGACTATAGGTCAATGCATTTATGAAAATGGTCTTCTCTTTAACCTTGTGCAATCTCCTTGCGGGAAAGATGATAAAGACGGTGAATGAATAAAAGGTTAAAGAGTCTTGTATATTAGAAGGTCCGCACCACGATGTTAGTCTTTAGAAAAGTTGAATTTTGAGGCTAAATTCGCCCCATTCGTAATTCATGGCGCATTTTAGGGGTTTCCATCATTTTTGATGGATGAAAAGATTAAAGAAATGCGTCTTTGATCAATGTGATTGAGTCGAGAGTCCAAAGAGGGCAATGTTTTTGAAGGAAATGGATTGTGAGAGGCATATGAAATATTCTCAATTCATTATTGGCATCTTGATTAAAGAACAATTGAATTGGTGGGGCCAAAATGTTGTCCACGTAATAACGGCAAGTACAGCGGTGTGTAAACCCCGATGAGGCCTATTCTGAAAGCAAACCTTGTTATCTTATGGACCCCTTGTGCTATACATTGATTGAACCTCTCATGTTGACAAAAGATGGAAGCAATTGAGTGGATTCATGTTATTTTTGAAGAGCAAAAGAAATTCAAGCCTTCATCATAAACCACTACATGTCCCAAGGCATTTACAGAGAATTTGCGAAGTTGGAGATCCTTAAGGTACCTAAAAATTTAAATTTTGTACCATAAATTCTAATTTTTATGAATCTAAACCAAATATGTAAATTGGATTCTCATGTCATGATTAGTGAATCATAATAGTTATTCAATCAAATTATGATTTTTAATTTGTTTGAAACATTGTATTGGCACCCTTCAAGTTGCGGGAACTCGGTACTTCTCACATAATAGTCTTAACAGAGCTTATGCGAGGTGAAAGATGCATTGCAAGCAATGGTATAGGGTTCTCTTTGGAATCAATAGAAGGAAATCCCAATACGATAAAACACGAAGTGAAAAAAATTGGTTGTTGTAAATGAATGGGTGGGATAAGGTGTAGTACTTCTTGGCATTTATTAAGCCAGTGTGTGTTGCTTTGTATGTTTGTACAAATATGCCTAATTTAGGAGTGTAGCAGAGCATTGATCCATGATAAAAATGATAAGGGTAGTTATAAATTCCAAGCAAAATGACCCAGATGAATTCAATTCATGATAAAGATATATTGACCAAAAGGTGGAACAAGATGACCACCCCATTGCACCTTTTGGCTTATGCGTGAATATAAAATATTATGCTGCCAGAGTTGCACCGATGATCCAAAGAACCGCACCATGCAAAGACCCAAAAAGTCTCTGAGGATTTAAAAAGGCTTTTAAGCTTTTTTAGATCCTAAAGTGAAACTTTGAATTCGTTCAAAAGTTGCTCATTTTGTGGAATCGAGAGGGTTAGGGTTCGATAATGATTGTATGTGGGACAAAGAGGGCAATGAGTCCAATTGAATGGTGAACTATTATGATGGGGAGCTTTATATATCAAAATTAGCACATGGAGACGATCTTCTATCACAGTTTCTCGTTCTTCAATAGAAGAGTTAGGCCATACGGCTTTATCCATTCAGGTAAGCGAAAATATTAGGTTCTAAGAAGGTTGAAGACTGGTGTATGTTCATTCAAACCTTCGCCTTTTGACACTGAGGAAACTGATTACAAATTTGGGGCCTCCAAATTCATAGGTCCTCTATGAATTTTTTTGATGCGAAGTCACCAATAGGTGGATCTTCAAGTGGACATGGCATCGATACTCCCACTTCACGGAGAGGATGTGGAACTTCTTAGTGTCGAAATGAATTTGAAGACATATTTGATGATATGTAAATGTAATTTATGATGGTGTTTTAACTTTTAAACTTTTGAACAACCATATGAATTATGAATTATGAATAATAATAGTAGACTATCGAGTCATAGTTCATTTTGTACTTTGTACCATCATCCATTTAGTGTGCATTATTAATTTTTTTTGGTGATCTTGTTGTAAGTTGTAACTTTTCATGTTGATGATTGAAATTTGAAACAAAAAAACTTGATGTACCTAGTCAACACTAGACCGGACATACGTTATGCGGTGAATACCCTCAATCGGTTCATGGTAGAACCAAGGAGGAGGAAGCTCACTTGGCGGCTGACCAAACATCTTCCTCGAGATAGCAGGGGCCAGTCGAGTATGGGTTGAAGTACACCAAAGGCGATGAAATCCCGGTTGGTGGGTTCATTGACGCAAATTGGAATTGAAGCCCGTGGATCGGAAAAAGTACCGGTGAATGCGACCGATTTCCGGATCGAGGAATGACTTCTGCAGTGCGGTAGGAAACGAAGTCGATGACGCGAGCTCGGCCAGGGTTGAATGTAGCCCTTGTAGCACGGCCATTGTGAGGCCATGTGGCTTCGTAAGTTGCTCATGAACTTGCTCAAGAGAAGGATGGAACCGACCGAGTCTGTGTGATAATCGAGTTGCCATCAAGCTCTGCGAGAATCACGTGTTTCATGACGGTCGAAGCACATTGACATTAGGTGCCACTTCATCGGGGCCACGTCCAACGAGGCTTGTACAATTGAAGTGCATTTCTACGAGAGAATAGGTGGCTAATATCATCACAAAATCTAAGGTAAGATTAAGTTTACTTACTTCGGGGAAAAAGATGGGGGATGGTCGAACCCATTCGATGAAAGGAATGGGTAGAGTTTAGATTTAGAGGGAGCTACGGTACGGATGAGCGTTAGGAGATAGTGTCACGAGCGACGTACGGAAGACGATGCTGCGAGAGATGAGGATAAGCGACGAAGACATCGGCGACACAATAGATGCTTGGTCGAAGCAGAGATACGGTTGGTACCTAGCTTGAACACTTTCCTTGCCGGATAAGTGTTGATTTTGTAGCATTGGCAAGTGTTCCAGAGTCATATTTTGGGAGGAGGGGCTTGGATATCGGTATTTAGAGAACCCGAAACCATTTGTGGAAATTTCACTCGAGATCATGCTTTATTAAAATAATTAATTATTTTAAAGTGATCCCTAAGTCTAAACTTAGGGAAATTTAAATAATTAAGGGGTATTAATAAGCGAGTGTTAATCTTCTAGATAACAAAGATCGAGTTATCTTTTAATCGAGCCATTGATTGAGGATACGATTTGGGCCATTGATTCATCGGCAAGAAGACTATAAGAGAAGGCTTGAGCCCCATTTGGAAAGCAAGCCGGGCACACTCTCAATACCCTAAGCAAATCGATTATGAAGTAAGAGAATTCGATTTCAAAGGTGTGGTTGTAGAGAAGCGAGCTGAGACGGAAGAGGAAGGGGAAGTCGGCGGGGAAGAAAAAGGACAAAAGGAGGATGCGGAAACGGCGCGGCGGCAGCCCTCCACGTAGAGTGACGCGGTCCGGCGGTCGGTCACCGCGAGAGAAGGCCACGCCGAGTGACGCGAGAGGGAGGAAGGGGTGCCTCCAATGTGTCGAAATTCTTCGAAGTGTTCGGAAAAATTTATCTTAGTGTATGCTAGACATACCTTGTCATATTTTTTGTAAAAGATTTTCCATTCTTGAAGAATAAATAAACCCTCATCTTTTACCTTGCAGTTTTTCCCACATTGAGCTTTTTTGGGGAATGATTGTCCAAAAATAAACGTGTTCATGTCATTGTTTCTATTGTGTTATATGTGTTATTTGTTCTTAACTTTTTGATTAAGTGAATGTTGCGGCTTTATTTATTTCGAGTCCCTAACGAGCTTGTCTATAAATAACTTATCATAAATAAGTGGCGAAATAAATCAATCACTACGATGAAACATTTGGATTGAAAATTTCACGGGAAATACCCTCTAGAAGAATATTGAGGAGTTGAGAAAGGAAGAGCATATTTTGATAGAGAACCCGGCGATGGCGGGGATGAGGCTCTCCAAGTTGTCCCAAGTAGTAGATGAGAAGCTTCAAAAACCGACGGAGAGAGAAAGGTAGTGATGCGAGCTACGAGGCTGGCGATAGAAGCATTGCTAGAGGAAGTGTGTAGAGAAAGAGAAGTAGGTCACGGACATCTTGCGGCCGATTCAACAACGCCTACAACGGCGTTGCAACGAAGATCATAGACAAATTGGCTAGTGACTGCGGGCCAAGAGTCACATGTAGTGTTGGGGTCTTGTTGGGCGTAACCCAACTTGGCCTAAATTTTGGTAAAGACTTTGCATTGTTTGGGGTGGAACGTTGGAGCATGCGGCGGAGCTCATTTTAAGGAATTAAATATACGTGCGGTGTTGTAAGGGCCGGGGGTGGGTCAAAAGCCCCTCCTTTTTGTAAAGTGCACAATTTTGTAAGGGATAAATGGTCATGGGGCGTGATTTGGACCATGGTATTTTGATGATGTAACCCTCTGATACTTAATACTATATATAAGGTAAAATAATAAGAAGAGAATCATTAGTTTTTTATCCCAGGATCAAGTTATGTGTAAATTATTGTGATATGTAATTTGGTAGTGAAGGAGAGGCTTTGCAGCAGGCGCACATAGGCTGGAGAAGAGTACGCGGTGAGTGTGCGGTGTGACTTGCTGACAGATGTAACGGAACCAAGAACTAGTTGTTGTTCAAAGATTCATTATATTAAGCGACGATTCTTGTGGATGTGGCCTACATTGGGTTGAACCACGTTAATTTGGTGTTCTTGTGTAATTGATCTATATATTTTCTTATTATTTGTTGTAGAGTAGCAATTATTATAGTTATTTCTTCAACAAAGTGATGGTTTATGGTTTTATATGGAATGTTTAGAAGTGATTAATATAATGCGACGAAGTGATTTATAAGTTCTAAGAATAAGATAACATAATAATACCACATCTCTAGTCCTTCAAGGCTACGAAGCACAAGTTACGCATCCTCCCATAGTCACTTTGGGTGAGGTAACGATGCCTTGGAGTCATTGCGAAAGGGCCGATGATCGAAGTTTTTGTTGGTGCGCAATATGGGGTGAACTTGGGCCAGCCCAAATCAAGCCACGAGGACCGAGATGCGATTTGGGGTATGTGGATGTAATTGCCGTCGAAAAGGAGATTAAGGCTGGATAGACACGGGGGAGTGTGAGAATTTGCGAATCAAGGAAACATAAACCCTCGTACGGTATTCGACTTGGTTATGAAGTATGTTTATAGATCAATACAGAATTTCTTTGGTTCTTTTCTGTTGAGTTGTACGAGTGGATATCGAGGAGTTGGCCAAGAAAGGGAGAATTGTTTTAGGGTAAGAACCTACGGTGTGAACACGGCGATGCAATGACTCGAGCACTAACGATAGGATTTCAAGGACATCGATTCTGGATTGATAGCATCTTGGGAGGATTCATTATTGAGTTCGTTGTAGACTCAGCGAGTCCTCTAGGTGAGCGGAACGACGATTCTTCAAAGAATTAGTGAGGTAAGTATTTAAATCCTTTGAAACTGGATTAAGATGCTTGTGTGTGAAAAGAGAGTTTTACGGATGCAATCGGATTCACTGGTTACTTATATTTTAAAGAAGAGAGAATAAATATGAGCGAATCAAAGTAACGAGAAGTGGAAAGAGATATAAAGTAGATACTAGAAAGAGATCTGGTGGACAAGACCCAAAAACCTTTGTAGGAATTGATTATACTCCTCTTTTGAGTAGATCTAAAAGTGAAAAAGAAATCCACACGATGATCACGAGGTAACTTTGCGATATTCTCCCTCCTAGCTCAAGAGTTTGCGGAGAAGCTAGAATCCGAGTAATAGCGAGGGTGTTTTTTGGCTTTCCCCCTCCCCCCTCCAAAAGAAGTATTGCGCACGACGATTTTAAGCTACTTATTTTCAAAGGAAGCGGATTGGAAGATTCGAAACATTTTTGGTTTCTATGTGAAGTTGTATGGACAACAAAGCGGATCAACGATGAGAGTACGAAGAAAGCCCAACTCATTATAGTTGCGAGATAGATCATTGACATGGTATATGAGTATTCCAAATAATCATATATGAGAACATTTGCGAGATGTTAAAAAGTATTGATAAAGAGTTTAAGTTAACGACGTACGAGGTCACGATTGCATCACCGAATTGAAAGAGATCAAATAGAAACCTACTAAATATTTTACAGGGTTTGATTAAAGAATTTAAGGAGTTATTGGATCAAGTAAACACAACATCGCTACTGCATCAACATCAAGAATAGGGTTTATAGCTGCAACACATGTCAAGATTTCCATTGATGCGACAAAAAAGGCCGAAAGTCGAGTTGAAGCTCTAGAAGTTACAATGAAATTGGAAGCTTCAACTATAGGAGATACTAATGCAACCGCTGCAACAAGCTTTAGAATCAACTACGGAACCTAACCCTACGAGATACAAGACATCGAAAGAAAAGAAGTTAGAGAAGAAGTATGGTGTACGAAGTGCGAATCGGAGGATCCTTCTGAGACGATTACCCTACTTCGGCGATTACATGGTTGGTGGAGCACGAATCCCTTGAATGCGGGATCTGCTTTGTGGTGCGGAATATGTAAGACTAGAGCCAACATCGTTCAAAGGCTGTTACTTGTTACCAAAAATATGTACGGACTCTAAGAGATCTATATTGAAAATTACGTAAATCGGTAGGACACGATGAGAATAATTGTCGAGACTTCTGAACTAAGGATGGGCCTTGATCTTTGAGCTTATAGATTGCAAGCGAAGGCATGGGCATGAGGACAATGGACAACGCGGTGGTCGAGGTTACAGAAAGGGTTGAGGTGGGTAGGTCGAAGAATGACGGACGAGCATTTGCTATATTGCCGACGGCCAGGGTCATTTTGCAAGAGAACACGGATACACAATGACATGTGAAATCGTAATCCTTTGACCATGTGAGGGTGAAGAATGTCTGTGGTTATGGCGACGATGCAAGAAAAAGAGGAATCAACGACAAAAATATTCAAATAATGACTATTGAGAGGAAGATCGACGAAACTCGAATTAGTATTGTCACTAGAAGTGGAGCTAAATAGATAGTGATAAAGAGGATGAAAGAAAAAGAATGCGAAAGTGCATGGATTAGAAGAATGTTGATAAATATCCTATTTTTATATTCGAGAAGAAAAAAGAATTATTGTGAAAGCATAAGCGAGAAGTTTTATGAATGTTGGAGCACAAGGCCTCTAGTGTATAGCCAAAACTAGATCGGAAAATTAATTGCGACGTGTCATCATTGGAGAAATCTGGGCAAGAACTCAGATATAGTATCAAGCTCCAACACGAAAGACAAGATTCAACATGTTATCGCTTGCGCCTACTACCCTTAGTTCGCGGGGAAAAGCCTTTAACCCACGGGGTGTGGTTGAGTAGCGAGAACTGAGAAAAGGACTGTCACACTAATCTCCAACTCTCTCTTGTTTAAGGCTGTCCTCTAGGTTAGCTATGAGGGGGTGGTCTCTAAATGGAAAAACTAGGGTTAAAGATTTGAGTTTCTAGGAGAATATTAGAGTGAAATTGGATTACTTTTGAAGATTCATGAGTATTTATGAACAACTTTGAAATAATGACAAACCATTTAACCGATGTCTTTACAAATAACGTGCTTAAAAGTAAAGAAATGTTCAAAGATGAGAACACGGTAATATTGAAATGGAAATAAAAGACTATTAGCACAAGATATGAGAAATACTCTCGAAGATAAATAGATTTATGAATCAAAGCATGAGAAACTATCTTGCTCAAAGAAACAATTAGTGTTCTACTTTGGAGAATGTAAATGAGATGATATAAAAACTCAAATGTTATACCAAGATAACAACAATAAGCGTTAAATTTGCAACACCAAAAAATAAGGATATTTTACTAATAGAAACAAGATATATCAATCATCCATAAGCATAATGATTATTAAAATGACAACGAGGGCAATGAAGTTGCAAAAAGTAATCAAATTTCCAAGTACCAGGAATTAAACTTGTTGCAAAAATTTAAGGAACTAAAATGTTTTATCCGAAGTCTTCTTGAGAAAATATTTGCATGTGGAATCTTTAAACCATCGAATGGCAAAAAAATTTGGGGAAATTTGCAAGTAAATGTGATGAGATAGTGCTCTTGGTTTATTTTATTAATTAGTTCCTAGTCAAGACACCACAATTGAACTCTAAATCCTCGAACTTCTGCCTAAGCCCAAATATTTGGATCTCTCCCGTTGAGGTCCATGGGAGTAGAGGGTCCTAAAGCGTCCTATTCAACCAACTTAAGTTGGAGGTAAATTTTGGTGATGCTTGGGGTATGTAAGATCTCAAAGTAAATTAACATGAAAATGAAAATTCAACTTCAACTTGAAATATATTTGTTTGTCATGAAATAAAATGTAGTTTTACTTGATGCATCAGACTTAATATTGTAGAGTGTGCTCAATGGTGAATCATAAGCAAATTTGAAGTATGATTTCAAGCTAAATAAACTCAAGTAAAGAAGCTTGCATATAAAAAAATGCGAATTTGCTATGAAAGTAAATGCTCTTAAAACTTGTAGCAAATCAAAGTAAATAGTTAGTGAAATGAACGAAATGCATGGCTATGTTAATTGACCAATTAAATGAGATGCGTGAAATTTAAAGAGATCAACAAATCACACCACAAGTCATCTCCAAAATGGAGAGATTGAGATGTGATAGGCTAAAAAACCCACACTTCCAAAATCGGAAATCTTATTGTTACAAGTAAAGAGCGCAGAAGCCTCCTACAAGCTCAAGGAAAACATTTACAAATGAAACTTGAGGCATTAAACTTATCTTTGATGAGAAATTTTTGCAGCCAAAAACTCAATAAAAATCGAGATTTTACAAGTGAAGAAGAGAGGATAAGCCTCCTCAATGCTCACCACCAAGAGAGAGGAAGAGGCCACAAAAGAACTCGATCTTTCTCAAAGGAAGCCACTTCGCACTCACGATCGAAAAGGAAAAGAAGAGAGTCCTCCCTCGTTTGACATTAGAGCTCAAAGGTCCTGCAACAATTTGTTAGTAGTTTCTTGAAGGTGAATCCCACCAAAGTTACTACAAGAAAACAAGTTAGAAAAAGAAGGCTAGAAAAACCAAGTGTTAGACAAAAAAAATCACAAAATATTACACGATAATCTACAAAGGGGCTAAGCAGGGATAAGTAAACTCTCCTATTTTCTAGCCATGCTTAAGCTCTTTAAATAGCAAAATATGATCCTTTGACATACCGATGAAAATTAAATATTTTTAAATGATTACATGCATACAAACTATGTCTGACGAATCCACCGCAAGACATTTTTTCGTAAGATAAACAGTAGAAAATCCAAATAACAAATAGAGTTCCTTTGAAGGTGCTTCGAAGTGGGTTGTTTTCTCAAAGACTTCCCCTCACGCTTGATCGAAAAGAATTCTTCTACGATCTCCAAGTCACAAATTAGTCCCATGTAGATTTAGATAAGCAAACAATGAATTGAAATTTCTAGAAATTTGTTGAAAATAAACTAGAACTTTCAACCTCTAGGGCCCTACTTTCAAATCAAATGCTAATACAAGATAGTTGTGCACTAGCAAATTCACAAAAATACATGGAAAATGAAATAACTCGAGAGCATAGAAAATATTATACCAATAGCTCCAAATGCACCATGCTCCAAAGGAAGAACACCCATGAATGGACTCCCAAAGTCTTTTTATTGATATTCTTGAAAAGTGTACAAAGTAGTAGCGCTTACTGCCAAACACAATAGCTCGTATCGATGATACGATATGAGAGTCCATGGCTCCATTATATAGGAAGTTGAAGCAAATCCCAATGGAGAACCATGCAAGTGTTGAGAGGGAGGATCCCCGAGGCAAATTCGAATTTGGTAAGTAGAGCTCTGATACCAAGTGTAAAAATCGAATTAAGCAGTGGACATCATTTTTTTCTTCCCTTATGTGTCAAAAATCAATTTTATGATGGAATGACATGTGTATATGGTTGGTAACCCATGTGAGGACAATTTCCTACAAAAATCTCACCAAATATTCTCCCAAGTATGCACTAACTTCACAAATTCGAATTTTCAAGTAAGCAACTCTCATTTAATGCCGGAAATTCAATTTTGACTGAGCACGTGTCATTTCCTTGATTTTAGGAGTCCACATCACCTTGGGGCTTCACTTTAACTCCTCCATAATTTCCACCCTCATTTCCACCTCATTTAGCATGCGTGGATATTTATTTTCTCCCATTATTTAATTTAAAGCTTAATTAATTGCTAGATTTCCCCTACTTAGGAAAAGTGGGGTTTGAGGTTCAAAACACATTTTTAACCCCTCAAAGTGTGTTAAATGAAAGGCGGCGTGAGGTGTAATTTTGATTACTCATACCCCATACAACTTTTCTAGGCAACACTTGTATTACAATTCAATTACAATTTTATTGCAATTTTCGACTTGCGGGAAATCTAAAAAATTAAAAAATCACTACCTAGATAACCAAATTCCATGAAATTTTGTTTGTGATATAGTATGGTAATATACATTGACTCTAGACACCAGGAATCACCTAAGGCCTCATTATCGAAGCCGTACTCAGTTGGGGTAAATTGGAGAAAAAACTCAATTAATTATTAACTCACAGTGAGGAGATGATAATTAACCAAGTAAAAAACCTCCCGAGTAATACTCACTTGTTGTAGGTCTCGAGCTACTAGTCTTGTTATAGACTCAATATTGACTCAAAACTCATCATTACTATCATCACTTATTACAGGTTCCTTGTGGGGCGTGGAGATAAGGTACAAGAGATAATGATAAAAAATTAAGTAGAGTTTAAAAAAATATGTTGGGCGATGATATATGATGATGTACGATGAGGTACAAATGTCTTTTGGTTCATCCTTGGGCATGGAGTCTTCTCATTATCATCGGGTGCCACTCTGGTGGTCAACATTTGGCTCCATATGGGGATGCATGCTAGATGCAAGTGGTAGTGTGCAAGAACACAGAATACGCATCCACAGAGCCAAAGATATATATTAAGGTATCCATTCAAAATAACATCAAATAAACTCAGAAATGCAGAAATGGAAATTTATTCTAAGAAACATAAATAACAATTTATTCATGATATAAAGCTGTAGACAAAATTTACAAGGGATAGGGTTAGTAATATGATACACGGGATGCCCCATGGCGTCGAATGTCTTCGATGAAATCCATCTTGAGAACACCTACTCACGGAGCAAATCCTGAAGCTCTTTCTCACAGTGTGCCTTGTCAGTTACGACTATCTTGGGACCATGACTTTTGTATTAACTTTGTTTGTGGCCATCGGATACACCAAACCTCTTCCTTTTCCTTTTTCGACTTTTAATGTGTTGAGGTTTGATCTGCTCAAAATTGGTGATTCATTTTTTATATCATTTTTATTTTTCGTTTTTTTCTTTTCTTCTTGGTTAGTTGCGATGGCGATGATGATGCAATCATTGTCAATCCTGCTGCTTTTGTCTTGAAAATGCTTTGATGGAAGATTTGAAGTACCCAAGCCTTTTAGTTTATGCCTAATCTCTTCATTTTGAATTCGTTCTATTAAGGGGGAAGAAAATTTGTCGACACAACATCACTTTCATGCGGCATGATCTATAGATAATCTCATTGTTGGGTCTCATGGATCCTCGAAATGATATCTTTTTCTAACTCTAGATCAGAGTACGACAAAGGTATCATTTGGCATGGGGATGGTGGCATATGATAAATCCATTTGAAGGCTACCACCTAAATACGATGCCCATTTTCTTGATAGGAGCATTCCCCATAAATGAGGAACATCTATCACAACAATATCCATAGTCATTATTACGCTCTAGGTATGCAACTAGGAAAACTTCCTTAAATCTTTAATTACCCTAGCATGATTCTTTTAGAATCCATTGAACATATGTTGTGATAGGGCCTAGATACCCTTAAATTCGATTTGCTCCATGACTTTCTTGGTCATGACATTTGATAAACCCTTTGAATCAAGCATGCATTTATTGTAAAAAGACGATCTCATTCCTTATACGAAGAAACATAAAATGGTAGATGATGCTTCGTTCCCCACATAGCGGTTCATACTTTTCGATACAATTTCTTCATCTTCTTGTTCATTATTAGGCTTTTTCTTTAGTTGAAGTAACTTCAATTGCACTTAGTAACTTGGCCCTTTGAAATGGTATCTTTAAAAGCTTTGTTACTAGGATAGAAAACTTTGCATTATTCACCCAATTGCCCGGAAGTCAAAATTTAATTCTGAAGTAGGAGGGGAAATTTTTGTGATTATTCCGGTCTTGAATATCCCTTCTCTGATAAGTCATCCCTTTGTTTTCCATAGCAAGAATTTGTCTAAATGTAGGATTTTCCCCAAAAATCTTAGTGACTTTGTCAAAATTTGCAATCATATTATCAACCCAGTTATTAGGACTATGGTCAATCCCTTGATTTCTTTCAATGGTGTATATTTGATCCTTCCATGGAGAACATATTGATTTATTTGCTAGTTCCTACATGTTCATCTCCCAACATGCTACCTTCCATAATTCTCTTTACATATGCACATGTGGCTTCTTCCTTAAGAACTCATTACATGGCCTACAAAGAAATTTGATCTACCATGTTGGTGGATTCCGATGGATTTGGAGGCCTATAATCTTGTTGAGGGCCTTTATTCTTTTGCCATCTATTATTTGGCCTAGGTTGGAATCTTTGCACTTGCGATCTTTCCATGGCCACCAACCTACTTTGCATGGCTTGCATTTCTTTAGTGCGGTTTGCTTCCATGCTCTTGATGAGTTGGAGTTAATTCCTTAATAGGATCATGTGTAGCCTCTTCCTTGGCCTTGCCTTTGGAATCATTCAATTCGATGGCCCTCTAGTGAAACTAGGAATGTCGGATTTTCACGATTGCTTTTTGGCCCTCTCCATTTTCAAGGCTTGGTTTGTTTCCCTTGATTGTGAAATATTTCTTCTCAACTCATAGCAGTATTGACATGAAAAATCAGGACTACAGAATTTAAGAAATTATTGAAGGTGTTGGTCTTGTTGTTATTCCTTTTAACAAATTAGATGAATCCAACAAACTCCCTCCCTTTGTTTTCATTCTCATTTTGTGGTGTTAAATAAACGCGAAGAAATGACTATTCTCTTTTCTCTCCATACTTTCATGAAAGCATTAACAATCGCTTGTAAAGAATCATACGAGCTGGCAAGGGTTGCTCGGTGAACCAATCGAGCATCATCTTCACAAGAAACGAAAAGCCTCATCTTTACATCCTCATAGTTAGCAACGTTACACCACTTAAAGATACGAGCATTAAAGTTCTTCACATGTAATGCGGCGCTAATGGCATTGTTACCTTGAAAAGAAGACAACCTTTCGATAGCCTTGTCGGGGATGTTGAGGATAGTCATTAATGATAGTAAAGTTACGGAAGCGAATCATTCATGATGTTAGACTCAACTTGTTCTTGAAACAAAAAAATGAATGTAAACCAGCCTCTTGCCCAAGTGGCAAGCTCTATGAGAAAGTCTATTTAATGTCTCTATAAACCCTTTCGGGATCGGGGAAGGCTAACCACTTGTGAGTTTCTCCTAGTAGAAAAACACCAAAATTATGATTAAGTGGAGTCGCCACTTGAAAGCGAGAATCTAAATCTAAAGTTAAAATATGCCAAAACCAAAAGTTAGTCAATTTCCCGGGTACAAGAAGACTTGTCTAGACAATGGGGCAAAGAATGTTATCGTTTGTCGCCCTGCCTACCTACAATTAGCGGGAAAAACCTTTAACGCCAGAGTGTTGTTGTTGGCAAAAAACTCGAGAGAAAAGATTGTCACACTATTCCCGACTCTCTCCGTTTAAGCTATCTCCTAGGTTAGCTATGGGGAGTGGTCCCTAAATGGAAAACTAAGTTAAAAATTTGAGTTTCTAGGAGAATATTAGAGTGAAATTGGATTACTTTTGAAGATTCATGAGCATTTATGAACAACTTTGAAATAATGACAAACCATTTAACCAATGCCTTTCTGAAATAACGTGCTCAAAAGTAAAAATGCTCAAAGAGATGAGAACACGGTAATCTGAAAAGGAAACAAAGGCTTTATTGTACAGATATCATAAATGCTCTCAAGATAAATAGATTTATGAACAGCATGAGAAACTATCTTGCTCAAAAGGAAACAATTAGTGTTCTACTTTGGAGAATGTAAATGAGATAATAGAAAAACTCAAATGTTAGACCAAGATAACAACATGCAGTTAAATTTGCAATACCAAATAAGGATATTTGCCCGATGAAGAACAAAGATATATCAATCATCCATAAGCATAATGATCATTAAAATGACAACATGCAATGAAGTTGCATGTAGAAGCAAATTTCCAAGTACCATAGAATTAAACTTGTTGCAAAATTTAGGGAATTAAAATGCTTGCATCCAAAGTGCTTCTTGAGATAATATTTGCATGTGAATCTTTAAACCATCAAGATAGCAAAAAATTTGGGAACTTTGCAAGTAAATGTGATAAGATAGTGCTCTTGGTTTATTTTATTAATTAGTTCTACAACAAGGTTACAATTGAACTCTAATCCTCAGACCTCACCCTCGCCCAAATATTTGGATCTCATAGTGAGGAGTCCATAGAGGTAGAGGGTCCCTAAAACGTTTATTCAACCAACTTAAGTTGGAGGTAAATTTTAGAGATGCAAGTCTAGTATGAAAAGTGAAATGCCTAAATGATATAAAAGTGAGTTTGCAAGTGCTATTGAAAAGATGGAGATGATTCAATTAAATATGCTTTATAGTTAGAACAATAACTCAAGTTGCCATAAATTGAAAGTGCTATGCTTCTTTACTTGTAGTATATTGTGAAACTTATCCAAATGAGAAATAGATCACAAAACATAAGTAAGTGATGGCAAATGAGATTGCAAATTAAGAAATTAAATAACTATGCGATTTGTGTTACTTTCCACTTAGAGCATGCATATGTGATGTAAAAAAAAAACGGAAATGTCAAAACCATTAAGTCAATCCATCTACAAATTCTCTCCTTTGGAATGGAGAGATAAGGATGCCAATGGGTAAAACCCACGCTCCCACAACAAAAACAGAAATTTTTATTAATTTTACAAGAATGAAATGACCATGAGGGCTTTTCTAAACCAAGGAAAGTCTTTACAAATAAAAATTGAGATCATAGACTTTTCCTTGGTGAGAATTTCTAAGAACTCAAAATAAATTCAGACTTTACAATAGGAGAAGAGAAGCTAAGCCTCTTCTATGCCCACAACCAAAGAAGAGAGAGTTATCTTTCTCATTTGAAATTCAGCCCAAAGGTTCTGCAACAACTTGTTAGTAATTTCTTGCGGTTGTCCACTCAAGCTGTCACAAGAAAAAATTCGAAAGAGGGCTACAAAACCAATCAAATATTAGATAGATAAAATTACAAAATATTGCACAACAATTTACAAAGAGCTAAGCCAAAGAGTTCGAGTAAACTCTCCTCTTTGCTTAGTCATATTCAAGCTCTTAGATAGAAAATGAAAGCAATGAAGTATAATGTTTTAAAAGATATTCAAATTTAGAAGTATTTGGCTTGTATACAAGCTATGTCTCAAAACCCCTGCAAAACCACTTTGTAAGATAAGACTATGAAGGTTCAAAGAACAAATGAGAGCTCCTTTGAGAATGTATCAAGAGTGGGTTGGTCTCTCCAAAGACTTCCCCCAACACTTGATTCTTTGATCCCAACAAGATGTTCCCTCTACAAAACTTCAATCAAGAATTAGTTCCATATAGATCTAACAATAAACAATGATAAGAAACTCTAGAGATTTATTTGAAACCAACTAGAGCATTCTATACCTAGAACATACTCCTAAATCAAATGTCAATGTAAGATAGCTCTACATTAACAAATCTACAAGAGCATATGAAAACAAATTAGATCAAAGCATGAGTAAAAGGAATTATACCAATGATCAACAATTCATCACACTCCAAAAGGAGGAACACCTCATGAATGAAACCCCAAAGTCTTTATTGATATTTCTGAAAGTGTACAAGGCAGCAGCGCTTTCGCAAGCACAATAGCTAGTAAACAATGATTACAATATGAGAGCCCATGGCTCTATTATATAGAAAGTTGAGAGCAAATCCCAATGAAGAACCATATGCCAAGTGGTGAGAGGGAGGAGATCTCAAGGCAAATTCGAATTTGGTAAGTGGAGCTCCAATGCCAAGTGTAAAAATCGAATTCTGGCAAGTGGGCATCATTTTCTTCTTCCCTTATGTGCCAAATTCGGATTTTATGATGAAATGACATGTGTATATGGTTGGTAACCCATGTGGGGACAATTTCCCACCAAAATCTCCACCAAATATTCTCCCAAATCCTCCCAAATATGCATTAATTTCACAAATTCGAATTTCCAAGTAAGCAACTCTCATTTAATGTCGGAAATTCAATTTTATTTGAGCACATGTCTTTTCCTTGATTTTAGGAGTCCATATCACCTTGGGACTTCACTTTAACTCCTCCATAATTTTCCACCTCATTTCCACCTCATTTAGCGTGTGTGGATATTTGTTTTTCTCCATTTATTTAATTTTTGGCTTAATTAATTGCCAAATTTCCCACTAAACTTAGGAAAAGTGGGTTTTGAGGGCTCAAAACACATTTTTAACCCCTCAAAGTGTGTCATAGTAGAAAGTTGAGCGTGAGAGGTGTAATTTTGATTACTCATACCCCATACAACTTCTCTAGACAACACTTATTACAATTCAATTACAATTTTTAATGCAATTTTCGACTTGCGGGAAATCTAAAAAAATAAAAAATCACTACCTAGACCTAACCAAATTCCACGAAATTTTTTGTGTAATCTAGTATGGTAATATACATTGACTCTAGACACTAGGAGTCACCCAAGGCCTCACCATCAAGCCGTACTCCGGCTTTGGGGTAAAATTGAAGGAAAAAACTCAATTAATTATTAACTCCTAGTAGGGAGATGATAATTAACCAAGTAAAAAAAACCTCTCAGAGTAATACTCACTTGTTGGAAAGGTCCCAGGCTACCTAGGCCTGTTACAGACTCAATACTGACTCAAAACTCATCATTACTAGCATCACTTATTACAATTCCCCGTAGGGCGTGGAATCTGGGTACAAGAGAAAACGATAAGAAGTAGAAATAGAGTTTAAAAACTTTGTTGAACTGATGATATCTGATGGTACAAATGTCTCCTGGTTCATCCTTGGGCATGGAGTCTTCTCATTATCATCAAGTGCCACTCCAGTGGTCAACATTTGGCTCCATATGGGGATGCATGCTAGATATGAAGTGATAGTGTGCAAGAACTTGGAATCTGCATCCACCGACCAAAGATATATATTAGCAGTATCCATTCAAAATAACATCAAATAAAATCCAGTACAGAAATGGAAATTTATTCTAGGAAACATAAATAACAATTTATTCATGAAATAAAACTACTTAAACAAAATTTACAAGGGATAGGGTTAGAAATATGATACACAGGATGCCCCATGGCATCAAATGTCTTCGGTAAAATCCATCTTGAAAACCTGCCTACTCACAGGCAAATCTATAGGCTCTTTCTCTGATGTGCCTTGTCCAATTTTGACTATCTTAGGACTATGACTTGCCCCACTGTTAACCTGTTTGTGGCCATCAGATACACCAAACCTCTTCCTTTTCCTTTTTCGACTTTTGATGCGTTGAGGTTTGATCCTGCTCAAAATTGGTGATTCATTTTTTATATCATTTTTCTTTTTTCGTTTTTTTCTTTTCTTCTTGGTTAGTTGGGATGGCGATGATGATGCAATTACTGTCAATCCTACAACTCTGTCTTGAAAATGCTCTGATGGAAGATTTGAAGTACCCAAGCCTTTTGAGCTATGCCTAATCTCTTCATTTTGAATCCGTTCTGTTAAGGGGGGAAGAAAATTTGTCAACACAACATCACTTCCTGTCTGGCATGATCTATAGATGATCTCATTGTTGGGTCTCCTTGGATCCTCAACATGATATCTTTTCTCTAACTCCCGATCAAGTCTGACAAAGGTATCATTTGGCATGGGGATGGTGGCATATGATAAATCCATTTGAAGGCTACCACCTAAATCTGATGCCCATTTTCTTGATAGGAGCATTCCCCATGAATCGGGAACATCTATCACAACAATATCCATAGTCATTATTCTGTTTGGGTATGCAGCTAGGAAAACCTGTAAATCTTTAATTATCCCACACACTTCAATTCTTTTAGAATCCATTGAACATATGTTGTGATAGGGCCTAGATACCCTTAAATTCAGTTGCTCCATGACTTTCTTGGTCATGACATTTGATGAAGCCCCTGAATCAAGCATGCAGTTGTGTAAAAGACGATCATTCACTATCAAAGAAACATAAAATGGCAGATGATCTTCATTCCCCACATAACAGTTCATACTTTTCAATACAATTTCTTCATCTTCTTGTTCATTATTAGGCTTTTCTTCTCTTTGAATAACTTCAATTACACTTAGTAACTTGGCCCTTTGAGATGGTATCTTTAAAAGCTCTATCACTGGGATAGAAACCTTTGCCCTGTTGACCACACTTCGTCAACTACCCCATAGCAGTACACCCCCATTTTTTCAAATGGGATTCGTCATGTTCGACGTGGTTGCACCATTCAAATTCCGTCATCCAGATGTCATCGCCGATCGACAGTTTTTATAAATGATGTAAACCCATTCTGCATGTAATGATGTAAATGATCTAAGTAAGACCGTTAATGTATGTAACAACCTAGGTAAGCCTAGTATGTTGTTGATGATCTCTATCCTAGGAGGTTTTTTGTCTCACTGATTCACGAAAGTGATCGGCAGAGTTTTTCCCTCCAGCCTCACCCCAAAGCTAGGGTGGATTTTATCATCAGCATGCTAAGTGAGTCCTAGTGTTTTTATCGAGTCCTTGTAAAAGTAGTTTGAGCTACTTGGTCTACTAGATCATGTTTTGAGTCGCAGAATTGGGTATTTATTTGAGGGTCTATACGAATGGGTATTCCTCCTTCATGTATGTAAATGTATTATCTCATGTAAAAGAGGGTTGGAAAAATAATTATAATCCCCTCTTAGTCAATTAATTAAATTTTTTGGTCAATTAATTAATAAAATCCTAAACCAGAAATTTAATTAATTTAGGGTCCTAAATTAGGATTAAATCTTTAAAGGCAAAATTTGTTGGTCCTTGGAAAATGATTTTGAAAGCCCCAAACCAAGGGAATATTGAGAATTTTAAGAAATATTGGACCCTTGGGCCTTGGTGGTTAAGTCAAAGTCAAAATTGTGGGGTAATTAAAATTGAATTAAATGATAAATTCGTTTTTTCCCCAAAATTTTAATTCCAACGCTCCGGATTAAAAGATAATTAAATCTTTTGGACGGTTGAGATTATTTTGACAAGGATCATCCAAACTAGCCGTTAGAGATCTAGTCCTATAAATTTAGACGTCTTTGTCAGTATTGAATCATCCGATCTCAGGATCGTGCACTTGCTCTTAGAAGCTCTTGTAAACTTTTTGAGGAATAAAGCTAAAGACTTTGGGGTTACAAATCTGGATGTTCCTTCTCAGATCTATGTGGTGAATTGTCTCTAAACTCTGCTATCATTTGCATGTGTTTTATAACATGGCCTAGATATGGATTAATCCTCGCATATAGGTATCTTGCGTGAAGCCGGATTTACAAAATAACATTCCGATTTTTCCAAGGTCTCATGTTGTTTTCTAAATCTCATCACTGAAAGTTCGCATCTGCAGGGAAATTTTTTAATTGGGCGTTCGGGGAAGTCTTCTACAGACCAGCCGACTAATAAACATAACCGATAAGCTCTTTATTTGTTAAATTTCGAGTCTATCTTATGATATTTGTGATTTTCCAGGGTTTCGAAGGCTTGTGCCTCTCACTAAAATTTTAAATCTCTGAAAATTGTGCTAAAATGGATTTAAATCTGACCTTGAGAGTTTTAAACTTGTAAACTAGCTTGTATATTTGTAAATTTTTCAAGATTGTTAGGGTTTAATCATTAAAATTGGCGTGTGTGTCTTCGTATCCGTCGCCGGCGGTGTCACAGGTTCTAATTGAAATTTTTTTTTGTGGCTCATGCGTATCCGGCTTCCAGCGTCGTATCTGGCCTCAAATCTCCACCGTGGGATGAATCGATATTATTTCAATTTTTGGAGCGTAAATTTGAGGAGGTTTAAATTTGCTGGACATTGTACTGGGTTTTTCTCTGCCCATCGATCTCCATTTGCCCTACCTGCGTCCAAAATTTGCCCTCAAAACAAACCCTCCTCCGATTTCATCTTACGTCCAGCTCTGTCATCGAGTTGTGGCCGTCCGAGCTTTCTCCTATCTGCCAATCAAACTTAGCATCTTCTCCCACCGTTCTGCTTTTCCCTTTGCCGGCGTCCAGTCTCGACCTGCACCTATTCCTGTACGCTTCCAAGTCCGGAATCCTCGCGCTGTCAAAGCCCCTGCTCCAATTACCTGCGTGGCTCTCGTCCTCATCTCTCCAGCATCGACCCTGCAATCCGGTTGCTGTCTTTCTTCAAGCCGTCGAAGCCTCTTCTCCATCGCCGTCCAACCTGCGAATGCAAAATACACAAAACGACAAAGGCACATTCACCTGTATACGCGTTAACCCTTTTGATCGATTTCATTTTTGTAAAGGTTGTTCGATTTTGTTTTATTAAATTTCAGCTTTAATTTGTTCATGGCTTGGTCTTAGTTAAGTTTTAGAGTGCGGTCCTTATTTAAATTTTTATTTTTTTTGTTTTATTTCGATTAGTTTAGGTGATAGCGTAGGTTTTAAATTTTAGTGTGTTAGATTTAATGGATGTTAGTGCTTAGTTAGTTTAGGAGTTAGGATTTAATTTAGACTTAATTTTTAGATTCTAACTTAGTCAAATTTTAATTTAGTCCTCTTAGAGTTTTAAGTTAGCATAGATTAGAAGTCAGTTTAAATTAGTTTCAATTTAATTTTAACTTTAGTTTTAAATTCTAGATTTTAAATTTTCTTTTAATTTTAGTTTAGTTTAAATTTTAGATAGGAATTTTTATTTAGATTTCTAACTTATTTTAAATTTAAAAAATTAAAAAATTTTCAAAAATCCTAAAAAATAGAAAAATATAAAAAAAAATTTCCAAATTTTTCTATGGTCAAGTGAGCTTTTAAAATTTTATCTTGAGAGTGACTATACAAAATCGTTGATTTGTCTAGATTGAAATTAATTGAACATTTTAAATCTTGGCGTCTTCATCAAATTGTTTCAGGGTTGTAGTTTCAATTGAATATCATTGACAAATTGTGGTTTAATAAGCAGTAGTTAGTCATCATTTACTGGTTTATAATTGCATAACGAGATCGTGTTTGACTCCATAAGGCACTGGTCTTGAAAGTGAAATCTAATCTGTGGAATCTCGTTTATTCTATCAAGTACTTGATGTTCTAGCTGTGTCTCCTAGATTTATCCTTCATTTCTAAAAGGGTCTACCTCCCTTAGCCTGCAAGGAGACAGCTTAAAGAGAGAGATTGGGGATAAAGGTGACAGCCCCCAGTCTGAGCCGTTGTCGCGGTGCCCTGAACAATCTGTGCGACAACATTTTTTGGCGCCGTTGCCGGGGATAGAGTTTTTCTGTCCTTGGTCTTAACGACATTTTCTAATCTTCAGATCTTCTTTCGCCATTCATTAGCCTGTCGCAAGCGATCTCATTTTCTGGCGCTTTTCATCTCTTCATATTTTCATCGTCTTATCTTTCGTCATATCACTAATCATTTCATCATCGTATCTTTAGCACCTGGACATTTCGGTTGGCTTCTTGTTTGGGTGGCGACTCCACTTATTCATCCTTTTACTCCCAGACAAGAATCCCCCCGTGATATCCATCTGCTAGCTCTCGATTATTTCTTCTGTTTTAGAATTAGTTTCATGTTCAAGTGGCGACTCCAACTCTTTCATTTCTTACAAGAGTTCCTGCCAAGAAGTTCGCTTCTTGAGGATCTTTTGATTATTCTTGAACACAGATCTATTTCTAAAATCTTAAAAACAATATCATGGATGTTTTTGCCCCGTGTAATTTTGCTAATATTCAGGGTTATCCTCATGATCTCCCTGAAATGGATAAATTACCTATCTTTCAAGGAAATGATGCAGTGAGTGTTAAATCTCATTTATTTGCTTTCACTAACTGGTGGAATAGATTTGCAGTTGCAAAAAATAATTTTGATGATGTAAAGATGAAAACTTTTGTTCTTACTTTTGGCGAAGATGTTGCTGATTGGTTCATGGAAAAACCTGATACTTCATTTGATACTTTTGAATCCATTGTAACTGCTTTTAAGGAAAAGTATGGTGATAAAAGGGAAGATCGACATTTGGTGATAGAGATCAGTACCATAAAAAAGGATAAGAAAGCGTCTGGAATGTCCAAAACTCCAGATTTTGATAGATCTTTGACAGATTCTAAGTTGAAAGAACCTCCAGAAGATGATGATCACCCTGTGAAAAGGTTAATGCAAAAACTTGAAAGCATGGAGCTTAATCATGCTGAGAAACTTGAAATCATGGAGCTTAATCATGCTAAAGAAATAAGTGTCTTACAGGCTAGGTTGGTCCAAATGGAAAGAGCTCGAACGCAGAATTCCCAACCTAGAAATAATAATGCTTTGCAGAAAAGAGACCTATCTTATGAGCAGAGACCGACAAATCAACTTGAGTTCGCAAATCTTGTGGATGAAGTTCCTCCTTATTGTAGAGCTTGTAATGATTTTCATGAAGAGGCTACTTGTCCCATTATCAAAAGGATCATAGCTAGTAGGATGGCAAGGTCAAGTCATCAAATTAATGTTGTTGGTAAGGACTATCACATGCATATAGAAGATCATGAAAGTCACGTTAAGGAACCAGCTCAGATGATTAAGGATGTGCAACCCAGTTATATGCAAATAATTCAAAACATGGAAGCTAACCAAATCAATCTTCAAAATAAGATAATTTCCATGGAAGAAAAACATGTTAAAGAAATAAATCTCATGGAAAACAGGTTAAAAATGATGGAAGTTAATCATTCTAATCAGATGTCCATCATGGAAGCAAGACACACCCAGGAAATGACTGCCATGAAGGAAGATCACTTGTTGGAAATAAAAAATATGGAGGCAAATCAGACGAAATTAATAGTAAGGCATGCCAGGGAGATGAATAGCATGAGGGAAAATCACTTGTTGGAAATGAATACCATACAGAAGAAATTGGAAAAAATGGAAGAATTACAAAAATTTCAACCGAAATTTGATTATGAAGATTCATCAACAGATCATAAGACTTCTTATCTGCCAAAGCCATTCTCATCTCATCACACGGAGGATTTCACTATGGTTTCAAAGCATGTTAAGAAAGACCAAGCTTTTTTGTCACCATTGACAGAGTATATCCAGAATAATATTGGTCACGCTCCAGGTTCTTCAGATATTTTGTACAAGCATCTTCAAGATGAGGACGAGGAGTTTACAGTGGTCTCATTGCTGACATCACAACCCACTCAGAAGAAGAGAAAGAAGAAAAAAAGAAGTAAGTGGTTTGATTCGTCTGATGGTCGAGAGCAACGTGACATTCATATAAGACAGAGTCCTACGATTAGCAAGATTGGACATGGCACATCTGAAAAGCAGCCAACAGACTTGCCTAAAAGTAGGCAAATGCTCAGCATACACTATATTGAGCACATCTGATGCCACAGGGCATCCTCTGTATCGTATTTCTAACCCTACTCCTCGTTATTTTAGCATTTCATTTTGCAGTTAGAGTAGATTTACTTTTCATGTTAAATAGAATAATAAATAAAAGAAGAGCTTCTATTTTTCATGAGCTTAATGTTATATGATGATATTTGGATGGACGCTACTTATGTAATCATGTGTGTTGCTTGGATGCAGATTCTGGATTCTCACATTCCTTCAACGAAGCAACGTGTCCCCAAGTAGAGCCAGATGTTGACCACACTTCGTCAACTACCCCATAGCAGTACACCCCCATTTTTTCAAATGGGATTCGTCATGTTCGACGTGGTTGCACCATTCAAATTCCGTCATCCAGATGTCATCGCCGATCGACAGTTTTTATAAATGATGTAAACCCATTCTGCATGTAATGATGTAAATGATCTAAGTAAGACCGTTAATGTATGTAACAACCTAGGTAAGCCTAGTATGTTGTTGATGACTTCCATCCTAGGAGGTTTTTTGTCTCACTGATTCACGAAAGTGATCGGCAGAGTTTTTCCCTCCAGCCTCACCCCAAAGCTAAGGTGGATTTTGTCATCAGCATGCTAAGTGAGTCCTAGTGTTCTATCGAGTCCTTGTAAAAGTAGTTTGAACTACTTGGTCTACTAGATCATATGTTGAGTCGCAGAACTGGGTATTTATTTGAAGGTCTATACAAATGGGTTTTCCCCCTTCATGTATGTAAATGTATTATCTCATGTAAAAGAGGGTTGGAAAAATAATTATAATCCCCTCTTAGTCAATTAATTAAATTTTCTGGTCAATTAATAAAATCTTAAACCAGAAATTTAATTAATTTAGGGTCCTAAATTAGGATTAAATCTTTAAAGGCAAAATTTGTGGGTCCTTGGAAAATGATTTTGAAAGCCCCAAACCAAGGGAATATTGAGAATTTTAAGAAATATTGGACCCTTGGGCCTTGGTGGTTAAGTCAAAGTCAAAATTGTGGGGTAATTAAAATTGAATTAAATGATAAATTCGTTTTTTCCCCAAAATTTTAATTCCAACGCTCCGGATTAAAAGATAATTAAATCTTTTGGACGGTTGAGATTATTTTGACAAGGATCATCCAAACTAGCCGTTAGAGATCTAGTCCTATAAATTTAGACGTCTTTGTCAGTATTGAATCATCCGATCTCAGGATCGTGCACTTGCTCTTAGAAGCTCTTGTAAACTTTTTGAGGAATAAAGCTAAAGACTTTGGGGTTACAAATCTGGATGTTCCTTATCAGATCTATGTGGTGAATTCTCTCTAAACTCTGCTACTTGGTTTCTTGCATTTTATGGTTGATGGCCTACATGGATTAATCTGCATATAGGTATCTTATGCAGTTTTCTGGATTTATAAAATAACATTCTGATTTTTCCAAGGGTCTCATGTTGTTTTCTTAAATCTCTATCAGTCTAAAGTTCAGATCTAAGTGTGCAGGGAAATTTTTTTAATTGGGCGTCTGGGGAAGTCTTCGGTTGGACCAGCCGACTCTCAATAAACATAAATCTGATAAGCTCTTTATTTGTTAAATTTCGAGTCTATCTTACGATGTTTGTGATTTTGCAGGGTTTCGAAGGCTTGTGCCTCTCATTAAAATCTTAATCTCTGAAAATTGTGCTAAAATGGATTTTAAATCTGACCTTGAGGGTTTTGAACTTGTAAATTAGTTGTAAATTTGTAAATTGTTCAGGGTTGTTAGGGTTTAATCATTAAAACTGGCGTGTGTGTCTTCAGATCTGGCTGTTGTTGCAGGTTACAGGTTCTAATTGAAATTTTTTTTAAAAATCTAAGGCAGATCTGGCTTCCAAAGGCCAGATCTGGCCTCAAATCTCCACTGTGGATGAATCTGGATATTGTTTCAATTTTTGGAGCGTAAATTTGAGGAGGTTTAAATTTGCTGGACATTGTACTGGGTTTTTCTCTGCCCATCGATCTCCATTTGCCCTACCTGCGTCCAAAATCTGCCCTCAAAACAAACCCTCCTCCGATTTCATCTTACGTCCAGCTCTGTCATCGAGTTGTGGCCGTCCGAGCTTTCTCCTATCTGCCAATCAAACTTAGCATCTTCTCCCACCGTTCTGCTTTTCCCTTTGCCGGCGTCCAGTCTCGACCTGCACCTATTCCTGTACGCTTCCAAGTCCGGAATCCTCGCGCTGTCAAAGCCCCTGCTCCAATTACCTGCGTGGCTCTCGTCCTCATCTCTCCAGCATCGACCCTGCAATCCGGTTGCTGTCTTTCTTCAAGCCGTCGAAGCCTCTTCTCCATCGCCGTCCAACCTGCGAATGCAAAATACACAAAACGACAAAGGCACATTCACCTGTATACGCGTTAACCCTTTTGATCGATTTCATTTTTGTAAAGGTTGTTCGATTTTGTTTTATTAAATTTCAGCTTTAATTTGTTCATGGCTTGGTCTTAGTTAAGTTTTAGAGTGCGGTCCTTATTTAAATTTTTATTTTTTTTGTTTTATTTCGATTAGTTTAGGTGATAGCGTAGGTTTTAAATTTTAGTGTGTTAGATTTAATGGATGTTAGTGCTTAGTTAGTTTAGGAGTTAGGATTTAATTTAGACTTAATTTTTAGATTCTAACTTAGTCAAATTTTAATTTAGTCCTCTTAGAGTTTTAAGTTAGCGTAGATTAGAAGTCAGTTTAAATTAGTTTCAATTTAATTTTAACTTTAGTTTTAAATTCTAGATTTTAAATTTTCTTTTAATTTTAGTTTAGTTTAAATTTTAGATAGGAATTTTTATTTAGATTTCTAACTTATTTTAAATTTAAAAAATTAAAAAAATTTCAAAAATCCTAAAAAATAGAAAAATATAAAAAAAAATTTCCAAATTTTTCTATGGTCAAGTGAGCTTTTAAAATTTTATCTTGAGAGTGACTATACAAAATCGTTGATTTGTCTAGATTGAAATTAATTGAACATTTTAAATCTTGGCATCTTCATCAAATTGTTTCAGGGTTGTAGTTTCAATTGAATATCATTGACAAATTGTGGTTTAATAAGCAGCAGCTAAGCATCATTTACTGGTTTATAATTGTATAACGGGATTTTGTTTGACTCCATAAGGCACTGGTCTCTATCGTGAAATCTAAGCTAGATCTGTGAAATCCTGTTAATTTCATCTTGTATTTGGTGTTCTAGCTGTGTCTCCTGGATTTATCCTTCATTTCAAATAGGGTCTACCTCCCTTAGCCTGCAAGGAGACAGCTTAAAGAGAGAGATTGGGGATAAAGGTGACAGCCCCCAGTCTGAGCCGTTGTCGCGGTGCCCTGAACAATTTGTGCGACAACAGGCCCATTTGGGAAATCATTGATCAGAGATGGAACAATCAACTCCATCGCCCAATACATGCAGCTGGGTATTTTCTGAAACCAAGGTATCATTATAAAGCTCAGGAAACAGGAGCTTTGAATAGGGAGGTTAGAGATGGATTGATTGACTGCATTGATCACATGATCCCCACAGAGAGTGAGCAGTTGAAGATACACAAGCAGATCACTATGTTTAACCAAGCCACTGGTACCTTTGGCAAGAACCTTGCAAGGATTGCAAGGGAATCAGACGAGCCAGGTAAACAAAGAATTTCAATTTTCAAATTTATATTTTATAATTTATTATTTTGTATAATTGTTTATAAAATTATAATTTCAATTTCAAAGTTGAATATAAATTGTTGAGCTAACTGAAACTCATTTTTTGCAGCACAATGGTGGGAGGCATTTGGTAGCCACTGTCCTGAATTGCAGAGGTTTGCAATCCGCATTTTGAGTCAAACTTGCAGTGCTTCTAGGTGTGAGCGCAATTGGTCTGTCTTTGAGAGGATTCACACAAAGAAGAGAAACCATTTGGAGAAAAAATGGTTAAATGATCTAGTGTTTATCCAGTACAACCTCCAACTAAGACAGAACTAATTGCTGAACAAAAGACCTGATTCGGATCCCATTGTGTTGGAGGATATTGATCCAACATCAGATTGGGTAGTGGAGTCTTGTCCACCAGATTTTGACATAGATGGGGGAATTGACTTCGATTTAGTGATGGAGGATACTATGCTCAATGTAGATCCACTAGTAGCAGACCCAGTCCCAAGCCATCCAGTTGCAGGTGCAGGCAATTCCTCTAGTTAGCCACGACGGAGACGCATAGCTCGTCTATCTGATTCTCAAGGTGGTAAGGGCAAGGGTATAGTTCCAGTTGAGGATGTTGATTCAGAGGAGGAGGCGGAGCAAGTGTTTTCCCCCTCTGGTTCAGAGTTTGAGGAAGAGGACATTGGCTTGTCACAGTCAGATGACTAGCAGTAGTTACTAGTGACTATTCATGTTTTGTTGTAAAGGCCATTTAGAGCCTCCTTAGTTATGTTTTTTGTTCTATCAGCATTTATTGTCAATGTTAATGTGATTGGATAACAGGAAATTGAATTGGGCTAATAAGAAAGATTGAAGTAAATTGCTCTAAGCATAGAACGTACCATGGTTAACTAAAATTAACATGGTATTAGACGAGGTGAATAAAAGCCCAAACAAGAGTGAGAAGAGCAATCAACGAAATTTGAATAGGTTGAATAGACAAGGACCGGGGTCAATGACTTCCTCATCATACTTCCAAATGCGATGACAAGCTCAGCTGACAAGTGCGATTATCGTATGGAAGATGTCCTTGGATCTCACATTAGAGGAACAAGATGTTGTGGATTATGTGCGGGGAAAGATCACTCAACCTCCATAAAATGCATCGACTGCCACTAAAACAAAGTACAAGAAAGGTGACAAGTCCGATTATCATGCTTGAAAGATGTCATTGGATCTGACATTAGAGGAACAAGATGTTGTGGATTATGTGCAGGGAAAGATCACTCAACCTCCATAAAATGCATCGACTGCCACTAAAACAAAGTACAAGAAAGGGGAAAACAAGGCGAAGAAGATCATCAGAGATTCTATTCACAAGCACTTGGTTACTTATATCTCTGAGTTGGGCACATCTATGGAGATGTATGCCAAGTTGGTTGGCATGTTCAGGGCTAGCAATGCTAATCAAATTCTCTTTTTTGAAGAACATCAAGATGGACAAGGGAGAGTCCATCCCATCCTATTTCATGAGGCTCACCGAAATCAAGAATGATCTCTTAGCTATTAGAGAGGTCATAGCTGATCGAGAGCTCACTCCCATTGCTCTTGGAGGACTTCCCCGACCATGCTATGTATTTGATACCACTATTCTTAATAATAAATAATTCCTAATTTTGATGAATTGTTGACAAGATGCACTCTAGAGGAGACAAGGATGATGGAGAGAGACCAACCCTCAAATGGGAATGGAAGTGAACCTACTGCCCTCACCGCTCATGCAAAGAAGAGGAATAATGTTTGTCCGAGAAATCAAAATCATGGAAGAGCGGGTCCCAAAGGAAGGAAAGGTAGATGTTACAATTGTAACAAGTTTGGTCACTATGTTAGGGAGTGTCCCAATAAAAGGGACTCTTCAAGGGGAATGGAAATCAAAGGAACAACAGTGTCAACAAAAAAGGAAAGAGAAAGACTCCATCTGATCGAAATGGAAATGGAAATGGTCAACATTTCAAGAGGTCAAGGAAATCTGGGTATGATGAATCTAATGTTGTTGATAATAAGAAAAATGAATATATTCTTATATCTGCCCTCTCTGTTGCATCTCCTCCCGACACCCTTGATAACTAGTTGATTGATAGTGGTGCCTCAAGGCACTTCACTATATATAAAGAGGCCATCTCTGATTTGATTGAAAAGGATACAAATTTGGAAATTATCCTTGGAGACAATGCCGCCTATCCCATGAAAGGGATAGCGATTGTGACCCTTCATCTAAAACAAGGTCAAGTCCTCTGTTTGCAAGATGCGTTGTATGTACCTCATTTGAAGAAGAATCTAGTGTTTTTCTCGGCAACGAAAGACAAAGGATTCAAGGTGGCATTCAACGATGGAAAGGTACGCATTTGGAAGAGGAATTTCAAAGAAGTATTCACTCTTGGTTTCAGGGTTGATACACTCTATCAGGTTGGAGGAAGTCCGTTGGGAGCCATGACATGTAACACAACTCTTCAATCTGAGTTATGGCATCAGAGGTTTGCACACCTTCATTATAAATCCCTTCTCGAACCAAGGAAGGTGGTCACAGATATGCCCGATTTCAAAGATGATCATGAAGGTGTATGTCAGGGTTGTGTCGAAGGGAAGCATACAAGGGGACCATTCCCCTCAAGTGTCACAGAATTTTGATATTCCACAACTAATTCATTCTGATCTATCTGGTATGTTGCCCGTAACATCCTTGGGAGGATGCTTATATTATGTCACTTTTATAGATGACTTCTCCCGCAAGACCTGGATATACTTCTTGAAGAAAAAGGACGAAGTATTCAAATGGTTTCGCAGCTTCAAGGCCTTGTTTGAAAATAAAACAGGGAAGAAGATAAAAAATTTGAGGGCCGATAATGGAACCGAATATGAGTCGAATGAATTCAATGACTATTGCATGAAAGTTGGCATTAAGAGGGAGACAACTATTGTGAATACTCCCGAACAAAATGATGTTGCCGAAAGGAAGAATAGAACCATTCTGGAAGCTGCCCACGCCATTCTTTATGACCAAGATCTTCCGAAGTTCCTATGGGGAGAAGTTGGCAACACCATTGTGTATGTTCAAAATAGATGCCCACATTCTGCATTAGACTCCAAAACTCCCGAAGAAGTCTTCTCTGGTAAGAAACCTCATGTTTCTCATTTTAGAGTTTTTGGGAGTTCCGTATATTTTCATGTGTCAAAAGAAAAGAGAAGCAAATTGGATGATTCTAGATGAGCCTACATTACAAATCTGGCCGACCTTGACAATTTGCACATGTGTGGAAAATAAAATCAAAACATAAGTTTTGCTCATCCAAACAAGATGATCTTTAGATCAATCTTGCACCTCTTCGAAAGAAGAATCCAACAAAAATATCATCATCATCATATGAGCAATTGCAACATGGAGTTTCGACCTAGTTGCCCAAAACTAACATATCTTCTTCATTATTTCTTCTACAGCAGAACAGAGCCAATAAAGTACAGAGACAACGGGATGACAAGATGATATATGATAGTACATGATGTTATTGGATGACAGGATTGCATAGGTTGATAGATGGATGGACAGGTGGAGTTCTCCCTAGTTGAGAGGGAGTGTTAAATTTGGCAACTAGGGCCAAACTCCATGTTGCACTGCTCATATGATGGAGATGATATTTTGTTGGCTTCCTCTTTCGGAGAGGTGCAAGATTGATCTAAAGATCATCTTGTTAGGATGAGTAGAAGTTGGATTTTGAATTTATTTTCCACACGTGCAATTTGTCAAGGTCGGCCAGAATTGTAATGTAGGCTCACAAGCCCCAAAAGATGTGTCACACACCCTCATTGATGGAAATAAAAAGGAGAGACTCAAAACTCATATGGACATCAACTCATCTCACACATTCTCTCTCCATCTGATTTATTCGTATAGCCTTAGGAGACATTCTCTCTCCTCTGCACGTGTGAAAGGGTTGTTGAAGCTTTTGGACTGTTCAAGGATTTTTTGTGCAACGTTGGCCAGCGTTGACTTTAGATCAACCTTGACTTTTTGACTTCGATCTTTGGGTCAGAGTGCATTTTTGGGAGGCCGAATTTGGTGGCACAAAAAGCGAGGAAATCCGAGCTGATTTCACTACTACGTTGACCACAGCATTGACCACAGATTTGTTGAAGTTTGACCGCAGTGTTGACTAGGTTTGACTGAAGGATTGCAGATTGTTTTGGGCTGAATTTGATTGTTTAAAGAGGTCGAGTTTGACTGGCTTTGACTGAGCTCCATTGGGAGACTCTTTGGTGGTTTGACCAATGTTGAATTTTCTTTTGCTGGCGAGCGCATCTTGTTGACTGCTGAAAAGTGTACTTTCTCTCTGTTGAATTTGAAGAACACTAAAGAAGATTTGATCAAAGGGTTTTCCCCGCATTGGGGTTTTTCCTTGACATCCGCCAAATTATTGTGTCCTCTTGTCTTGGCTTGTTTTCCTCGTCTTCGCTTGTTTTCTGGTTATTTATTTATGTTCTATCAACATTTACTGTCAATGTTAATGTGATTGCATAACAGGAAATTGAATTGGGCTAATAAGAAAGATTGAAGAAAATTTCTCTAAGCCTAGAACATAGCATGGTTAACAAAAATTAGCAGTGTCCCCTGCTCTTTACGAACTTTCACCGATGGAAGGAGTTTCGCTATGAGGGAAATCACTTGAATGATAGGAACAATGGCAAGTTATGATGGCTCTCCAAGAAAGGCCTATGAGGAGACATAGATCTAGGGCTAATGATATTCAAGGATGATAAGAATTCCTAAGGTCAAGGCTCCTAAGATGACTAGGACCTCTCAAGAAGCTTTGAATGATGCTTATGTGCCTTTAAATAAATTATCGCTATCCTTGACAAGGCCAGAATGGGACCACGCGAGACCTAGGGTTTATGACCAATCGTGGGAGGAGGCCCTCCAAAGAGCACAATAGGCCTACGTAGTGAAGAGGAAGGTCAAGAGAAATGAGAATTTCCTTGAATTTTGATGGAAAAATGACCTTCAAAGGCCACTAACCCAAAATGTTCAATCAACTCCAAAGTTTGAGCTAGCGTTTGAGTTTTCTCTCAAACTAGTCATGGGAATTGCCTCAAAATTTGAGGGTCACTAGAGAGGACAACAATGCAGTAGTCTATCCAAACAGTTTTTCAATGCCACCCCTCTAATCCAATTCGTATAAGGCCCTAGCTAATCAGCTAGGGTTACGAAAAAAAATTAGGACAAAAAGAGAAAGGTAAAGAGGGTGATCACCAATTTCACTTGAATTGCTGCCTTATTCTCGAGCTATGGAGTGTATGTGATTCTTGGCAAAAATCGTCTACAAGGAAGCTACAAAAGGATGCCCTAGCAAGCACTCTCTAGCATTTACCCACCCAAGATTCCTGGACTTTCATGGAAAGAAAACAAGTTCTACTCCACTAGGAACATTTATCTACTTGTTATCAATGACTAACATGTACAAATTTGCAATCTAACAATCCTTTACAATGATATTCAATAATTAGGGCAAAAAAAGAAAAATCTAGTTACAAAATTTCCGCACATTAGACATCTTTTATGTAAAGGAAATCTTCAAAAAGATTTACTTACAAGATAACAATAGATATATCCAATCCAAGATCAAGAAGATGGCTCCAAGAGAAAACAAAATTTCAGCTCCAAAAATATCGAAATGCATCAAGAGATCTCTATTAGACAACCAAGAGAAAAAGTGTGAAAATCTCTTCAAGAGAGCTAATCCAAGTCAAGTGATGATTATCAATACAAATGAGGTTTTCCTTTATTTATATGAGCCCTTACGGGTTTGATTTAGCCTAATGAGACCCCAAAATTACTTTAATGTGCAAAATAACAAAAAATTTGGTGATAAGCACACCAAAAAGCTCCAAAGTGAATGATAAGCCATCCAAAGAGGGCCAAACTAGTGCATAATGTAGTAAGAAGGGCCTTTGGAAGGCCAAAATGGGTCCTAAGTGCCATGATGAAGAGGAGGGCTCCAAAAATGATGATCAAGGGGATATAATTAATACATTCATTATATTATGGTGAGTTAGGGAGTTACTCAATACTTCAATAGTTCACTCATTACTCTACACCGAATTTCTTTTCATAATTGATTAGTGTATGTACTAGTGTCGTACACATGATACATGCATATGTAGCTATCATCAGTTTGCTGTATTATGCTATGGTGAATTTTTCTTGCTGTGTATTTCTATTGTGATATATTAAACAGTAAATTTAAATAACAAATTATCACACATAACCTCAGAAACAATTACCAAAAACACTTTGTTTAACCTGCAAGACATGGAGAATACTTTACACACTTAATTAAATGGAAATGGATACTTTGCACAACATTTACAAATAGTTCCATTTTCAGATCATCTGGGAGGTCTGCTCTGCCCAAGATACTTTGGACAAAGGTTTCCCATTCATCCGTGACTGCATTGAGGGCAGTCCTTACCATCACATCGTCTTCCACCTTAGCACCAGTTGCAGTCAACTAATCTCTGATCGACTACAGTTTGAAGAGGAAATGCTCCATGTCTTCTCCCTTGGCCATCATGAATGACCTCATCTGTGTCTCCAACAACATCTTCCTTTGGACAGATTTTCCCTCATATAGGGAGATCAAGGCCTTCCGCATCTCATTAGTTGTCTTCTTCTCAGCTAAGTGTGGTACAATATCGTCCTTGATTCCATCCATAATCAGTCACTTGGCATGCCCAGCAGCCTCCTTATGCTTCCGAAGGAGATTCGGATCTGTCGGTGTGGCCAGAGTTTGCTCTGCATGGTCTCTAAGATTGTATGCCTCAAGGACTATCAGGATCCTTGCCTTCCAAACTGAAAAGTTTGAGAGGCCATCCAGCTTGTCCTGATCATGCAGTCCATGAGGAGCCATCTGCTCAGAATGTGTCAGAACTTCCTTTTCTCTTTGCTAGATAAATGGATCTAAGGCCCTTGGTAAAACAGGCACCTTCTGCTCTCTCTGACAACTGATTTCCCTCCTTGGAAATCTGCCAAATCAACCATGATTCATCTCTCTTTGATCCTATGATCAAAATTCAAGTTTTTTTGGCTAGGAACTCTTTGAGAAGCTGATCTCCTCCCGCTCTTTGTCACTTGTGCTTATGCTAAAAATATGAAAACTTCAGAAATTTAACCCCACTAGCACCTTTTGAATTTCTGCAGCTAATCTTCAGTCTTTTATGGATCTGACAAATTCAGATCTGCATCACACTGGCTGGCTTCAGACCAATCCAACGTTGTTTCTAAGCTGCCTCGGCGCAATAATTGCGTGGGCTTGCTAGGAGACAGCGTTAGACTGCGTCACCCTTCCCTCTGTGTGAATCTGCCTCTGAAAACTGTGCCAACCCTTCAAATCTGCGTTTTCGTTGCTTTTCCAGATGCTTTCTGCAACTAGAACCTTCAATCTCTTGTTGGTGACCCCTCTAGATCTGCAATTGCTTCAATACCATGTGGAAATTTCTGAATCTTTACACTTTATGCAGAAATTATTTACTGTTGATCTGGATATGCTCCTCCCACTTAGACAGGTTATTAACTGAATAAATTCAAGTTAATCGAAGCAAAACACATAACAGATCTCCACCAATCCAAATCTAGAACAAGTTCCTACACACATAGAGAAAGTGCAACAGTTATTTTTGGACAAATAGTCCTCGGAAAAACCCAATGCGGGAAAACCGGTCTTCTGGCTGCTGTAGGGTTTTATTATTAAGATTTTTTTGAATACAAGCCTGGGTTCCAGATCTGGAAAACCCGACAGAGAAATAATAGATCTACAGCTCACTAGCTGATCTAGGGCCAAAATAATGACTGATTCAAACCCTCAAATGGGATTTACAAAACTCAGCCAAAATTAGGGCCTAGAAACCCCAGCGCTGCCCCTAAAGCCCCTATGATCCTCGGTGTTGCTCTGGAAAGGGTTGCGTTACCCTAGACTGGGTGATGCAATCCCTACGCTGCCCCTTAGGGTCTCTGTGTAACCCCTGAGGGTTTCCTACAGCAAATTACGTTGTCCTTGAGGGATTGCACAACACTTGCGTAGCATAGTTGCTGCTCTTCCTGCTGCTGCTCCCCTGCTTCTCTGCGCTGCCTCTCTGAGTTGATCTCTGCCTCTTGCTGATTCTAAACCCTGGGATTAGATCATCCCCTTGGTCTAAATTCCCCTCTCTGCAGCTGAAACACTTCTGAGAATTCTTAGCAAACCCACCCTAGAATCTCAACTTAGCTTCAGTGCTCTGCCTTTGTTTGTCTTTAAAAATGATCCCAAGCCTTTCCTTTATACTTTTCTCGTTGGGAAACCAATGGCCATGATCAGATCTTGAATCAATGGCTAGGATTAAAAGAAAGCTTGATTTGTTTGACTTAAGGCAATTTCATCACATGTTTAATTAAATTCATTTTAATTATTTAAGTTCCCCAAGTTTCAACTTAGGAAATACATTAAAATAATTAATTAATTTAATATCTCCTAAGCCAGATGAAATATCTCAAATCAATTTCTGGGTCTTGTAAATCAAGTGTACTCTAGTCCCTTCACAAAATTTGGGAGCTAGAGCACAACTGATGCTACCCCAAATACAAAAAATCTCAACACATATAGGGTTGCCTTATTGACTTAGCTTAGGATTACGTGTGTGGACGTAGTCCATGATTTATGGTGGCCAATCTCACATATTCTATATAAATGGACAAGAAAGCCTTTGTCATTATTTACAACTAATGTATTAATTCTTCAATTTTCGTAGATGTTTTCAAAAAGACATGTAGGGAGCACAACCTAAGGTTTGTGATGCAAAACCTAGAGGAGACATGAAGATGGATATTAGTGCTTGAAGATGTTCTTGGATTCCTTGCTTGTGTGATGTAAGAAGAAGTCAACGCTTTTGCTTACCCTAAACAAGAATATGGACATTGAGCATGTGGTAGACTTGGATATGGTATTTTTCTTATTGCATGAATTACTCACACTTCATATTGTCTTATAAAGGTCTGTTCTGAGCAAGGGGAAGTAATACTTGATTTGGAAAATATTTTTTCAAAAGTACCTGATAGAGGCTTGGATATGGTACTTTTCTTATTGCATGAATTACTCACACTTTGTATTGTCTTATAAAGGCCTGTTCTGAGGCAAGGGGAAGTAACACCTGATTTGGAAAATATTTTTTCAAAAGTACCTGATAGAGGCTACGCATGATTGCAAGGATAGATCACAGGTAAAAGAAGATGGTATCAAACTAATTATTATGAGATGATCCACAGTGCAATGTTGGTTATAAATTCACAATATTATAAGCAGGATTAAAGATAATGTGCTCCACATTCCATCAAAGAAAATATGGTTTCCTGACATTATTACTTTTAGAGAATAGAGAAAGTCACTAAACCTGAGCAACTGGACGCCATAGCTATTGTTTCTCAGCCGTATACCAAGAAAGACTGAATACCAGCGTCCTTTGCAATGGTCGCTGACTTACACATCTTATCAAAACTTTCAAAACTGTTCCTACCATGGCTCGAACTTGATTGTCACTATAATTAACCAGGTGAGTCACCAAAGGTAGGGAAATTGTCTCTGCTTGCTCATCTACCACATTACTTGGAAATTTCAGAATAATCACATGCAACATCTCCAGTACAGCTTCCCTGCCACTTGTATGTTCATAGCTGCAACAAACATAGTTAGAAGAAGAAACTTTATATTCAGCACACATAACAATAAACTGGATGATTAGTAGTAAATTAATGACTCCTTACCTAAGGTTTGCAACTAAGAAATCCAAGTGTTGTTGCAGTCGCTTGGCACCAAGAGGGTAGTCAAGAAGAAACTGTAAAAGAAGCTGACTACACTGCTGGCGAATCAGAAGAGCTTGCCTAGTTACCATCAAGCGTGCCACTGTAGTGACCAAATCATACAGATCTGGAACTAGCAGCTTCCGCCTAACAATTGCCTTCAAAAGTGATAGTGCAATGGTAGTTGAGATACTCTCTAAATCGATAAAGAGTGGGCATTGGAGAAGCATCTTTAATTGATCATTTGAGATGGTTGTATTTGCATGTCTCAAAAGCATAACAAGTAAATTAACAGAAGACTGCATTAAGGGGCTGTCACTCTTTCCTGATGTTAGGACCATATTAAAAACTGAGAAGGTAATATTGCTACTATGAATATCAATAGATGGAAGGGGAAGTCTCAATAGACAAGCCAGACATTTCACAGAATGTGATATAACTCCTTCATACTTAGATTTCAGACAGTGCCCCAGTAGTTCTACAAAAGGGTCTAACATCGCTATTAAATATTGATCACTCTTATCTACTTTGAGTTTTTTCAGATGGTTCTCAAGAAGTCTCAGTACAAACACTGAAATTAGATACCTATTCGGTGTATCTAGCTTACCATCTGCAGGTCCCTCCATTGAATTTTTATACGAGTCCGATGATGTTGAAGATGCTAGGCCAGGTTTAATAAACTAACATCATGGGACATCAAACAATATCAAACTTTGGTTCAACAAAACCATACAAGAATGGCTATCTTACAGGCAAAGCCAAGGAAGGATCAACTTTTGAAAGCCCTTTCAGGATATCACAAATAGCCACTCAAATATCCGATGTAGATGAAGTTAGCAATGAACTGAACATAGTTAGCATTTTAAGAACAATTCTGTCACCCAGAGCTGGAGAAACCTCTTTCAGAACACACAGAATCTCCATGAAATGCTCTGCAAATCACATTAACTACAATATGTTAATAAACGTCAATTATGGCACATTAATAAACATCAAATCTGAAATATAGTTGCAATCTCTATAAATTATTTTTGCCCATGCCATTTACTCACCATTCTTGTTGACTTTTTTGATATCAAGGAATGGTAACAAACAATCAACAAAATGATTCACTACTTCTGAACGTGTTGCATATTTTCCCAGCAATTTAAAAATTCTTGGCTCACGCTTCCCAGGACCTGTGATACGTTTCTTGATAATGAAAAACCAGAAGGTCAATTGACAATCTATATGCAATCTGACAGCACACTGTTTCCTAGTACATGCTATTTATGTGTCAAATAAAACTTCAGTGATAACAAAATGAGAGATCAGAGGGGATGGTTTTCTAATATTCTGGAAGCAAATTAAAGCCAGATCAGAATTTAAAGCAAGATGTCACAAAATGAAGAAGAAAGCATGGGAAGAAGGGAAGGAAGGAAGACAAAGCAATAGAGAGGAAAAGCAATAGACAAAAAACCCTACAGAAAAGTTGTAGATGATAGGCTTTATCAGATAGATGTTAGAACTAGCAACAGGCAAGCATCTATGGGCACTGTAATCAGCAACAAGCAAGTGAAGAACTTCACAGAATAGGAAGTCTTTCCTCATGTCACTTAACTCTTTTGGGATACAAGAAACAACTTTGACAAGTTTCTTCATCTCAAGACAACTCTAACCACTTATAAGGAGATACCAGAATGCTTCAAAATCTAGATACAGGAAGTGAGTCCTAGGATGCATGTTGTATGCCAAGCCTTTGACATATTCAAAAGATTGTACAATAAGAAGTGAACTATTTTGTATACTAGCATATTCACCCAGTATAGCTCCGAATTTAGGTTACTAATTACGTGACTTATGTCACATGTCATAAACAGAGTTTGTTAGATTAGGTTAGAGCTTAATTAATAAAGTGGTTCTATGTGATTTAGTATGTGAAATTGCCTCCCTTATATGTACTGACATCCTAACAATACTGTAGATGGACCATGCATACCATCCTCTCTTTTAATATATTGTCGTTTGCATCATTTGTCCAAATTCATGTCTGTAGAACTCATGCGTTAGTAGAGCCATGGTCAAGAGAAGAAGCCAAGGAAGAAACGGGTGAAGGGCCTAGGGACTCCTACAGAATAGAGATTGACTAATGGACCGCACAAACAAGTCAAGCATGGGACAAAGTAAGGTTCATTTACTCACGAAATGAGAAATCAAGATGGCTACAATAGGATCAAATGGACAGTCTATACCGACCATCATG
Organism: Pinus albicaulis; assembly: GCA_034641835.2. Lineage (NCBI taxonomy): Eukaryota > Viridiplantae > Streptophyta > Pinopsida > Pinales > Pinaceae > Pinus > Pinus albicaulis. The sequence goes on from CM076581.1 coordinate 796,663,899, forward strand.
AGGCATCGTGGTTGTGGTCGTCCCAGCACCAATGAAATTGATCTATTCGAATCAATGGGTTTCAAATCGAAACTCAGGGCCCACCCATTCGTTTGATATGGAACACGAGGGCACATTTCATAGGAAATGAGAGATGAATGTTCGGGAATAGACATTGGTTTAAGAAATTGTAAAGTTACAAATCTTAACGCTTTAGGCTCAATTTGCACAATTCCAGGAAATTAGAACGGCACGTGCCAAAACACGCTCCCACTTGTTGAACCATGATGCCCTCATGTTTCCTAGAGATTCCCTAGACATTCCATAGACACTTCCTAGATGCTCCCTAAGGGTAATGTTAAATTCTCAATGGACTTCATACGGAGAAAATAGAATTTTCATATCCCATTAAGAATTCAATAGACTTAATAGATTTCAAGATTTTGAGATCAATGGGATTGAAGAATTACATTAGAATCTACCACGTATGAGGGTATGTGATTGACATTTAATCAAGAGAACCAACCCCTATATGTACCTCAGTGATGGTGGTGCTGATTGTTGAAACCCTTTGTCATGGCCTTGGCAAAATGTACCCTTCACTCAAATCAAAATCTCTGATCAAGCATGTTAAGCTTTTCCTACCATATTTTAAGGCTTGGATTAAGAAATTTGATCAAAATTAGGAAATCTTAATTGATGTCCTTGTTTTTTTTTTAGACAGGAAACAACAACCTCCCCGGGTATATGTAGCAGCCCATAAGCCACATATACCAAAAACTCATGACTTTCGCAAGGACCAAGGCATCCAACATTGGGGGCATCTATCCCTCTAGCTTGGTCATGACGGGCAATAGACAACCCTACCCCCCTGCCGGTTTTGAACCTGTGACCTCCCAAGAGAAATCACAAGTTCTTAACCATTGAGCCCACTCAGGTTGTCTCTAATTGATGTCCTTGTTACCGCTCAATCTAGCAGGGGTCCTAGGAGGGGTTTCAAAGAGGCAACTACTAGACCAAGTGGCAACAATGGGACAAAGACCCACTGACACCTCAGTCAAAGTCCCCTGCTCTTTACGGAATTTCACCAATGGGTGGAGTCCTGGTATGTGGGAAATCACTATGAATGGTGTATGAGTGATGGAAATTTAGTGATTTCAAGAGCCCATTCATAACAGAGACTTAGATGATAAAGTTTACTTGCTCAAGACGCAAGGTTTAGGGCTCTCCAAGAAAGGCTTAGCCTAAACCTAGGGATTTCAGGGATATTCCTTAATAAGGAATGTCCTATCCCTGAGGTCCTTAAGGAAAAAGGGTTTCTAAGATGGTCTTTGTGAGATAAAGAGTGATAATAGGTGTGAGACCGCAATGAAGCCCAAGGGGACCCAAGCAAGGTCAAGGGTTTAGGGTGAAACTTCAAACAAAAGATCTTGGCCCAACAAGGGAGAAGAAAAGGGTCAAAGGAATTGGATCTGACTTCAATTTTTAGTGCAATGACCCTTTAGAAATCCACTAACCAAGGAAGCATAGGGTCAAGAACGGAGTTGGAGCTAAGGTTTGGAATAATTCCAAATCTAGCCATGGAAAAACCCTAGCGCAGTTGTAGCCCAACTCACTCTAGAAATGGATGGCTACAATGGACTTCGCTTGACGCCCTAGGTGACCTCTAGGGTTAAGACTTAGAAAGGAGAAAAGAGGTGAAAAATATATCCGTTAAGGTGATCACCAAGGATAAGATCAGTGCCCAACCTATTGGGAGAATGGAGTCAATGTGCTTTCAACTTTTTGGAGTTTTTTCACCCAATCAAAGAGTCTCATAGAAACTTCGCATGGTCGTAGAGGCAGCTAGTAGATTACCAAAGGAATTTATACTTCTTGTTGCAGCAATTTGATGACTTCTCAAGGCAATTATGGATATAATTCACCTTTAGGAACATTCATTCACTATACTCAATCATGTAACATATGCAATACCCTCACAAGACCAAAATTTGACTAATTTGCATTAAATTAAGGAAGAATTTCAAATTTCATGAGCAAAAATTCCATACATTATACATGATTACAAGAGAGAAAAATAGACCATGAAAAAGCAATTACAAGTATAGCGAGTATATCCAATCATCAAAGAGAGACAAAATCAAAGCTCCAAGATCAAGAGAGAGATATTCAAACATCAAAATGCATCAATGATCGTCCAATTCGTCCATCAATAGCTATATTGAAATTCTCAAGAAGAGAGAGATACAAATCCAAGTGATGATGATTAAGAGAGAATGTATCTATTCTATTTATACAATCCTCTAAGGGATTAGAATGGCCTATTTTAGCCTAATAATGCCCCTAAAGAAAAATAATGTGCAAAATAGCAATACTTTTGGTGACAAGCCCACCAAATAGCTCCATAATATGAAAAATAAGCCTCCCAAGAGGGTCGAAATGGTAATACAATAATTAGAAGGGCCATTGAAAGGCCTAGTGGTGTCCAATATGTGCCAAAATGAGTGGAAAGGATCCAAATATAGTGATAAAGGAGCTGGCCCCTTGATTTCCAAGCAAATGGCTTGTAGTGCTCCCAAGTGGCTATGGGGGCACAAGAACATCCTCATGGGTCTCCAAGTAGATCACTCGAGCCTATATCCCATCTGTAAGGGTTATAACAATGATGCAAGCCCTCCCTTTGTATCTCATGGTGAGACACAACCCCCATCTGGGCCCTCGATCAACTACCAAGTGTGTGGTGCAAGTGTGTAGCCAACTGGGCAAGGTCGTCCAAGTGCATCATCATCATCAAATAGTTGGAACATGAGCGAGCAATGGATGGTACTAAAGAACCCCATGGTGTGGCTATTTTCTCTCTGCTATAGTGGAGGCCCATGGCTCTCAATGCGCACCCTACAAATGCCAAAATGACCCTCCGGAGAGCTTGGACCCCTTATAGGGAGACCAAACCCCAAGATGGATACACACCTGCAATCCTGTATAAGATCCAATGTGACTCCTCACCTTCCAGTACAACAAATTATCAGTGTAACTGAGTAAATGAGCTTACAAACCATGGAACAAAGTGGACACTTCATAGTGGAATGCCCTTCCAAAATGGGCTTTAGAGTGTATAGGTGTCTCCAAGTTCAAGAAGGAGGTCAACCAAGGACCCTATCAGGTGGTTTCATGTAATATCCCGAAAGGGAAATAGACAGCAATACAAGCATACGACAATATAGAAAATGCCAGAAATCGAACATAAAGCAAATACTCATAAAAATGCCGAGAATGCTAAGCCATTATATTAATCTGAGAATATAATGAAATACAAAAGATGATCAGAATGATAGCACCTATTCTTGCTCAAGGCAAGTGAAGAACTCTCTCAGAAAGACTAGAAATGGCTGCTATAAGAAACTGCGTCCCAGCTGTTGGAAAACTGCCGTAAAACTGCTGCTGCTGGAATGGACTGAAACTAGGGGCTGATCCCCTTGCCGGAATGAGCTGAAAATCTGCAGACCACCTATAATCACCACCCCAGACAAAACCCAGAAACCATATCAAAAATGGTCAGCCTCCGAAAATCACCAAAGAAACCCTCCTCAAGGAATTACGCTGCCTCTGCAAGGCTCAGCGCAGATGCCAAATGATAATAGCTGAAACTGTGCCACAATCTCCTTAGGAAACCTCCTACTGGCAAAGACTGATCCTCTCCTCTGGATATCAACAGAAACTCCTGCAGAAAACCCCACACCGGAACACCTCCAAGTGGAACTGCATCCTCTCTCCCAGGGACTGCGCAGTCACAAGAGAAGCCCAGCTCCTCAGCAAAACAACCAACAAAACCTCCCGCAAAAGACTGAAGAAATGACATTACCCGAGCAAGCACTCGAAGTCCCCCGGGGCTAAGGGTGAGATCTCCGACTGGAGACACTCAATGCACTAAACAGTGCTGCAGACAGGCTAAACAGCGAGCGTGCTCAAGAAGACAAAAGTCTCGCTCGAATATCATCCACAACAAGAATCACCAAAATGAGGAGGCTCTCCTCTCTCTTATAGCGTTGGCCTCTCTCAAACCCTAAGGCCCACCTCCTCCAACGTAGCCTCCCTTTGCCACGTGCTCAATCCAACCAGCGCAATCCCTCCATGTGTCTACGTGGGTCCCCTCTCTACGTGGTCTCTTGGCCCCCCTTGGCTCACTTAAGTTACAATGTTGTGTCTACTAGGGAGTGCACTTTATTTTTAGAGTGAGTTATGTCCCCCTCTACTCACCTTTATTTATAATTTAATTATATAAGGAAAAATTGATCAAAATTAATATTTCCAATTAGTTGCTGCTAATTGGGAATATTACAGTCCTCCTCGCCAAAAATTGCTTGTCCTCAAGCAATGCCTGAACAAGCCTCCTCTCTAGCTGATGCTCCCCACCGACATTGCAAAATGTGCCTGGGTCCCAGATGCGCCATTGAAACCTCCCTGTCCTCTGCATCACCCTGATATGAAGGGATCTCTCAATGCCAGGATCCCAAACTGATCTCTCACGGTACTAGCCACCCAACAATCCTCCCGGATCCCATCGCCACCATGGCCAATAATCGCCCAAGTCCCACGGCTCGGACTGCACACTGCCTCTGGCTATGACTGATGCTCTCAGAGGTGAAGACCATGACCCCTGCTGCGTTGTATCTGTGACTGTGTAAGTTGTCCCATCAACTGTGTACCAACTCATCACCTCTCTCCAATCCAATTCCTAACTCAATCCCACGCTGATCCTGCTCTGCTGAAATCGGGATGGAGTGCTGAAGAAACGACGACCTGTGCCCCCCTGCCAGCTGGAATCTGTAACATCTGCTATGTCCAAGGGCCCCTGCTCTGCTGTGCTCCTTACGAAGAATACCGTACCATCAAGAGGGTACCAACTCATGATCTCCCGCCAATCCATCCTAGAAGAAGAATCCAATGTAGCTACAACAACTGCATATGGAACACGCCTAGAGTGTTGCCGCCAGCCCGTAATCAACTCCCACTGCTCTGCCCTGTCTGCCAATGAAATCTGCCTATAGAAGGAAGCCCCTCTCTCTATAATGGGCCAAAGTGGGCAAGATAGGCTGCAAGCTCCATCGATGTACTCCTAGAGAGTGCTACCCACTAAAAATACTGCGGCTCTGCTGACTGCGAGTACATCTATCTGCGCCTCATCCCTGTGTCGACCCACAGATGGATGCTCCATCACATCCAACAGCTCCTGCTGTCTACTGTCTCCATCTCTGTGTGACTGCTCTCGCTCCCCAAAAGCAACCTCAACTGATCCTATGGACTCATATGAAAGAGAGTCCTCACCCTGGCATATAGAAGGAATGCCCTCCTGTTCTAGCTCCGCCACCTCATCTGCATTGAATATGCCATCCACCCTCTCGATGAAGTGTCGATACAATGTCTGGAGTCCAGACGCATGCTGGAATGCTATCTCTACTGAACCCAGTATCCTCTGCTCATGCATGATCTCAACATGCCCTGAGGGAAAAATGATGCATGTCTCCCTCATGACCTGCTCCCCAAGCATAGGCTCAGCAATGACTGATGTGCCACCACTGCAAAGGATCATCTCATCCCCTAAACTATGGCTGTCAACTAGCGCACCGACCCAGTGCCACTGCTGAGAAGTCTCTCCCATAGTGTGCTGAGTGCCATCCAAATATCTTGGGTGAGCCTTGCGTACCCCGCTGCTCATACCTAAAGTGCTAAAGGACAACAACAAAATCGGCTGTACCTGTGAGTGATGTCGAAGTGAGTCAGGTGTATGAGTCTCTACAGATGCCGCCAAGTATCCCTCATATATTTCCCCATCGATCCTGGGTGTAATACTCCCAAAGGTAAGGCCAGTGTCCCTGACCGTGAGTCTCCCTGGAGGCAATGCTCCAAGACCCTGCTGTGCAGCACCGTATGCCCTCGCATACCACCGATCATCCATGTACTCCTCAACATGCCACTGCACACTGAGGCATACTCTTGTATACTGCTGGATACCCCAAGCTACTGTTGCACCACCCTGCACTGTCTCGTGCCTTGGCTGCGTCCAGGCATCGGTCACTCCTCGTGTGCTGTCAATGTGATGTAGGACACTCCTACTCCACAATGTAGTCCCACACACTACGGTACACCACCATGCAACTCCATGTCCACCGGCAGTCCACTGCTCAATGCTAGAGGCTCCCACACATCCCTAGATGTGATGATCTAGAGCTGTGCCTCTACATTTCAGACTACCACCAATCGGTATCATCATCTCCACCGTCGCATTGCTATACCCGCCAACGAATGGATCATCACTCCCAATCCTCCTCAAGGGGTCCGAGAAGTGAATCTTCCTATGTGTCAGTAGTGTTACCACCACTGCTCGGCTCTGCTGCGTCCTCTGTGCCCCACACAAAGGTGAAGAATCCTTGGCCCCACACAAGGCGCCATCTGGTGGCCTGCCAATGCCACCTCCTCCAACAAGCTCCTGCCAAGATATGTTGACCACCCCGTGATCCCATGTATGAGTGTCATACCAAGACAACCTAGGGAGTCTGCCCATAATCTGGTTGGCCATTGGAGCTGACCGAAACTCCCCTAGCTGATGTGCATGCTCTACTGCTAGGCCAACTGTACCCTCCAAGTCATAGTCAACTGACCTACCTGGGAAATGATAGGTGATCCCGCCTAGATCCCAATGCCAATCTGGGGTTCCTGTATTCCCCATACCAGGAAACTCCTGCTGAACTATACTCGGATCCATCACTATCTCCATAGTCCGCTCCACCAAGTACCAACTCAAAATCTCTCGCCATCCAACCTCAACATGTGGATGCGGTACCCTGTGCAACTCTGATCGTCTCATACCGCTATCCAAGTCAATGTATGAGATCTGACTAGGTGGCTCCATCTCTCTCTCTCCAATGGGAAGAGGTGACCCAATAATGCTGCTAGTCCGGTCCATGCATGCCTGAAGGGGAATGATCTGACGCTCCAACGTGCCCTCTGGTTGTACCATTAGGGAATCCAGTCGTTCCCCAATGCGGGCCAACTTGGCCGCCGACTCGGCACAAGCCACTCTCATGCCCTCCAGCTCTTTATCCTGCAACAAAATGGCCTCCCGTACTGATGTGGCCTTCCCTCTCAAAACTTGAAGGTCCGTCCGAAGCCGATGATACCGCTGTCTGCGACCACCATCCAATACCTCTGTACCTCCTAGTGCCTCATCGAAGGTGGATGCATCTCCTGACACTGCACCCATCTGTCGTGTGGTGCTATCACCCAAAGACTCGGACACGACTCCGGTCATCAGCTCAATGGATGGCTCTACTAGGGTAGGCTCTTCCTTCTCCACTATGATATCGACCGCCACGGTCAAGGAGGTCTCCAATGAGGGTGAATCCTGTGTCACACTAGGTGTGTCCTCGGACTCCCTGCAATCTTGTGTGTCCTCATCCTCCAAATGCGAGGTAACCATTTTGATGGTTTGCCCCTCCGATACTCGGTCATGCTGGAAAGTGGTATCCAATTTCTCCACCCAAGCTTTTCCCAAACGCTTGGACGATCCGTCAAATGTCGGTAAATGGAGTCTGCCTAATGTGCGCTGCAACAACCCATTATGTGAATGCATGTTCCCTCTGTGAGAGTTGCGAGATCTGCTATCCCGCTGGAGCTGAACAAAATCTCTGAATGGAAGGGCATCCCTGAACTCCTGCCCATATGCCTGATACTCAGCGAAATAATCACCCATGTGGCCGGGCTCTAGCTCCTGCTGTGTTCCTGCCCCTATGTCTGCACGCAGAAAAGTGGGCATAGTGAGACGTGTGGGTGTATGTGATGCCATATGCTGAGTGGCATCATGCGTCGGCAAATGGTGGGATGTGCTTGATCCCTCACCAGTCAGGAAACCCCTTGGGGTTTCACGCTGTCTAGCCTCCACAGCGGTGAATCTCTGCCCCATCACCTCAATCTGCCTCGACAGATCCTGTACTGATTTGAGGAGCATCTCCTCAAATCTCTTCGCACCATCATCACCTGCCATCGGCTCTTTCTGCTATGTGTCTACAGGCTCCTCATGAAATGGCACTGCTGCTCCAAAACTATACTGCGGCTTGTCTTCGGCCTCTGACTTATCCACTGAAAACTACTCGGAAAATTCTAGGAACTTGGGAAGGTGATCCTTGCCCAAAACCCAGAAAAACCTCAAAAGGGTTTCTTCTAATTCCAAACTTCAAAATTTGACCCTTTGTATTTTGGCCCTTTTTCCAATTTCGTTTTTGGTACTGCAACTGCTATTGCTCTCCAAAATTCCAGCAAACCTCTGTATGATCTCTTTCCCGATGTCATAGACCACACGCTGAGCCAGAACTATGCTTTGATACCACTGTAATATCCCGAAAGGGAAATAGACAGCAATACAAGCATACGACAATATAGAAAATGCCAGAAATAGAACATAAAGCAAATACTCATAAAAATGCCGGGAATGCTAAGCCATTTTATTAATCTGAGAATATAAAGAAATACAATAGATGATCGGAATGGTAGCACCTATTCTTGCTCAAGGCAAGTGGAGAACTCTCTCAGAAAGACAGAAAATGGTTTGCTCTAAGAAACTACGTCCCAGCTGCTGGAAATCTGCCGTAAAACTACTGCTACTGGAATAGACTGAAAACTAGGAGCTGATCCCCTTGCCGGAATGAGCTGAAAATCTGCGGACCACCTGTACTCACCAACCCAGACAAAACCCAGAAACCATATCAAAAATGGTCAGCCTCCGAAAATCACCAGAAAGTCCCTCCTCAAGGAATTACGCTGCCCTCCAAGGCTCAGCACAGATGCCAAATGATAATAGCTGAAACAGTGCCACAAACTCCTCGGGAAACCTCCTACTGGCAAAGACTGATCCTCCACTCCGGATATCAACTGAAACTCCTGCAGAAAACCCCGCACCGGAACACCTCCAAGTAGAACTGCGTCCTCTCTCCCAGGGACTGCGCAGTCACAAGAGAAGCCCAGCTCCTCAGCAAAACAACCAACCAAACCTCCCGCTAAAGACTGAAGAAATGACCTTACCCGAGCAAGCACTCGAAGTCCCCCGGGGCTAAGGGTGAGATCTCCGACCGGAGACACTCAACGCACTAAACAGTGCTGCAGACAGGCTAAACAGCCAGCGTGCTCAAGAAGACAAAAGTCTAGCTCAAATATCATCCACAACAAGAATCACCAAAATGAGGAGGCTCTCCTCTCTCTTATAGCATTGGCCTCTCTCAAACCCTAAGGCCCACCTCCTCCAACGTAGCCTCCCTTTGCCACGTGCTCAACCCAACCAGCGCAATCCCTCCATGTGTCTACGTGGGTCCCCTCTCTACGTGGTCTCTAAGCCCCCCTTGGCTCACTTAAGTTACAATGTTGTGTCTACTAGGGAGTGCACTTTATTTTTAGAGTGAGTTATGTCCCCCTCTACTCACCTTTATTTATAATTTAATTATACAAGGCAAAATTGATCAAAATTAATATTTCCAATTAGCTGCTGCTAATTGGGAATATTACATTTCAACCTCTAAGGGAGTGACAGGTCCATGGCACATCCATCAAGTGGCAGGTGTCATGTGATAAAATGATGAAACGGAGTGGGGCATTAAGGGAAGGCTCCAAGTCGCATGCCATAGTACAAAGGTAGGTAAGATAAGGGAAGCATGCACTTCGGTGTATGAATGCAGGAGGGAGCAATCGTGACACATGATTTACCCCAACCTTTGTTTTTCAATCCTTCTTCATATGCCTTTTTCCCTTTATTCATTTTTCTTTTAAAATTGTTCGGGGCTCTAGGGTATGAGAGCATGATGCAAATGATATAACAGTGAATACCCCTTAAGGTTGCGCAATTCGTCGCCCACCAAGGGTTGGGACAATCATGGGTTCCTTAATGATGCAAGGGACCAATATAGGGAGCCCTAGGAACCAAGGTGATGGCCATAATGATGGGGGTATAGCTCATGTTTGGTTTTTACCACGTGCTAAATTTGTATATCTTGACCATCATTTACATTTTGTGGTACATTTCTTGTTGAGTGGCCAAATTATGCTTTTTATTTTCTGTTTAGCTGCATCAACCTCTGAGGCATCATTCCAAGCTCGACCCAAAGAGAGGACAAGGGTAGGGGGATTCTAAATCCTTGTGGACCCAAAGAACAAATGTGGACCCATATGGGAAATGTGTGAAACGGTTATAATGAGCAAAAGGGAGTGATGTATATGGTGTCGGGAAGAGAGACCACGCAACCAAAATCGGGATTTCTCATGTAATGCCACTCCTAAAACTAGTAGCCAATAAAGGAGATCCCACAAGACTAGGATACAAGGTTAACCACCAATTTGGACAAGAGGACAAGAGCACAAACCAAGCCCACTCTTTCTGCCGAATACCCCCACCGATACATGCCCAGAAGTGTCCATGATAAGTAAGCAAATATACCCAACTATATAATGAAAAGCCATACCTCAGGGGTCGGAAGGCCCACCTTTAAACATATGATCATAGCAGATGGGTGAGGGTCCATAGTGACTAGTTCAAGTGGCGGAGATGGTGGTACAACGAGCTATCTGGTGGTTGTAAGGGGTTGTTGGTTGCCGGTTGAGGACCATCTAGGAAAAAAAATTCTCCTATGGGTGTCACCCATAGGTGGTGGGTAATGGTCCCTATAGAATCAAGGAAGAGGCAAAGGCTAGACAAGAGGAGAAGAATCGAGGATGACATTAGTCATGAGGATCCTGTTATAAGTGATGGTAGTACTTTGTTTGTCACAAAGTGTTGGACCATGCATGACAATGTTGCCCCACAACTATAGTATTTGAAAAAAAGAGTGCTTTCACAATTGGTGAACACTTCCTCTATAGGGAGGTGTTTAGAAACTATCTCACTTTATTCTTTTGGACCTATTGGCCTTCATATTTTGGTCTGTAGATGGCCTATTTTGTAAACATAATTATTTGGTCAATGTTATTGTTGATACTTATTAGATAACCTATTGCAGTCCATAAATTACTGGCCTACTTTCTATTATATGACTTAAACAATTGTATGCTCGTTTGTAATTGATAGAATCTAAATTGTAGATGGTCAATCCTCAAATATTTAATAAAAATGTACTATCGATGCCATTTCTATCTTGATTTATGTACAAATATTCATGCTTTCATATATTCTGCAACTAATTTGTCTATACATAATGATGCAACTGCATGTCAAGGTCGTTAGATTGTATTAGCAAAGGTTAGGCTAGTAGCCATGAATATTGAATCCTTTTCCCTCGAATACACACACTTGTGATTTCCCTGTTGTATCCAATTCCTTGATTTTCAAAAGTTTGGGGGATTCGTATCTAAATCCGCATCTATATCCAAATCTTAGTAACTTAGGTTGGCGGTAGATCTAGACCACCCATTGAGTGATTGTCTTGAATAGGTAAGCCATTGTTGGGGGTTGGGAGATCACATCTACCTATTGCCAAGGTAACTAGTCTAACAACAAGATTGAGATTTCACGGGAGGAGGGATGGTCCTGTTACCACTCAATGTAGCAGGGGTCCTAGGAGCGGTACCTCGTTGAAAAATTCTAGACCAAATAAAAACTGGACCACCCATTGAGTGATTGTCTTGAATAGGTAAGCCATTGTTTAGGGTTGGGAGATTGCAGCTACCTATTGCCAAGGTAACTAGTCTAACAACGAGATTGAGATTTCACGGGAGGAGGGATGGTCCTGTTACCACTCAATGTAGTAGGGGTCCTAGGAGCGGTACCTCGTGGACAAATTCTAGACCAAATAATAACAATGGGACAAAGACCCACTGTCACCTCAGTCAGTGTCTATTAAATTTGGTAACTAGGGCCAAACTCCATGTTGCACTGCTCATATGATGGAGATGATATTTTTGTTGGATTCCACTTTCGGAGAGGTGCAAGATTGATCTAAAGATCATCTTGTTTGGATGAGGAGAAGTTGCATTTTGAATTTATTTTCCACACGTGCAATTTGCCAAGGTTGGCCAGAATTGTAATGTAGGCTCACAAGCCCCAAAAGATGTGTCACACAGCCTCATTGATGGATATTAAAAGGAGAGACTCAAACCTCATTTCGACATCAACTCATCTCACACATTCTCTCCATCTAATTGGTTCGTACAGCCTGAGGAGACATTCTCTCCCCTCCGCACGTGTGAAAGGGTTGCTGATGTTTTCGCATTGTTCAAGGGTTTTTTGTGCAGCGTTGACTTTGGGTTAACCTTGACCTTTTTAATTCGATTTTTGGGTCATATTGCATTTTTGGGAGGTCGAATTTGGTGGTACAGAAATCAAGAAAATCCGAGTTGATTTGATTGTTGCGTTAACCACACCATTGACAACATATTTGTTTTAGTTTGACTAGGTTTGACTGAAGGATTGCGGATTGTTTTGGGCTGACTTTCATTGTTTGAAGAGGCTGAGTTTAACTCGCTTTGATCAACCTCCATTGGGAGACTTTTTGTTGGTTTGACCAACATTTACTTTGCTGGCTAGGCCATCATGTTGACTGCTGAAAATTGTAATCTCTCTCTCTCTCTACTGAATTTGAAGAATAATAAGAAGATTTGATCAAAGGGTTTTCCCCGCATTGGGGTTTTTCCCTGGCATTTGCCAAATTATTGTGTCCTCTTGTCTTGGCTTTTCTTCGAGTTATTTATTCATGTTCTATCAGCATTTATTGTCAATGTTAATGTGATTGGATAACAGGAAATTGAATTGGGCTAATAAGAAAGATTGAAGTAAATTGCTCTAAGCATAGAACGTACCATGGTTAACTAAAATTAACATGGTATTAGAGCTGAGGTGAATACAAAGCCCAAACAAGAGTGAGAAGAGCAATCACTGAAATTTGAATAGACAAGGACCAGGGTCAATGGCTTCCTCATCATACTTCAAATCTGATGACAAGCTCAATGACAAGTCTGATTATCATGCTTGGAAGATGTCCTTGGATCTGACATTAGAGGAACAAGATGTTGTGGATTATGTGCAGGTAAAGATCACTCAACCTCCATAAAATGCATCAACTGCCACTAAAACAAAGTACAAGAAAGGTGACAAGTCTGATTATCATGCTTGAAAGATGTCATTGGATCTGACGTTAGAGGAACAAGATGTTGTGGATTTTGTGCAGGGAAAGATCACTCAACCTCCATAAAATGCATCGACTGCCACTAAAACAAGTACAAGAAAGGGGAAAACAAGGCGAAGAAGATCATCAGAGATTCTATTCACAAGCACTTGGTTACTTATATCTCTGAGTTGGGCACATCTAAGGAGATGTATGCTAAGTTGGTCGGCATGTTCAGGGCTAGCAATGCTAATCAAATTCTCTTTTTTGAAGAACATCAAGATGGACAAGGGAGAGTCCATCCCATCCTATTTCATGAGGCTCACCGAAATCAAGAATGATCTCTTAGCTATTGGAGAGGTCATAGCTGATCGAGAGCTCACTCCCATTGCTCTTGGAGGACTTCCCCGACCATGGTATGTATTTGATACCACTATTCTCAATAATAAATAATTCCTAATTTTGATGAATTGTTGACAAGATGCACTCTAGAGGAGACAAGGATGATGGAGAGAGACCAGCCCTCAAATGGGAATGGAAGTGAACCTACTGCCCTCACCGCTCATGCAAAGAAGAGGAATAATGTTTGTCTGAGAAATCAAAATCATGGAAGAGCGGGTCCCAAAGGAAGGAAAGGTAGATGTTACAATTGTAACAAGTTTGGTCACTATGTTAGGGAGTGTCCCAATAAAAAGGACTCTCCCCGAGATGATGACTATAACAACAACAACAACTTCAAGGGGAATGGAAATCAAAGGAACAACAGTGTCAACAACAAAGGAAAGAGAAAGACTCCATCTGATCGAAATGGAAATGGAAATGGTCAACATTTCAAGAGGTCAAGGAACTCTGGGTATGATGAATCTAATGTTCTTGATAATAAGAAAAATGAATATATTCTTATATCTGCCCTCTCTATTGCATCTCCTCCCGACACCCTTGATAACTAGTTGATTGATAGTGGTGCCTCAAGGCACTTCACTAGATATAAAGAGGCCATCTCTGATTTGATTGAAAAGGATACAAATTTGGAAATTATCCTTGGAGACAATGCCGCCTATCCCGTGAAAGGGATAGCGATTTTGACCCTTCATCTAAATCAAGGTGAAGTCCTCTGTTTGCAAGATGCATGGTATGTACCTGATTTGAAGAAGAATCTAGTGTTTTTCTCGGCAACGGAAGACAAAGGATTCAAGGTGGCATTCATCGATGGAAAGGTACGCATTTGGAAGAGGATTTTCAAAGAAGTATTCACTCTTGGTTTCAGGGTTGACACACTCTATCAGGTTGGAGGAAGTCCGTTGGGAGCCATGACATGTAACACAACTCTTCAATCTGAGCTATGGCATCAGAGGTTTGCACACCTTCATTATAAATCCCTTCTCGAACCAAGGAAGGTGGTCACAGATATGCCCGATTTCAAAGATGATCATGAAGGTGTATGTCAGGGTTGTGTCGAAGGGAAGCATACAAGGGGAACATTCCCCTCAAGTGTCATAGACTTTTGATATTCCACAACTAATTCATTCTGATCTATCTGGTATGTTGCCCGTAACATCCTTGGGAGGATGCTTATATTATGTCACTTTTATAGATGACTTCTCCTGCAAGACCTGGATATACTTCTTGAAGAAAAAGGACGAAGTATTCAAATGGTTTCGTAGCTTCAAGGCCTTGTTTGAAAATAAAACAGGGAAGAAGATCAAAATTTTGAGGGCCGATAATAGAACCGGATGAATCGAATGAATTCAATGACTATTGCATGAAAGTTGGCATTAAGAGGGAGACAACTATTGTGAATACTCCCGAAAAAAATGGTGTTGCCGAAAGGAAGAATAGAACCATTCTGGAAGCTGCCCACGCCATTCTTTATGACCAAGATCTTCCGAGGTTCCTATGGGGAGAAGTTGGCAACACCATTGTGTATGTTCAAAATAGATGCCCACATTCTGCATTAGACTCCAAAACTCCCGAAGAAGTCTTCTCTGGTAAGAAACCTCATGTTTCTCATTTTAAAGTTTTTGGGAGTCCCGTATATTTTCATGTGTCAAAAGAAAAGAGAAGCAAATTGGATGATTCTGGATGAGCCTACATTACAAATCTGGCCGACCTTGACAATTTGTACGTGTGGAAAATAAAATCAAAGCATAAGTTTTGCTCATCCAAACAAGATGATCTTTAGATCAATCTTGCACCTCTTCGAAAGAAGAATCCAACAAAAATATCATCATCATCATATGAGCAATTGCAACATGGAGTTTGGACCTAGTTTCCCAAAACTAACATATCTTCTTCATTATTTCTTCTACAGCTGAGCAGAACCAGTAAAGTACAGAGACAACAGGATGACAAGATGCTATATGATAGTACATGATGTTATTGGATGACTGGATTGCATAGGTTAATAGATGGATGGACAGGTGGAGTTCTCCCTAGTTGAGAGGGAGTGTTAAATTTGGCAACTAGGGCCAAACTCCATGTTGCACTGCTCATATGATGGAGATGATATTTTGTTGGCTTACTCTTTCAGAGAGGTGCAAGATTGATCTAAAGATCATCTTGTTTGGATGAGTAGAAGTTTGATTTTGAATTTATTTTCCACACGTGCAATTTGTCAAGGTCGGCCAGAATTGTAATGTAGGCTCACAAGCCCCAAAAGATGTGTCATACACCCTCATTGATGGATATAAAAAGGAGAGACTCAAAACTCATGTGGACATCAACTCATCTCACACATTCTTTCTCCGTCTGATTTATTCGTATAGCCTTAGGAGACATTCTCTCTACTTTGCACGTGTGAAAGGGTTGTTGAAGCTTTTGGACTGTTCAAGGGTTTTTTGCGCAACGTTGGCCAACGTTGACTTTGGATCAATATTGACTTTTTGACTTCGATCTTTGGGTCAGAGTGCATTTTTGGGAGGCCGAATTTGGTGGCACAAAAAGCGAGGAAATCCGAGCTGATTTCACTACTGCATTGACCACAGCATTGACCACAGATTTGTTGAAGTTT
This sequence comes from Pinus albicaulis, assembly GCA_034641835.2. Taxonomy (NCBI): domain Eukaryota; kingdom Viridiplantae; phylum Streptophyta; class Pinopsida; order Pinales; family Pinaceae; genus Pinus; species Pinus albicaulis. Next base: position 796,680,024 of record CM076581.1, read on the forward strand.
GACCGCAGTGTTGACTAGGTTTGACAGAAGGATTGCAGATTGTTTTGGGTTGAATTTGATTGTTTAAAGAGGTCGAGTTTGACTGGCTTTGACTGAGCTCCATTGGGACACTTTTTGGTGGTTTGACCAATGTTGACTTTTCTTTTGCTGGCGAGCGCATCTTGTTGACTGCTGAAAAGTGTACTTTCTCTCTCTGTTGAATTTGAAGAATACTAAAGAAGATTTGATCAAAGGGTTTTCCCCGCATTGGGGATTTTCCTTGACATCTGCCAAATTATTGTGTCCTCTTGTCTTGGCTTGTTTTCCTCGTCTTCGCTTGTTTTCTGGTTATTTATTTATGTTCTATCAGCATTTACTGTCAATGTTAATGTGATTGCATAACAGGAAATTGAATTGGGCTTATAAGAAAGATTGAAGAAAATTTCTCTAAGCCTAGAACATACCATGGTTAACAAAAATTAGCAGTGTCCCCTACTCTTTACGAACTTTCACTGATGGAAGGAGTCTCGCTATGAGGGAAATCACTTGAATGATAGGAACAATGGCAAGTTATGATGGCTCTCCAAGAAAGGCCTATGAGGAGACATAGATCTAGGGCTAATGCTATTCAAGGATGATAAGAATTCCTAAGGTCAAGGCTCCTAAGATGACTAGGACCTCTCAAGAAGCTTTGAATGATGCTTATGTGCCTTTAAATAAATTATCGCTATCCTTGACAAGGCCAGAATGGGACCACGCGAGACCTAGGGTTTATGACCAATCGTGGGAGGAGACCATCCAAAGAGCACAATAGGCCTACGTAGTGAAGAGGAAGGTCAAGAGAGATGAGAATTTCCTTGAATTTTGATGGAAAAATGACCTTCAAAGGCCACTAGCCCAAAATGTTCAATCAACTCCAAAGTTTGAGCTAGCATTTGAGTTTTCTCTCAAACTAGTCGTGGGAATTGCCTCAAAATTTGAGAGTCACTAGAGAGGACAACAATGCAGTAGTCTATCCAAACAGTTTTTCAATGCCACCCCTCTAATCCAATTCGTATAAGGCCCTAGCTAATCATCTAGGGTTACGAAAAAAAATTAGGACAAAATGAGAAAGGTAAAGAGGGTGATCACCAATTTCACTTGAATTGCTGCCTTATTCTCGAGCTATGGAGTGTATGTGATTCTTGGCCAAAATCGTCTACAAGGAAGCTACAAAAGGATGCCCTAGCAAGCACTCTCTAGCATTTACCCACCCAAATTCCTGGACTTTCATGGAAAGAAAACAAGTTCTACTCCACTAGGAACATTCATCTACTTGTTATCAATGAGTAACATGTACAAATTTGCAATCTAACAATCCTTTACAATGATATTCAATAATTAGGGCACAAAGAGAAAAATCTAGTTACAAAATTTCCGCACATTAGACATCTTTTACGTAAAGGAAATCTTCAAAAAGATTTACTTACAAGATAACAATAGATATATCCAATCCAAGATCAAGAAGATGGCTCCAAGAGAAAACAAAATTTCATCTCCAAAAATATCGAAATGCATCAAGAGATCTCTATTAGACAACCAAGAGAAAAAGTGTGAAAATCTCTTCAAGAGAGCTAATCCAAGTCAAGTGATGATTATCAATACAAATGAGGTTTTCCTTTATTTATATGAGCCTTTACGGGTTTGATTTAGCCTAATGAGACCCCAAATTTACTTTAATGTGAAAAATAACAAAAAATTTGGTGATAAGCCCACCAAATAGCTCCAAAGTGAATGATAAGCCATCCAAAGAGGGCCAAACTAGTGCATAATGCAGTAAGAATGGCCTTTGGAAGGCCAAAATGGGTCCTAAGTGCCATGATGAAGAGGAGGGCTCCAAAAATGATGATCAAGGGGATATAACTAATACATTCATTATATTATGGTGAGTTAGGGAGTTACTCAATACTTCAATAGTTCACTCATTACTCTACACCGAGTTTCTTTTCATAATTGATTAGTGTATGTACTAGTGTCATACACGTGATACATGCATATGTAGCTATCATCAGTTTGCTGTATTATGCTATGGTGAATTTTTCTTGCTGTGTATTTCTATTGTGATATATTAAACAGTAAATTTAAATAACAAATTATCACACATAGGCACAAAACAGTACAAAAACACTTTGGTTAACTTGCAAGACATAATACTTTACACATAATTAAATGGAAATGGATACTTTGTAGCATTTACAAATAGTTCCGTTTCGGATCATACGGGAGGTACGCTACGCAAGATACTTTGGACAAAAGGTTTTTCCCATTCATCCGTGTTGCATTGAGAAGATCCTTACCATCACATCGTCTTCCACCTTAGCACCAGTTGCAGTCAACTGATCTCTGATCGACTACAGTCTGAAGAGGAAATGCTCCATGTCTTCTCCCTTGGCCATCATGAATGACCTCATCTGTGTCTCCAACAGCATCTTCCTTTGGATAGATTTTCCCTCATATAGGGAGATCAAGGCCTTCCGCATCTCATTAGTTGTCTTCCTCTCAGCTAAGTGTGGTACAATATCGTCCTTGATTCCATCCATAATCAGTCACTTGGCATGCCCAGCAGCCTCCTTATGCTTCCGAAGGAGATCCGGATCTGTCGGTGTGGCCAGAGTTTGCTCTGCATGGTCTCTAAGATTGTATGCCTCAAGGACTATCAGGATCCTTGCCTTCCAAACTGAAAAGTTTGAGAGGCCATCCAGCTTGTCCTGATCACGTAGTCCATGAGGAGCCATCTGCTCAGAATGTGTCGGAACTTCCTTTTCTCTTTGCTAGAGAAATGGATCTAAGGCCCTTGGTAAAATAGGCACCTTCTGCTCTCTCTGACAACTGATTTCCCTCCTTGGAAATCTGCCAATCAGCTTGTGATTCATCTCTCTTGATCCTATAATCAAATTCAAGTTTTCTTTGGCTAGAAGCATACGAGAAGAACGATCTCCTCCCGCTCTTTGTCACCTTTGCTTAGGCTAAAAATCTGAAAACTTCAGAAATTTAACCCTACCAGCACCTTCTGAATTTCTGCAGCTAATCTTGAGTCTTTTATGGATCTGACAAATTCAAATCTGCATCACACTGGTTGGCTTCAGACCAATCCAACGTTGTTTCTAAGCTGCCTCGGCGCAATAATTGCGTGGGCTTGCTAGGAGACAGCGTTATACTGTGTCACCCTTCCCTCTGTGTGAATCTGCCTCTGAAAACTATGCCAACCCTTCAAATCTGCGTTTTCGTTGCTTTTATAGATGCTTTTTGCAACTAGAACCTTCAGTCTCTTGTTGGTGACCCCTCAAGATCTGCAATTGCTTCAATACCATGTGGAAATTTCTGAATCTTTACACTTTATGCAGAAAGTATTTACTGTTGATCTGGATATGCTCCTCCCACTTAGACAAGTTATTAACTGAATAAATTCAAGTTAATCGAAGCAAAACACATAACAGATCTCCACCAATCCAAATCTAGAACAAGTTCCTGCACACATAGAGAAAGTGCAACAGTTATTTTTGGACAAATAGTCCCCGAAAAAAACCCAATGCGGGAAAACCGGTCTTCTGGCTGCTGGAGGGTTTTATTATTAAGCTTTTTTTGAATACAAGCTTGGGTTCCAGATCTGGAAAACCCGACAGAGAAATAATAGATCTACAGCTCACTAGCTGATCTAGGGCCAAAATAATCACTGATTCACAACCTCAAATGGGATGACAAGATGATATATGATAGTACATGATGGTATTGGATGACAAGATTGCATAGGTTGATAGATGGATGGACAGGTGGAGTTCTCCCTAGTTGAGAGGGAGTGTTAAATTTGGCAACTAGGGCCAAACTCCATGTTGCATTGCTCATATGATGGAGATGATATTTTGTTGGCTTCCTCTTTCGGAGAGGTGCAAGATTGATCTAAAGATCATCTTGTTTGGATGAGTAGAAGTTGGATTTTGAATTTATTTTCCACACATGCAATTTGTCAAGGTCGGCCAGAATTGTAATGTAGGCTCACAAGCCCCAAAAGATGTGTCACACACCCTCATTGATGGATATAAAAAGGAGAGACTCAAAACTCATATGGACATCAACTCATCTCACACATTCTCTCTCCATCTGATTTATTCGTAATATCGTATAGCCTTAGGAGACATTCTCTCTCCTCTGCACGTGTGAAAGGGTTGTTGAAGCTTTTGGACTGTTCAAGGGTTTTTTGTGCAATGTTGGCCAGCGTTGACTTTGGATCAACCTTGACTTTTTGACTTCGATCTTTGGGTCAGAGTGCATTTTTGGGAGGCCAAATTTGGTGGCACAAAAAGCAAGAAAATCCGAGCTGATTTCACTACTGCGTTGACCACAACATTGACCACAGATTTGTTGAAGTTTGACCGCAGTGTTGACTAGGTTTGACTGAAGGATTGCAGATTGTTTTGGGCTGAATTTGATTGTTTAAAGAGGTCGAGTTTGACTGGCTTTGGGTAAGGCTCCAGAGGGAGACTTTTGGTGGTTTGACCATGTTGACTTTGCTTTTCTTTGGCCGAGCGCATCTTGTTGGTAACGAAGTGTACTTTCTCTTGTTGAATTTGAAGAATACACAAAGAAGATTTGATCAAGGAGTTTTCCCCGCATTGGGGTTTTCCTTGTCATACTGTAGGTATTGTGTCCTCTTGTCTTCGCTTGTTTTCCTCGTCTTCGCTTGTTTTCTGGTTATTTATTTATGTTCTATCAGCATTTACTGTCAATGTTAATGTGATTGCATAACAGGAAATTGAATTGGGCTAATAAGAAAGATTGAAGAAAATTGCTCTAAGCCTAGAACATACCATGGTTAGCAAAAATTAGCAGCGTCCCCTGCTCTTTAAGAACTTTCACCGATGGAAGGAATCTCGCTATGATGAATGATAGGAACAATGGCAAGTTATGATGGCTCTCCAAGAAAGGCCTATGAGGAGACATAGATCTAGGGCTACTAATATTCAAGGATGATAAGAATTCCTAAGGTCAAGGCTCCTAAGATGACTAGGACCTCTCAAGAAGCTTTGAATGATGCTTATGTGCCTTTAAATAAATTATCGCTATCCTTGACAAGGCCAGAATGGGACCACGCGAGACCTAGGGTTTATGACCAATCGTGGGAGGAGACCCTCCAAAGAGCACAATAGGCCTACGTAGTGAAGAGGAAGGTCAAGAGAGATGAGAATTTCCTTGAATTTTGATGGAAAAATGACCTTCAAAGGCCACTAACCCAAAATGTTTAATCAACTCCAAAGTTTGAGCTAGCGTTTGAGTTTTCTCTCAAACTAGTCGTGGGAATTGCCTCAAAATTTGAGGGTCACTAGAGAGGACAACAATGCAGTAGTCTATCCAAACAGTTTTTCAATGCCACCCCTCTAATCCAATTCGTATAAGGCCCTAGCTAATCATCTAGGGTTACGAAAAATTAGAACAAAGAGAAAATGAGGTGATCTGTGTTTATGAATTCTTTGCCTTATTCTCGAGCTATGGAGTATGTGAATCTTGGCAAAATCGTCTACACACAAGGAAGCTACAAGGATGCTACCAAGCACTCTCCCAACGTTCTCCACCCAAGATTCTTTGGACTTTCATGGAAGAAAACAAGTTCTACTCCACTAGGAACATTCATCTACTTGTTATCAATGAGTAACATGTACAAATTTTCAATCTAACAATCCTTTACAATGATATTCAATAATTAGGGCACAAAAAGAAAAATCTAGTTACAAAATTTCCGCACATTAGACATCTTTTATGTAAAGGAAATCTTCAAAAAGATTTACTTACAAGATAACAATAGATATATCCAATCCAAGATCAAGAAGATGGCTCCAAGAGAAAACAAAATTTAATCTCCAAAAATATCAAAATGCATCAAGAGATCTCTATTAGACAACCAAGAGAAAAAGTGTGAAAATCTCTTCAAGAGAGCTAATCCAAGTCAAGTGATGATTATCAATACAAATGAGGTTTTCCTTTATTTATATGAGCCTTTACGGGTTTGATTTAGCCTAATGAGACCCAAAATTTACTTTAATGTGCAAAATAACAAAAAATTTGGTGATAAGCCCACCAAATAGCTCCAAAGTGAATGATAAGCCATCCAAAGAGGGCCAAACTAGTGCATAATGCAGTAAGAAGGGCCTTTGGAAGGCCAAAATGGGTGCTAAGTGCCATGATGAAGAGGAGGGCTCCAAAAATGATGATCAAGGGGATATAACTAATACATTCATTATATTATGGTGAGCTAGGGAGTTACTCAATACTTCAATAGTTCACTCATTACTCTACACAGAGTTTCTTTTCATAATTGATTAGTGTATGTACTAGTGTCGTACACGTGATACATGCATATGTAGCTATCATCAGTTTGCTGTATTATGCTATGGTGAATTTTTCTTGCTGTGTATTTCTACTGTGATATATTAAACAGTAAATTTAAATAACAAATTATCACACATAAACTCAGAAACAATTACCAAAAACGCTTTGTTTAACCTGCAAGACATGGAGAATACTTTACACACTTAATTAAATGGAAATGGATACTTTGCACAGCATTTACAAAAAAAATAATAAATAATAAATGTAATTTTTTTCCTAAATTAATTCTATGCAATTGTTGAGATATATAGAATTGTAACTTTTTATTTATTTTTATTAAAACTTAGCTATATTTAACTAACGGGCAGGTAATAGCTATCATGTAGCACTTGTTATATTTGTGATGTGATGCATATCAACCTTACAAAAAAAAAGGAACAAAAAAAAGATAATAAATAATAAATGTATTTTTTTACCTAAATTAATTCTATGCAATTGTTGAGATATATAGAATTGTAACTTTTTATTTATTTTTATTAAAACTTAGCTATATTTAAACTAATCGGCAGGTAATAGCTACCATGTAACACTTGTTATATTTGTGATGTGATGTATATCAACCTTACAAGATTGGTAAAAGATCAAATAATCACATATTTTATTTTTTGTATATTAATTTTATTTTCCAATTTATCTCAATATATACAAGTCAATACAATTGGTGATTTTTTTAATGATGTTCCGTTCCTGATTTAAAAAAAAATAAAAAATAAAAAATAAAAAATTAATATAGTTTGTGCCGATATTGTCCTAAAATCATAATTTCCTTGGAATTTTCAAAAACAAGCTTACCGTACTTGGAATGGTGGCATTATAAAAATGATTATTACAAAAGTAAGCCACTGAGACATTAATACACTTTTCGTTGCGATGTCTGAAGTGTCAATTTGATCTTCACAGCGCCATAGCAAACGAAATAAATGACACGATAATTTCTAGGCCAAATAGTACAGATCAGTTTCAGATAGAATGTAAGAATAATTTAAATAGTATTAGATCAGTTTTAGATAGAATGTAAGAATAATTTAAATAAAATACTATTTTGAACTAATTTATATGCAATCTGCCTTGAACCACGGTATTGTTAAACAATTTTATCACACAAATCATGAAACTTAGCAGTCAAATTGCTATGCAAAAGTGGGTCCCTTGTCCCAAAAACAAGGGTTTCATACACCAATTTGATGTTTGGAGGACAGGTTTTCATACACCAATTTGATGTTTGGATTGGTGTCTGAGTTAGCCGTGACCTTAAAATTAGATAATAATTAGATAATAATTTCAAAAACCTATGGATCCTCACGGGTATTTCTTATATGATCAAATTACTGGATATTTTAGCAACATGCTCCTAGTCATTCCTAAATACCCGTCTGTTAAAGATACAAAACCCCGCACTAAATCACTTCTACTTGATAGTAATTATAATACAATATGCCTTCATTCCAGTTGTGTGGACTGGCAAAGCTAATTCCAGTTAGCACATAAAAACCCGAATCAAGTGTCTCGAAGCAGCGTCTTATGCCTTCCCTTTTTTATGTCAAGGAGTGCGATACTCGAATACTAGAGAACCGAGTAAATTCCAAGCAGGATAGTTAGGCTCGGAGAAATCAACCTCTCTGTAACTTCCTTTTTAAAATCTTCTTTTTCTTCTGAGCTTGGCGTTTTCCTGTTAACTTCATCTTCTTTTGTGCATGCCGCATTGGGTTAACGATTGCAGCTATCTTTTCTATTTTCTTTCTGTTGCCTTCACATTCTGTCTCACTAAATTGTAAGATTGTACAAAACTTTCAACCCCCATGATGTCTTTCATGTGACATAGAACATCATCTGCCAATAGCTTCAAGTCCCCTGAATAAGGGATTGAATAACCAAGAAATTAATGTAAGCTACTCAACCTTTATAAAGAAAACAAACTGTTATCCAACCATCCTTATTAATACTGCCATGTAAAAATCAAAAGTCTTATTTTCCTTACCAGAAATCATCTTCCCTGCAAATCCCTGTGTGATTTTATACAGTGGTAGCAATATTGTTGCTCCATGGCTTTGAATTCCTTCATGGCCCATTTGCAAAGAAATGGCTTTATACCACTCAAATATGGACTTTGTCTACCAACAGGATAGTGTAAGGATCCGACGCCCAAGAAGTAAAATCTAAGAATCAAATGTCAATAAATGTATATATAACAGACTATATGTTGGAAAGTGCAACTGATCACACCTGTACACCCCGCACTTTAAGTGCAACCGTTCCCAACTTCTTGAAGATGGGTTCGAGTAGTGATATTTTGAGGTCCTGATTGAAATTTTCATTTCCTTCAAAATTGGAAACATCTCCGCATTGCCTACTAACCAAATAGGTGCAAACCTCTCTGCATGCTTTTGAACCAAGAAATGAAAATGCTTTCAAGATAAGTGATTGATTGCTAGCGTCAAGGGTGAAAAAGAAATCACTTAGGTCAGTTTCATGTCTGCTTTTCACAAAGGAATGCAGTGCACAGGTCGCATATATAAGATTCTTCACAACTACATCACTCGTGCCTTCATCAAGAAGATCTGTATCAAGTTGGTGACAAAAGTACGCAGCTAATAAGAGGAGTCTGCTAGGCTGCAAAAGCATTGCAGTTTTTCTGCTTGAAATGTTTGTCTGATTCCCCGTATTTATTTCAGATGCGGAAACAGTAAAGTATGTAGCTATAAGACGTCCACATACTTTTCGTAACCACAAGTGTGGATGAACCAGAAGTGAACAAATTAAATCCCATATTTCCTGCACAAACAGTTGTTAAGAAAAACAAGGTGAACAAATTTCACTGTCTAAAGAAAACATATCTTGCAAACGTATTCAGAAAGATATAAGTCTGAACCAGATTGACCATAGTCCAAAACACCTTAACAACACAGGTCTGAAAGAAATAAGGTGAAGATATGGATCCGAAACAGATTGAAGTGCCCTCACTGCAACCACGCAACAGCACCGAGACAAGGTATGTCTGAGGCTCTAAAACAGGTCCGAGTCAATATGCACTAGTTCGAAATGTTATTGCCACAGATCAACTGAAGTTTCAACACTTTTAACACCCTTCCTCGCTGTAATAATTCTGTAGAGAAATGCGAGAGGTGTAATAATCCGAGCTAGATAAGATGTGTATTAATATATGTTCTTGAAGTTCACCTTCCTGAAGTTGTGAACCTGTAGCTCGTTCTCCAAGTGTGATCCAGCTGATGATGAAACGTAAAGGTTCAGCACTATATTTATACGGTTCATTATGTGCTTCAGACGAAAAGACATGTCTTCTTAGGGCAAACCGACTTGAGAAGAGGTTTAGGTCCGCTTAATGACCAGACTGATTTCCTTAACTTCAAAAATTCATATTTCTCAAAATACTTGGAGTTTCGGGCCAAGTGATAGCTCATTAGAAAGCTAAAAATATGCTCTAGAGGATGGTGAAGGTCTCATCTGCCTCTAAGGTAGAGAAAAATAATTTTTAATGTGACTGGTCATTTATTTTTGTAGAAATGAGGTAAGGCAGAATGTCTTGGCTTCTTTATGGTTTGATCCTTCAATGTTTGCCTTCTTCATCATAAGCTTACCATGCCATAGTGATATATGTCATTATGTAGTCTTCCAACATCCACATGACCAAGGGACATCATCTAGTTCTTCAACAAGTATGGTCATCCATCATTATTCATCAAGGTACATGACGGACACCACTTCATCATTATCTAGCATCATATTGCCATATGACATCAATGACAACCTAGATTAACAATCTCCCCTTTTGTCATTGATAGAAATATTCCACCTTTTCTCCCCCTTTGACATCAATGGCAAATGGAATGCCAGCGTACTCCCCCTGTTACGTTGCTCCTTTGTTTGGTTTCCTTTTAATGTTATGCAAGAGCAATAACCCCCATCTTTTGGCGAAGATATTCATGTGCTTCTCGTGGAAGGGGTTTTGTAAAGATATCTGCAATTTGCTCCTTTGTATTGATGTATTCCAACTTGATATTTTTTTCAGCAACTTGTTCACAGAGAGAATCATATTTGATTGGAATATGTTTGGTCTTTGAGTGCATCACCAGATTCACGCTAGTGATGTCGCAAAAAATAGTGATTGGTTGCTTAGTTTCTATGTTGACATCCTTCAAAGCTTCCTTCATCCATAGTATTTGTGTACAACAATCGGTAGCAGCTATGTATTTGGCTTCAGTTGTAGAAAGAGATATAGATAATTGCTTTTTGTTAAGCCAAGATACAAGACAATCTTCCATGAAGAACGCATTTCCATTGGTACTTTTTCGATCATCCATGCTTCCAACCCAATTAACATCGGAGTAAGTTGTTACAGTAAAAGTTGAGCTCTTAGGATACCAAAGACCAAAATCAGTAGTTCCTTTCAAATATCTGCTAGATGAGACTGTTTAAGACTTGATTGAAATCTTGCCACCATTCCAACTACTTGCATAATGTCTGGTCTTGTGGCAGTTAAGTATAGGAGAGCTCCAATAATTGACCTGTAAAGAATTGCATCGATGAGAGGGGAATCATCATCTTTGCTTAATTTACAATATGTGGTCATTGGTGTGCTCATAGGGGCACAATCTTCCATCCCATATCTCTTGAGCATGTCTTTAAGATATTTTTCTTGAGATATAAACATGCCTACAGTGGTTTGAGATATTTGTAGGCCAAGAAAGTAAGATAACTCACCAATCATTGACATTTCTAACCTTTTTGACATATTTAGAGAAAATTCATGGCTCATCCCATCATCATTGCTGGCAAAGATTAGATCATCAACATATACAAGATTGATCAAAAGTTTATCCTTGTCTATCTTCATGTAGAGATTGCTTCCTACTACTCCCTTTCTGAAACCTTCTTGTTGTAGATAGTGATCCAACTTTTCATACCAAGCTCTAGGGGCTTGTTTCAACCCATACAAGGCCTTTTTCAACTTGCATACAAAGTCTTTCCCTTCAGCTAGATCAAATCCTTCTGGTTGCTCCAAGTAGACTTCTTCCTTGAGGTCTCCATTCATAAATGATGATTTTACATCCATTTGATATACCTTGAATCCTTTTGAGCAAGTAAATGCCGAAAACATTCTTATACCTTCCAAACGTGCTACTAGAGCAAAAGTTTCTTCAAAGACAATTCCTTAAATTTGTGAGTATCCTTTGCAAACAAGTCTAGCTTTATTTCTGATAATTTGTCCATCCTCATTCTCTTGTTTTTGAATACCCATTTTGTTCCAATTATATTTTTATCTTTTGGACGAGGTACTAGCACCCAGGTCTCATTCTTTTCAATTTGAGACATTTCTTCTTCCATGGCCTTTATCCAATGAGGATCTTTACTTGCTTGAGAAAAATTTTCAGGTTCTATTAAAGATAAGAGAACGTCATCTTTTCTTGGAGTGTTTGTCATCCTTCTTCGAGTTTGAATTCCTTCATCTATATTCCCGATAATCTATTCTTTTGGATGATGTTTTTGAAGGAATTTGATTTTAGGAGTGTGTGAAGGTTCACTTTGAGGTTCTTCATCCTTTTCTTTTTAGGGTTCTTATTCGCTTTCTTCAAGGAAGGGCTTGTTGACCACTCAGTGTCAATGACCCCATAGCTGTACACCCCCATTTTTGCAAATGGGATTTATCATGTTCGAGGTGTTCACACCATTCAGATTTCATCATGAGTCGACAATTTTATAAAAGATGTAAACCCATTCTACATATTTATAATGTTAATGATCTTAGTAAGACCATCATGTATGTAACAACCTAGGTAAGCCTAGTATTTTGATGATGATTTCTATCCTAGGAGGTTTTTCGTCTCACTAATTCATTTGTGTTTCTCGATACGAATGATTGGCAGAGTTTTCCCTTCCAACCTCACCCCAAAACTAAGGTGGATTTTGTCGTCAAGATACTAAGTAAGTCCTAGTGTTTTCTATCAAGTCTTTGTAAAAGTAATTTGGGAATAATCCTAGCTAATTGGCTAGATTATTTTATTACAAATTATTTGGTTTGCTAGATCATGTTTTGAGTCGCAAAATTGGGTAGCTCTTTGAGAGTTTATTACAAATGGGTTTTCCCCCTTCATGTGTCAAATTATAATATCTTCATGTAAAATATTTTAGTGCATGATCCCTTATAGTTAGACACCATAGCTAAAGTATTAGAGGGTTGGAAAAATAATTAATCGTCTCATGAGTCAATTAACTAAGTTTTTTTGACAAAATTAAATTAAAATTATAAGCCAAAAAATTTAATTAATTTGAAGTCCTAGGAAAATTTAATTCTCCAAAATTAAAAATTTGTCGATTCTAAAAGTTTTAATTTTTAGAGGTCCTCGGCCAAGGGAATATTGAAAATTTCAAGAAATCTTGGACCCTTGGGCCTTGGTAGTTAAGTCAAACTCAAATTTTTGAGATAATTAACTCAAAAATATTATTTTTGAGTTAATTAAAAAGGAATTAAATGAAAAATTCGAAATTCCTCAAAAAATAATTAATTTCGACGGACGAGATTAAAAGATGATTAAATCTTTTTCGACGGTCGAGATTAGTTTGACGGGGATTAAGTCAGCTAGCCGTTGGAGAATAATTCTATAAATTAGAGGTCTTTGTCCATCATTTGCATCCAATCATTGAATCGTGCACTTGCTCTGAGAAGCTCTTGTAACTTTTGTTGATCAATAAAATAGAAAGACTTTGGGGTTACAGACTTTGGTGTTACTTTTCTAGATTTATGTGGTAATATTGTTTCTAAAACTCTGCTACTTTTATTGGCATTTGCTGGCTAATAACCTTTGTGGATTGATTTGCATACAGGTATCTTATGCAGATTTCTGAGTTTTCTTAAATTTCATTTTGATTTGACAGAAGTATCTATATGGTTATTTGATAGAAGTATCTATATTTCTTGATGATTTTATGGTTATTTTTTAAATCACTATTAATCCAAAAATCAGATATGAGTGAGCAGAGGTCATTTTTCAAGATTTGGACGTTTGGGGAAATCTTCAGCTAGATCAACCGACTCAAATTTCAAAAAATCTGAAAAAGCCCATCGTCTTTTAACTTCTAAAGTTATCTTACGAAATATTTTTTGCAGGGTTTTCTTAAGCTTGTGCCGCTCTTAAATTCTTATTTCTAAATTGTGCAAAAAAGGTTAAATCTGGCCAAGAGGGCTTTGATCTAATAGATCTGTAGAATAGCATTGTAGATCTGTAAGTATTGTTATTTTTTTAACTCACCGGGGTTTAATCTTTTCATTTTCTATGCATGTGTTGGGTTTCTAGTTACTTTCATTCTGGTTTTGTGCAGGTTATATTGGGAAATTTTCAGAAAATTTTTCAGATTTGAGCCAGATCTAGGCCCTGGAGAGTAAGATCTGGTCTCAGGATCAAATTGTCTACAGATTTGGGCGAGATCTTTCCTCGAAGTATAAATTGCAGGTGCATTTAAATCAAATTTTTGTTCTATTGGTTAAAACTCTGGGAAAAATATGTAATATTCCTAATTAGCGACAGCTAATTGGAATATTCGTTTTTGTTCAATTTTGCCGACTATAGTTTATTAATAAATAAAAAGTGAGTAAAGAGGGTCTAACTCACTTAGTGGAATAAAAAATCCTCCCTAGTAGCACAACATTGTGACTTAAAGGGGGAGCCAAGGGGAGCCAAGAACCACGTAGAGAGGGGGCCCACGTATGCTCTAGAAGCTACTGCGCAGATGAGGATGAGCACGTGGCAAGAGAGAGAGGCTATGTTAGGGTTTTGGAGGAAGGCCAACGTTATAAAAGAAGGAGCCTTCTCATTTCATTCATTCATGGTTGATGATATTGAGCTGGTGGTTTTGACTTCTTGAGCACGCTGGCTGTTTAGCCTGTCTGTAGCACTATTTAGTGCATTGAGTGTCTTCGGTCAGAGATCCCGCCCTTAGCCCCGGGGGACTTCGAGTGCCTGCTCGGGCAAGGTTATTTCTTCAGCATTTTGTGGGAGGTTTTGGTGTTTGGGTTTGCTGCGGAGCCGAGCATTGATAGAGACTGTGCAGTCACTGAGAGGGAGGACGCAGTCCATCTTGGAGGTGTTCCGGATCGGGATTTTTGCAGGAGATTTGAGCCGAGATTTTGAGCAGAGGATCAACCTTTGCCTTTGGGAGGATTTTGGTGGATTTTGAGGTGGTATTTCAGTCATTCCTATTTAGCCTCTGCGCAGAGCCTTGGAGGCCATCGTAATTCCCCAAGGGGGTGTTTTTCGGAGGTCGGCCATTTCTGATATGGTTTCTGGGTTTTTTCGGGATTGGTGAGTAGAGGAGGATTCCAGATTTTCAGCTCATTCCGGCAAGGGGAACAACCCCTAGTATTCAGTTCATCCTAGCAGTAGCAGCTACATGGTAGTTTTCCAACAGCTGGGACGCAGTTCAGAGAGCAACCATTTCCTGTGTTGCCTGAGAGTATTTTTTCACTTGCCTTGAGCAAGTTTAGGTGCCATCACTCTGATCACCTATTGTACTTCATTATATTTCTCAATTTAATCAAATGGCTTAGCATTCTCTCTCTATATTTTGTGGATGATTTGTCGTATATTGCTTCTATGTTGTTATATGTCTGCTGCACTGTTATCTTTATATATTTCCGAGCATTCTAGTTCTATACCACTTGGTGTGTTTATCTTTCACTCTTAGACAGAGTCTGGGAAGGGCCAGGTAGCCTCCAGATTTCGTCCTCTTTTTAGAGGCGGCATATCCGGTAAATGCCCTCCCAGTCCATCTCTGGTTGGAGTTTGTCGTGTTTTAGAGAAATCCCCGAAACAGGATATTACAGTGGTATCAGAGCATAGTTATGGCTCAGCCTGTGGTCTATGACACCGGGGAAGAGACCATATATTTGTTACAGAGGCAGGAAGTACAGAGACTGAGAGCGTAGGTTGGAGAACACCCACGGAGAGGGAGCCTGTGACAGACGCAGAGTAGGAGGAGCCTATGTTAGATTCAGAGTAGAGAGGGTCGATGGCAGATGACACAAAGGCAAAACAGTTTGGGGAGGCACTCCTCAAATCGGTGTAGGATTTAGCTAGACAGATTGAGGTGATGGGTCAGAGATTCACCGCTGTAGAGGCTAGGCAGCGTGAGACCCCACGGGTATTCCAGGTAGGTGAGGGATCAGGTACATCCCATCATTTGCCAGAGCAGGGTACTACTCAGCGTGATACTACTCAACCGATGGCTTCACGAGCACCTACCCGCTCTACCATGCCCACTTTCTTAGGAGCAGACACAGGGGCAGGAGCCCAGCAGGAGGCAGAGCCCGGACACATGGGCGAGTATTTTGCAGAGTATCAGGCCTATGGGCAGGAGTTTAGGGGTGCTCTCTCATTCCGAGATTTTGTTCAGCTCCAGCGAGACAGTAGACCTCGCGACCATCATAGACGTCACCGACATTATCATGATGGAGATACCCACCGCACATCTAGCAAATTTCATTTGCCTATGTTTGATGGCTCATCAAACAGTTCGGCAAAGTCTTGGGTGGAGAAGCTGGACATCTATTTCCAGCTTAACCAGATGTCGGAGACGGAGGCCATCAAGGTGGCGACATTACATTTGGATGGTGAGGCCCAGGACTGGTGGTTCCATGGGATGGTCACACTCGGACATTCCATAGTGATGACTTACGCCGAGTTTACCAGGAGGTTGATGGAGCGATTTGACCGAAGGGATCCGGAACAGCATTTTGTTGAGCTGACGAGGCTCAAGCAGACTGGGAGCCCAGAGACATACATTGCAGATTTCTTGAGGGTCTCAGTGATGGTGCCAGATCTATCCGTGACACGGATGATCTATATGTTTGTGGAGGGATTGGCAGAGCCACTTCAGGGTCTAGTCAGATCTACTAGACCAGCTACACTCCAGGATGCTATTAGCAGGACCAGGGATTTACAGGATGCCTTGCCCAGGACTCGGACACCTTACCCCCAAAGACAAGGTTTCCAGCCCAAGGGGAAAGATGTGAGGGTTCCTCCTCCAAAGGGGAATCCAGGACGGGCACAGATAGATGATGATGCCAGGAGGGAGCTGAGGAAGAAGCGGTTGTGCTTCACTTGTCAGGAGCCGTGGGCACCAGAGCATAGGTGTGCTGCTGGCAAAGCACACTTCATTGAGGTCTTCTCCGATGATAGTGGGGAAGAGGATGAGGAGGATGATGAGGAGGCAGGAGATAGTCAGACAGCCCAGGATCAGTTGCCACCTCCACCTCCAGGTACAGGAGGTGCAGCTTTTGCACCCACAGGAGGGACCCTTGCAGCATTGCGAGGAGTTCCCAAGTATTTGACGTTGCGTGTACGAGGGACAGTGCGTGGCTAGCGAGTATCAGTTTTGGTTGATAGTGGGGCAACCCACAACTTCATTGATGCACAGACAGTCGAGCGGAGAGGTATACCGACCGAGAGCTTTGACGGATTTTTAGTTTTGGTCCCGGGAGCCCAGACAATGCAGTGTGCTCGGTATGTTCCAGAGTTGGCAGTGACGATGGGTACCTACACCGTGACAGATCACTTTTTTGTGGTCAACATACCGGATACAAATGTGGTATTGGGTGTTCAGTGGTTGATTACTCTGGGGAAGGTCACCACAGATTGGGAGGCCTTAGAGATGGAGTGGGATGACAAGAAGACCGGGAAACATGAGAAGATTTGCGGGATGCACACTTACCCACCTCAGACAGCTTCTGCTCAGCAGATGGAGGCAGATTTCCGGAAGGGAGACATAGAGTGGGCGGTTGAGTTGTGGGCATCAGAGGCAGAGACCACAGGTCAGGCAGTTCATCCTGATATACAGGCCATCCTTGACAGGTATGAGGCAGTGTTTGGGGATATACCACCAGGTCGGCCACCGGACCAAGGGTTCGAGCACACCATGGAGCTTGAGCAGGGCATTCAGGTGGTGATTACTACCCCCTATGGGCATCTCAAAGCCTAATGGGATGAGATTGAGCGGGCCATCCAGGAGTTGTTGGCTCTTGGGCACATCAGACCGAGCACGAGTTTGTTTTCTTCTTCCGTGGTGTTGGTGAAGAAGAAGGACGACACCCTGAGGATGTGTATTGATTACAGGGCCCTGAACAAGAAGACCCTAAAGAACAAGTATCCTATACCCAGGATTGATGAGTTGATGGATGAGCTGAGAGGAGCCAAGTACTTCTCGAAGATTGATTTGAGATCAGGGTACCATCAGATTCGCGTGAGGGAACAGGACATTCCCAATACCGCCTTCAAGTGTCATTATGGGCATTTTGAGTTTTTGGTTATGCCCTTCGGGTTAACCAATGCCCCAGCTACTTTTCAGTCTTGCATGAACCATATTTCCGCAGTCATCTGAGGAAGTTTGTATTGGTCTTCTTCGATAACATATTCATATATAGCAGGACTTGGGAGGAGCATCTCCAACATATAAAGGCAGTACTACATATCTTGGAAGAGCAACAGTTCTATGCTAAGCTCTCCAAGTGTGAGTTTGGGATGACGGAGATGTTGTATTTGGGTCACATTATTGGAGTGGACGGAGTGAGGGTCCATGAGGAGAAGATTAGGGCCATCAGAGATTGGCCGGAGCCGAGGAACGTGACGGAACTTCGAGGATTCATTGGCATATGTACCTATTACAGGAAGTTCGTCAAGAGTTTCTCACAGCTTGCTGCACCCCTTACAGATCTGACGAAGAAGGGGGCATTCAGTTGGTCGGATACAGCGCAGCGAGCCTTTGACAGGCTCAAGGAGGTGATGAGTAGCTGCCCAGTGCTTGCATTACCGGATTTTACGCAGCCATTTGTTTTGGAGTGTGATGCGTCGGGAGAGGGGATCGGCGCAGTGTTGATGCAGGGAGGACACCCTATAGCCTTTGAGAGCCGGAAGCTCCTTCCGCATGAGAGGTTGTATTCTATATACGACAAGGAGATGTTGGCCATTATGCATGCATTGGCCAAATTCCGGCAGTATTTGGTAGGGAACAGGTTCAGGGTGAGGACTGATCACAACAGCCTCAAGTTCTTTTTAGAGCAGAAGCAGCTACAGGAGAGGCAGCAGAAGTGGATCAGTAAGATCCAAGCATATGACTTTGACATTGAGTATGTCAAGGGTAAGAATAACGTGGTAGCAGATGCCCTTTCACGTAGACCAGCCACGTTATCTCTTATGAGCTTGGATACAGATTGGAGGGCTCGACTTTTAGTGGAGTACTCCAAGAATAGATTTGCATGTGAGGTGCTGGATGGACAGGTGGCAGATGACAGGTACAGGGTGGTTGATGAGATCATCTACTACAGGGACAGGATCTTCTTGACTAAGGGGTCTCAGCTCAAGAAGAAGATACTCCAGGCATCACATGATTCTCCATTGGCAAGCCATCAGGGGTTTACCAAAACTTACAGGGCTATTAGAGGGAGGCTCTCATGGAAGGGCCTCAAGGAGGACGTACTCCAGCACATCAGGGAGTGCGATGTTTGTCAGAGGAACAAAGGGGAGATGAGCCATCCCACCGGTTTATTGTAGCCTCTTCCCATTCCGGAGGGGAAATGGGAGAGTATCTCGATGGACTTCATCACAGGGTTGCCCATGGTGCAGGGCAAGGATTTTATCTTTGTCGTCGTTGATCGACTAACAAAGTATGCGCACTTTTTCGCCATATCCGCGCATTACACAGCAGCACAGGTGACCGAGCTGTTCTTCAGAGAGGTTTTTAGGCTACATGGTCTCCCTAAGACCGTCATCAGTGACAGGGACAGCCGCTTCATGGGCGGATTTTGGCAGGAGCTTTTTCGATTGGTGGGGACAGAGTTGACACCGAGCACTAGTTATCACCCACAGACGGATGGACAGATGGAGATAGTTAACAAGTGGAGGGCTACTTGCGTAACTATGTCAGTGGGCAGCAGTGAGCATGGCTGAAGTGGTTGCATCTGGGGGAGTATTGCTATAACACGACACATCACATGTCCATTGGTATGTCACCATTTTATGCTTTGTATGGGTATTATTCCTTATCTTTTGCTGATGTGATGTTCGGTGCTAGCAAGGCTCCTAGAGTCAAGATTTGGATCCAAGAGAGTCAGGACATTCTCCGAGCTCTCAAGGATAATATGGCTACAACACAAAACCAACAGAAGCTGTATGCTGACAGAGGTCGGGTGGAGAGACAATTTGAGGTAGGGGACCTGGTCTACCTACGGTTACAGCCATACCGACAGTCGTCACTGAAGCAGAAGGGAGCTGAGAAGCTCAAGCCCCGCTTTTACGGGCCATACAGGGTGATACGCAGGATTGGACAGGTTACGTATGAGTTGGAGCTGCCCCAAGGCAGCAAGATCCATAACGTATTTCACGTATCATGCTTGAAGAAGGCACTGGGGCAGCAGGTGACAGTGACAGATGAGCTACCACTCACGGATGACGAGGGGCATTTGGTGTTGCAGCCAGAGGCTACTATTGATACTAGGGAGAGGCAGCTACGGAGCAAGACAATCCAGGAATTCTTGGTGAGGTGGAAGAATTTGCCAGATGAGGATGCCACTTGGGAGAGTGAGAAGATTTTGCAGCATCCATCACTTCAATTGCTTGAGGACAAGCAACGTTTTGCTGGGGGAGACTGTAATATTCTTAATTAGCGACAGCTAATTGGAATATTCGATTTTGTTTAATTTTGCCGACTATAGTTTATTAATAAATAAAATGTGAGTAGAGAGGGTCTAACTCACTTAGTGGAATAAAACATCCTCCCTAGTAGCACAACGTTGTAACTTAAAAGGGAGCCAACGGGGCCCAAGCACCACGTAGAGAAGGGGGTCCACGTACACTCTAGAAGCTACTGCGCAGATGAGGATGAGCACATGGAAGAGAGAGAGAGGCTACGTTGGGGTTTTGGAGGGAGGCCAGCATTATAAAAGATGGAGGAGCCTTCTCATTTGATTCATTCTTGGTTGATGATATTGAGCTGGTCGTTTTGACTACTTGAGCACGCTGGCTGTTTAGCCTGTCTGCAACACTGTTTAGTGCATTGAGTGTCTCCGGTCGGAGATCTCGCCCTTAGCCCCGGGGGACTTCGAGTGCCTGCTCGGGCAAGGTTATTTTTTCAGCATTTTGTGGGAGGTTTTGGTGTTTGGGTTTGCTACGGAGCCGAGCATTCATAGAGACTACGCAGTCACTGAGAGGGAGGACGCAGTCCATCTAGGAGGTGTTCCAGATCGGGGTTTTTGCAGGAGATTTGAGCTGAGATTTTGAGCAGAGGATCAGCCTTGGCCTTTGGGAGGATTTTGGTGGAGTTTGAGGTGGTATTTCAGCCATTCCTATTTAGCCTCTGCGCAGAGCCTTGGAGGCCAGCGTAATTTCCCAAGGGGGGTGTTTTTCGAGGGTTGGCCATTTTTGATATGGTTTCTGGGTTTTGCCGAGATTGGTGAGTAGAGGAGGATTCTAGCAGTAGTAGCAACACGGCAGTTTTCCGGCAGCTGGGACACAGTTCAGAGAGCAGCCATTTCCTGTGTATTCTGAGAGTATTTCTTCACTTGCCTTGAGCAAGTTTAGGTTCCATCATTCTGATCACCTATTGTACTTCATTGTATTCCTCAGTTTAATAAAATGGCTTAGCATTCTCTCTCTATGTTTCTGGATGATTTGTCGTATATTCTTTCTATGCTATTATATGTCTGCTGCACTGTTATATATTTGGGATTCTAGTTCTATACCACTTGGTGTGTTTATTTAACACTCCTAGACAGAGTCTGGAAAGGGCCAGATAGCCTCCGGATTTCGTCCTCTTTTCAGAGGTGGCATATCCGGTAAATGCCCTCCCAGTCCATCTCTGGTTGGAGTTTGTCGTGTTTTAGAGATATCCCCGAAACGGGATATTACAAAAAGCTTTGGAAAAAAAGCGTCAAGATCTACTAAATAAGGAGGAACAATTATGGCAGTTAAAAAGCAGGGCTCTATGGATCAAGGAGGGTGACAATAACACAAAGTTTTTTCATCAATATGCTTCTCATCGTAAAAACAAAAGCTCCATCTTGGAAATCAAATCTCCTACTGGTGATCTGGCCCGTACATTTGAAGAGAAAGCTAATGCCGGTGTTTCTCATTTCAAAAATTTGTTTAAAGCTCCGGCAAGATGCCCCATTCAGGAGATTTTACAAGTTTTACAATTATTCCCCTGGATGATTACAAATGAGATGAATGAATCCCTCATAAAATAATTTGATGAGAAAGAGCTGGAATATATTCTCAAAAGTTTTCAAAAAGGGAAAAGTCCTGGACCCGATGGTCTTACAATTGAATTTTATCTCGAATTCTACGATTTAATCAAGGATGATTTGCTCTTAGTTATAAGAGAATCTCAAAAATCTGGAAAAGTCTTGAGCTCTATCAACTCGACTTTCTTTTCTCTGATCCCTAAATCATCTTCGCCCACTACTTTGACACAAATTTCGGCCTATTTCTTGTTGCAACCTGATATACAAGATTATTTCAAAAATCATTGCCCAACGTCTCAAGCCTATTTTAAGCTCCATCATCTCGGAGGAACAATTTGGTTTTCTTTTTAAAAGACAAATTTATGACGCTGTCTCTTTGGCTTAGGAAGCTCTTCATTCAGTCCATCTACACAAAAAACATTCCGTCGCTTTAAAATTGGATCTGTCCAAAGCCTATGATAGAGTGAATTGGACTTTCTTAAGACTTTTGCTTATACAGATTGGTCTAGCTATCAAAGTTGTCGAATGGATTATGGGTTGCATCCAATCATCATCCTTTGCTGTTCTCATTAATGGATCTCCTTCTTCCTTTTTTCGTGCATCCCGGGGTCTCCGTCAAGGCTGCCCCCTCTCTCCCTTTTTGTTCCTTCTTGTTGCTAAAGCTTTAAGTCAATTATGTTATCAGGCAAAAACTAGAGGGGATCTCAAAGGCATTCACATCGCTGGTATTGAATCCTTAACTCATATCCTTTTTGTTGACAATATCCTTCTTTTCTGCAAAGCCTCTGTAGAAAATGTCCTTTCCCTTCAGAGAATTCTCTCTCTTCCAATCTGCTACCAGAATGATGATAAACATCGACAAATCATGCATGATTCACAATAACATTCAGAATCATATTTTGTCACAAATCAAGCTCTCCCTCCTTTCCCCCTCTATTGAATGGCATTCTGGTTTTAAATATTTGGGTTTTTTATTGAAACCAAATTCATATTCGTTGAAAGATTGGTTGTGGCTTTATCAGAAAGTGGAAAAGCGTATTCTACATTGGACAAACCGTTTTATTTCTAGAGGAGGTCGATTGGTGCTTCTAAAAGCAGTTCTCCAAAGTATTCCTGTATATTGCACCACCATTGCTTCAATCCCTAAAGGGATTCTCCATAAAATTCGCAAATTATTTTTTTCCTTTCTTTGGACTGCTAGTAAAAAAGCGGAGGGGATTCCCTTGGTTAAGTGGACATTGCTAGCTCTTCCAAAAGATCTGGGAGGATGGGGGATTAAAAATATTGCATTTTTCTGTCTCTCTCTTGCTGCCAAATCTTTATGGAGACTAACAGAGAGCCCAGACTCCCTTTGGGGCCAGATCATGAGAGCCAAATATATCCCTAGAAATTCGTTGGTCTCATGGTTCAGATCTCCAAATAAGTCCTATAAAAATGCCTCTATTGGTTGGAAAGCATTGGTCATGGCTTTTCCCCTTATAGGTCAATGGACGGCATGGAAAATTGGAGATGGGAAACAAGTTCGCATTGGACAGGACCCATGGGTTGGAGTAGGTGATGCTTACCTCTTCTCTCAAGATTTACTTTTGGAGCTACACAAATTAAACATCTTCACTGTAGCTGATGCAAAAACATCTTCTCCTCAAGTTGGGGGTTCCATGGGCTGGAAGAATGCCTCGTTTTTGGGGGTTACTGATTCCTGTGCTTCAGAATGGGAATCCTACATTTCTTTATTGGTGAATAATTTTATTCTCTTGGACTCTAAGGAAAGATTCATTGGTATGGTCT
Source organism: Pinus albicaulis (assembly GCA_034641835.2). Classification (NCBI taxonomy): domain Eukaryota; kingdom Viridiplantae; phylum Streptophyta; class Pinopsida; order Pinales; family Pinaceae; genus Pinus; species Pinus albicaulis. The sequence goes on from CM076581.1 coordinate 796,703,455, forward strand.
CAAAACTCTACAAATGGTACCTAGTCTGCAAAACTGGGTTATAAGGTTGCAATACAATCTTCTTTTTCAGGAATAGTTCCTTCTTGAATAACTCCTTTGTGGAAAGCTCCTGGTCCCATCAAATCCAAGTTGGTCCTCTGGCTGTCTCTAAAAAACAAACTGTTAACCTGGGATAACCTTCAACACCGTGGATGGATAGGTCCTAGCAGATGCCCTTTATGTGCCATAGATGCCGAATTTGTTTCTCATTTATTCTTCCTTTGTTCATATGCAGAGTCAGTTTGGCAAAAAGCCTCCTCCTCATTCACTTTGGCCCTTCAGCCTCCTGCAGATTCATATGAACAGAGATTTACTCAGTGGTGGAATAATCATGGGGTAAGCTCTTTTTCAGCTTTCCCTGCATTTTTTTCATATGGCATTTGGTGGGCTAGAAATATGGCCATTTTCAATGACAAGCACATCCCTATTGAGCTGACTGTGGCAATGATTGTTCAGTGGGTTTCTGAATACAAGTGCCCTTAAAAGTCTATAAAGGTGTGCACTATAGTCCCTCCTATTTCTACAAGCATCCCTTGGGCTTTCTTCGATGGGGCAAGTTAAGGTATGCCTCCTTTGACAGGTACAGGGGTTGTTCTTCATCTTTCTATAAATTCCAAACTCAACATTTTATATGCTCCTGGTCATGGTTCGAATAATAAAGCCGAACTTGCTGCTCTCTGGATGGTTCTTTATGTGGCGAAGTTAAAAAATATCAGGGACATTCAGTGTTTCAATGACTCCAAATTTGTAATAGACTGGGCACAAGGAAAGACTCAGATACACTCTCCTCATCTTCAAGCCATTACTCGATGTATTAAAAAACTCAATGTTTTATATACAATGGCATATATAAAACATGTAAGAGATACTCAAGAAATGCAGAGAGAATGCTGAGCCATTTTATTATACTGAGAATAGAAATGAGTACAATAGGTGATCAGAGTGATGGCACCTAGACTTTCACCAGTCAAGTGAAGAAAAGCTCTCAGAATGACAAAGGAATGGTTGCTCTCTAATCTGCATCCAAACTGCTGGAGAACTGTTGTGCTACTGCTACTAGTGGAACCAAAATGAGTATTTGGGGCTGCTCCCCTACTCAGAAAAAGCTGATACTCTGGAATCCTCCTCTACTCACCAAACCCAGAAAAGCCTAGAGAGCGTTTCTGAAATAGCCAACCCCCCAAAATCATCCCCTTGAGGATCTACGCTATCCTCCAAGGCTCTGCACTGACACTGAAAGGAATCCACCAAAATACTGCCTCAAACTCTGCCAAAATCCTCCAATGGGCAAGGGATGGCCCCTTGCTCAATCTCCAAGCTTGAAACCCCCAAAGAAACTCAATCCGGAGCTCCCAAGAAATGGACTGCGTCCTCCCTCTCAAGATTGTGCAGTCTAGGGATGCACTACTCCTCCACGAATGCTAAACACCAATCCTCCTGCAAAATATTGATGGGACAACCTCACCCGAGCAGGCACTCGAAGTCCCCCGGGGCTGAGGGTGAGATCTTCGAACGGAGACACTCGGTGCACTAAATAGTGCTGCAGACTAGCTAAACAACCAGCGTGCTCAAGAAGTCGAAGTGACTAGCTCAATATCATAAACATCGAATGAACAAAATGAGGAGGCTCTCCTCTCTATATAGCGTTGGCCTCTCTCAAACCCTAAGGCCCACCTCCTCCAACATAGCCTCCCTTTGCCACGTGCTCAACTCAACCTGCGCAGTCCCTCCATGTTGTCTACGTGGGTCCCCTCTCTACGAGGTCTCTTGGCCCCCTTGGCTCACTCAAGTTACAACGTTGTGTCTACTAGGGAGTGCACTTTATTTTTAGAGTGAGTTATGTCCCCCTCTACTCACTTTTATTTATAATTTAGCTACATAAGGCAAAATTGACCAAAATCGATATTTCCAATTAGCCATTGCTAATTGGGAATATTACACGGCGGGATGACGCACGATATTTGGATTGCACAGGTGGATGGAGTTCTCCCTAGTTGAGAGGGAGTGTTAATTTTGGACAACTAAGTCCAAACTCCATGTTGTGATGCTCAGATGAAGATACCAATATTTTTATTGGGTTCCTCTTTCGGAGAAGTGCAAGATCGATCTAAAGATCATCTTGATCCGATGAGCAGAATATTTATTTTGAATTTATTTTGAATCTATTCAAAATATGTGCAGGTTGGCCTTAAGGTTTTGTGCCCCAGCAGATGTGTCAAATGCCCTCAATGATGGAGATAAATAAGGTCAACGTTGGAGGACATTTCACTCATCTCATCCTCACACATTCTCTCTCCTCATCTGATTGGTTCGATCACTTCGAGTCTCTTCTCTCTCCACACGTGGGAAATCTGGCAGCAACACTTTCTGTTTTTCGGTCTAGGGTTTCTGCAGCAAAGTTTGACCAGCGTTGACTTTGGTCAACGCAAGGTCAAATCGACTCGAAAATCTCGATTTCCCTAATCCGCATTTTCTGGCACTATTTCCGAGGCAAGACGTTGACTTTGACTTTTTAGCGTTGACCTAGTTGTTGCTACTGTTTGCGTTGACCGTTGACTGATAGCGTTGACGTTTGGGTTGACTTTTGAGTTTGACTGTTTGGTTGTCCTAGATGGTTGTGTGACATCGCTGGTTGGCTGACCATATTGAGACTTTGCTGGTTGAAGCATCCTGTTGACCGCCATAACGCACCAACACAATTATATATTTTTGGCTTGTCTTTTATCGATCTACTGGTATGTTCTATCAGGATTTTACTTTATTGTTTATGTGATTGTTGTCTAATATTGAAGAGAAAGTAAAGTTGCATCAAGCATAAAACATCTACATAAATTTACAATTTTGGGTAATTCAAGGAGGTCAGAATTAGCCCAAAACTTTTTAGGGTTTTGTCGGTTAGGGGTCAAGGAGTTGGCTCCTAATTTTGCATAATTTTTGGGGGAGTTTTGGTGCCCCAAACAGTAAAATTATTTGGCAGCCAGTGGGGAGGAGTGAGTTGAAATTTTGGGTCCCAGGTGGTCAATAGAATTTGCCAAAACTCTTTCTGGTTTTTTCTGGGTTTGTGGAGGAGTGCCTAAGGTTAATTTGGAAGAATTTTCTGAGCATTCTAGGGGGCTCAAACAGGGGTTCTTTCCAGCTGGTAGTTGTAGAAGTTCAGGGTCAGTGCAGAACTTAAGGATAAAACATTTTCTTACATACATTAAGCATATTTTCTCACCTGGGGTTGTTTAGCTTGCTTTGGCAAGACTGAGTGCACATATTCCATATACTTCTACTCTCCTCTTGATAATAAATTAGCTCAGTCATGTTTGAATTTTTTGTGTTGCATTGTGTTCTTGCTTAAATATCACTGTTAAAATTCCAATTTGGAACATTACAAAAAGAGAATTAACATATAAGATGTGTAATATGTCTAGTGCTACATCACACATAATAGTGAATCATGTCCTAAATATTGAGTCCTGAGTCCTGACTCAGCCTGAGAATATCAACAAAATTGAAAAAATATAATAATGTATCTCATATCATGAGTCATAATATCATATACAATGAAATGAACCAAGTAACTAGTACTATTGATTTCCTCTGCTCCTCTTGCAAGAAATATAATAGCTTTCCCTCTAAATGAAGAAGGCCCTGGTGCTGGTGGACTATATTGTGCTCTAGAAGCTGAAGAACTAGAAGCTATAGGAGGTAGGCCACATCCTCTACTGGTAACCATGGCAAGTGGTGTCTCCTCCTCCTCCTTTATAGCTGCTATGCCCCCCCCCACATTACCTCCTCTAACCATTCAGGGGCCGACTCCATGGTAGGTCTCTCGACCTCAACCATCCATGCAGCAGTGGTGTCAATCCCATCCAATGAGATGGCCTCCACATCAGGTGTCCTCTCTATTGAAATATGTAACTAGGTTCGGTCTTCATAATGACATATGTAATGTTGATTTCATGTATTCAATGTAAAGAGAAAAAATATTTTTTTATTATTGTTCTTTAGGCATGGGTTTCATGCTCAAGGAAAATTTATTTTAGGTCAAGCTCACATTGTGAGATTCTAGAATTTGTCACTGAGTCTATAAAGTCAAAAGAGTCACTGTCATGTACGAATAACCCTTCTTGGGCATGTTACATATTGTAAGAAAAATATTTGAGTCAAATTAGAGTCAAAAGACCCTCCAAGATCAAGCCAAACATGCAAGCAACAAGTTGGCCTAATGGAGCAACAATTCAGACTAAGGACATTTCAACTCAGCCTAATAGGAGGCTTAAGGAACCCTATATATAGGGAACTCAGCCTCATCTAGAGAACACACTCACTCACACAAGTTCAATCATAAGGACGAAAAACAATACGAAGAAGAGGAAGACTAAGGAACGAGAGAAAGTCGAAGTTTCTGGTTTGTTTTTGGGCTACTTATCTCCACGCTTGCGAAGGAATTAGGGCACATATTGTTGTAGTGAAGCAAAGTTGCAGAAGTAAAGTTAGGTCACCTAGAAGAGTTGTTCTCGAAGTCGAGTTCTCTAAGAAAGAGAATCTACCCTAGCAAAGAAGAGAAGTTGCAGTTTTTGGGAAAATCGGAGTTGTTGTCGAAGTTGCAGTTTCTAGGAAAATCGAAGTTGCAGTTTCTGGGAAAATCGAAGTTGCAGTCAATGTTGCAGTTTCTAGGCAAGTCGAAATTGCAGTCTCTGGGAAAGTCGAAGTTATAGTTGCAGTTGCAGTTGTTGAGTAGGTCAAAGTTGCTGGAACGAGAAGCTATTCAAAGAGGAAGCATTGACTTGGTCTTGGAGGGGTTCTTGGTCAAAGATCTAGGTCTTGGAATTCGTCAGCTGAAGATTCTATAAGAAGATTTCTTGTGGGTTTTCCTCTCAAGTTGGAGAGGTTTTGGCCCTAGCTGATCGCCTACATTTTGTGTCCTTTGTGTCATTGTTCTTTATGGTTGGTAGTTGTTTAATGAAGAAGAACACATAATAATAATCAAGTAAAAGAACCTAATTAAGAAAAGTAAAAAGTCCTCACAAGCAGTTATCATTATAAGAGAAATCATCTAATATCTCTGCCCTAGATTCTCAACACTCAAGTTGCCTCACCCACAATCGGAGATTGTAGTAGACGTAGACCATGTCATTAAGGCATTGGGACTCCAACCTGTACAAGGTTCATAAATTAATAAATTATAAATAATAAATTAATAACTATAAAAAAATTAAAATAATAAATTATATTGTTTATTATGTAATGAATTCAAAAAATTAATTGAAATATTTTTAACTTGTTGCACTCGCATCCAAAGGAACTACATGTTTGACTGAGCATTCGAATGGCGAGCTTTTAGAGATTGGGTACTTTGTTATGAATATAATTCATAATAAAATAATAATAAATGTAAATGTAAATGTAATAATAAAAATAAGTCATTAACTAATGATTAGTTAGTTAGTGATGAAGAGGCATGTCTTAGAGAGATAGCCATTCGTGAAAGGGCACCTGCCTACAGTATATAAGTGGGCCCTCATTCTCATTTGTAAATATCCTATCAATAACTCTTTTATATAATGTAAAATTTACAATTTCTATCTTATAATGGAAGTCTTAGTTTACGAAGTATTTTAATATTTCCGCTGCATATACGACCATTGGTCGCTACATTGGTATTAGAGCTTCATTCTCCAATCATTGGCCTTTGGCCTTTAACTCGTCGTCAACTTAGTTGCCGTCATAATCGAAGTGTTTCACTACACCAGTGTTGGAGATTCTCCATTCCACCAGATTCGCCGGTAGGCTTTTGGCCATAATAAAAATTTGAAGAAAAAAAGGGAAGAAATATATGTAAAAAAATAAAAAAGAGAAGGAAAGTTTAAAAAAAAGGGGAAATAAATTAAAAGAAAAAAAATATATATATTTAAAAGAAAATAGTTCCAAAAGAAAAATAAAAATAAAAAATGGTTCTACATTATTGATAAAAAGTGCATGATAAAAAAAGTTAAAATTTTAAGTAAGAGAAGGGAGATTAGATAAGATTATTTTGATTCTTCTTTAAGTGGTTTACAAGCTCATGGTTTTAAAAACCCATGGTAATTGCCCATGGTATTTTCAAGGTAAAATAAGAACAAAAGGAATAAAAAACCTCTTTTTGTGAATGGTTACTTTTTACGTGGAGAAAATTAACCGAGTGAAATACACATAAGTGGACATATATTCTATATTATACCCTAGAGAGGTGAATAGGCACGTTTCACTAGGGTTGTAACTTTTCAAAATATATATATATATATATATATATGTAATATTCCCAATTAGCAATAGCTAATTGGAAATATTAATTTTGACTACTTTAATAAAGTTAAGTTATAAATAAAGTGGGTGAAGACGGACACTTAACTCACACTTAGGATAAAAGAATTTCCTAAAGTCACTTGAAAGACATGACTAATTGGCAGCGTGGGGCCTAGAGGTCGAAGTGGCAGCGTGGGAAAAGGGACAGCGTAGGCAGTGTGGGACCAAGCCAGCGCAGAGAGAGAGGGACAACGTGGCTCAAGGAGACAGCACAGTTGATGGTGGGGCCTAGGTGAGAGAAAGCCTCTCCAAGCATAAAAAGGGAGACGGCCTCCTCATTTCATTCATTCTGATTATGCATCTATGTTATTTGTCTTTTGACATTGAGCACGCTTGCTATTGAGCAAAGTTTGCACGTATTGTTCAGTACATCGGGTGTCTCCGTGCGGAGATCCCAACCTCAGCCCTAGGGGACTTCGAGTGCCTGCTCGGGTGAGGAGTTCCATCTTTGTTTTCCGGAGAGAGTTGCAGCAACCACAGTTGGGAGCATTCACTGGAAGAGACAGCACAGTCAGTGAGAGGGAGGACGCAGTCTTGGAAGGAGGTGGTTCCTGATTGAGGGCTTTTTAGGGGATTCAACCCGGGAAAGTTGGAAAGGGGTCAGCCCTTCCCTATTCCATCATTTTGGTAGAGTCGGAGGCCATTATTTGCATCAGATCATTCAGGTTCAGCATTTCTCGTTGGGGATAGCATAGTGCCTCAAGGGAGTCATTTTCAGAGGTCAGCCATTTCCGAAAAGCTCTCTGGGCTTTTCTGGGTATTGGGTGGAGAGGCCATTCCCAAAGTTTCAAAATTTTCCGAGGAGAGGAGTAGCCAAAATAGTCTTTTCATTCCAGCGGCAGCAGCAACATAGCAGCAGTACCAGCCAATGTTTTAAAAAACGGAATCAGTCAGCTACCAGGCCGAGGTAATGACTCGATAATGACTCGGAATCAGTAATGACTCGGTCGACTCGGTTTCAATGACTCCGTTTTTGTAAAAAATACATTAAATATTAATTTTTTTGTACAAAAACATAAATTTAAAGATTTTTATTCATGTTTCCAAACACATAGCATTACAATATAGACAAAAGACAACATTGATTTGTGATTAGGGCTCGCCCCTTTACATTTCATTATCATATCATTGTTCAGGGCCCTGCTGCAAGCATAAAGAGTTTCAATATTTACAGTTGTGAGTCTTAAAGGAGATCAACAACCCTCTCACATCTGAAAAGTGCCATAATTAAAGGTTTTGAAATTCATAATTAATCACAAGACAAGGCCCAAAATAAGCAAAATTTACCTCACATTACTCACAAGAAGTTTGGAAAGTATTCTAACCCTTGTTCTTGCATATCTGTGGATTATCCTTAACTGACAGTGGGCTATAACAACTGATATTTTTTTTACAGTGGTATATTTGAAAGTCTGGTGCACTCTGTCATCACTAGTATTCACGGTTTGTCTTTCTATTTTCTAGCATCCGCATTTGACAGATTGCATATAGTGTCATCTCATTGTTGACTTGTAAGCAATCCTCAATTTACTTACATCATCTTTCTGTGTATTTGTCACTTTCTCTTATATTGGTAGAATTGAAGTAAAGAGATCCTTCACTCATTTTCTGAGTTGAAATTCAAAGATTTCAGTGGATCATCTCCACTGTCCAGTGCTATTCATTTCTTTGGAGGCTAATTTTGTTACCTTGCAGGAGAATCTATAATTTAAACTCCAATTCTCTTTTGAAGCAGAGGTTTAGAAATTTTGTGAATCTAATTGACTGTAAGTTCATCCCTGTTGGAGGTAGTGAGCTAAATTGACCTTTTTTTACAAAGGTTTCACATCCAAACCATAAATAAGCCTCCAAAACCAACTCCACAATCTTCAGAAAACTCTCACAAATGCTCAAGAAATTTGAATGAGAAAGATGTGAACTCAATGGAGGGGTTGGGTTAGTTAAATAGCATGAGGAGGGCTTAGACAACCTAAAACAAACCTAACAGCGGATTAAAATCCGGTTTGAAGTCCACAAAGTCGGTTTTTTGGGCCCACTGGCTGGCTGTTTTGGCTCGGCCTGGTTAACTCGGGCTCGGCCTAGTTGACCGGCTTGTTACCGAGCCAGCCGAGTCATTACAAAAACCGGCCGGCTCGGTAACAAACCGGCCAACCTAGCTGGTTTTGTGCCTGGTCGGACCGGCTAGCCTAATGGCTCGGTCGACCAGGCCTGGTCGGAGTTGAGCCGGCCGTTTTTTAAAACAGAGGTACCAGCAGCACTGGAGATTACGCAGTCATTGAGAGAGCAGCCATTCCGGGTTATATTTTGAGAGTATTTCTACGCTTGCCTAGTGCAAGCCAAGGTGCCATCATTCTGATCACCTTTGTACTCATTTTATCTTTCAGTATTTAATAAAATGGCTCAGCGTTCTCCATATTGTCTATTTTTCATATGATGTATCTGTAATATCCCCAATAGGAAATAGACAGCAATACACAGCAATACAAGCATACAACTATATAGGAAAAATGCCGGAAATAGAATACGGAGCAAGTACACATAAAAATGCCGGAAATGCTAAGCCATTTTATTAATCTGAGAATATAATGAGATACAATGGATAATCAGAATAAATGCACCTATCCTTGCTCAAGGCAAGTGAAGAACCCTCTCAGAAAAACAGGGAAAGGCTGCTACAAGAAACTGCATCCCAGCTGCTGGAAGAAACTGCCGTAAACTGCTGCTGCGGGAATCCCTTGCCAGAATGAGCTAAAAATCGGCAGACCACCTGAACTCACCACCCCGGACAAAACCCAGAAACCATATACAAAATGGACCACCTCCGAAAATCACCCCAGAAACCCTCCTCCTAGAAAAACGCTGTCCCTCCAGGACCAGCGCAGACACCAACTGAAATAGACTGAAATGGGGCCACAACTCCTCAGGAAACTCACCAAATGATAAACGCCGAACCTCCACACCGGAATAGGCCTGAATCTCCTGCAGAAATCTCTACCGCTGAACAGCTCCAACTCAAACTGTGTCCTCCCTCCAAGGACTGCGCAGTCACCCAATGAAGCTCAGCTCCTTAGAAAAACTCCCAACAAAACACCTGCAAATCTCCTGCTAAAGACTGAAGAAAAACCTTGCCCGAGCAGGCACTCGAAGTCCCCCGGGGCCAAGGGTGAGATCTCCGACCGGAGACACTCAATCGCACTAAACAGTGCTGCAGACCGACTAAACAGCCAGCGTACTCAAGTAGACAGAAGTCTAGCTCAATATCATCAACAATATCAATAATGCTCAAATGAGATAGCTCTCCCTCCTTTTATAACGCTGGCCCTCCTCAAAACCCTACGTGGTCCCTCTCTCTCCCACGTGCTCCTCATGGGCCTGCGCAGAAGCTTCTAGAGGCTACGTGAGCCTCCTCTCATACGTGGTGTGGACCCCCAAGGCTCCCCTTTAAGTTATAACGTTGCTCCTACTAGGGAAGCACTTTATTTTATTTAAGTGAGTTGACCCTTCTTTTCTCACTTTTATTTATTAATTAACTATAGGCGGCAAAATTATACAAAAATCAAATATTCCAATTAGCGGTGCTAATTAGGAATATTACAGTATCTCTAGTTGTTGTATGTCTTTGTTTATGTGCTTTATATTGTTGTTTATTTCTATTCGGAATATTACAAAAAATAAATAAATAAAATTTGAATTTACTTAGTCAAAGAACTCATCACTAAAGGAAGGTTATATTTAAGGTTATATAAAGGAAGTATTTTAAGGAATTATCAAGGCAATTAATATTAAGGAAAAGTAAGGTTTAAAAAAGAAAAAACGATTACATAATACTTAAAGTCAACTCGACAAAAAAAAATTGGGATCAATCATGGAAAAAAAATTGATGGAGATAATGGAGCTAAGTTTAAAATGTCAAAGTAAGAATGGTTTTCTTATAATGGGTTTTCAGTTACAAATCACGGAGTAATTACATGAAAAGGAAAGTATCCAAGGAAGAAAAATTAATATTGCTATCAACACAAGCAATGATAAAAATTATATCAACATCAAATTGGCGAATAAACCATTAATTCTAGAACCAAGCATTAGGGTAAGGAAAAATATTTTTGACCAAAAAGAGTATACAATTAGTGATTTACAAGTGACAGTAAATCATTATGAGTACATATCTCAATTTCTTGTTGTAAAGATGGATTATACAGAGGTTGACGTCATACTCGGTCAACCTTGGTTTAAGGATTTGGGTTCATTCATGTTAAACATAGAGAAACAAGTTTTGACTTTTCCTTATAAGGGGAAGATGATCACATTTCGAGACATGACAATGGAGTCAAAATTGTTAATTTCTTGTTAAAATTGGACAACTAGGTCCAAACTCCGGGTTGTGCTGCTCAGATGACGATCCCAATATTTTTATTGGATTCCTCTTTCGGAGAGGTGTAAGATTGATCTAAAGATCATCTTGATCGGATGAGCAGAACATGTACTTTGAATTTATTCCACTTATGTGCTAGGTCGGCCTAGAATAAAATATAGACTTAAATGTCTTAAAGGACGTGTCACACACCCCCAAAGATTCCTATATATTGGAGAGACTTAGAGTTCATTTGACACACATTGTGTGGAGGAATTCTCTCACTCTGGATAGCATTGGAGCTGCGTAATATATGGACTATTCTTTGTTTGGGTTGTTCTGGGGTGATGTGTGACACGCTTGGCTGAATGACCTATTGGAGACTTTGCTGGTAGAAGCATCCTGCTGATCGCCATAACGCCACCATTTATTATCTTTGTTTTGGCTTATCTTCTATCGATCTATTAGTATGTTCTATCTTCTGCAGTATTGTGCCCTAATCTAAAATGGCATAGAACATGTTCAAAAATTAACATGGAATGAGAGCTTAAGGGGAAGACAATGCCCAAATTTGTGTTAAAGGACTTGGTGAAGTAGAATTTCTCCTGTGCCCTAGAAGCAGCTACCACAACAAGAAGAAGGAGCTCCATTTGGGTTTATTGACAGCCGTAATAAAGGTCGAGCTTGCAAACTGTTAGGCCAAGCCCTTGAGGGCCAAACACTGCACTATGGGCACTATTTTTGGAGGACCGAAGGCTCTAGGCTGCTGTGTGCTAGGCCGCAAGCCATAGCACCACAGCAAGGCCTGCATGAGAGCAAAATCAGAAGCCGCAGGTTATATCACCTCAACAAGTAACAGTGTATAGATTTAATGACAGCGCGTGCATTTTTAAAGTGCTGGAGGTGACAACGTATGTGGACCGCAGCTCAAAGAGGCTGGTGTACTGGAAGAAGCCCACTTATTTATCCAGGTTTATCTGGCGGCATTTATTTTTTTCCAAATCGCAGGAGAAGCTAGCATATTAAATAGAAATTTCCTGAAAGCGGAAATAGATGTGGGTCAATTTTCTTATTGATAAGGGTCGTGTAATTGAAGGACCTCATATTAATTTAATAGAGACCAATCGAGCTTGTGCAATCCAGTGAATTTATTTTACGGAGCATTTGCGAAGATAAGGTTTAAGCCGACAGACGATCGCTGAAGTTCGAGTCCTCAAATTCTTTCGTCGTCGTCGGCTGCTTTAGGTTGCCGGAAGAAATTGCACGTTAAGCAATGGACAACGATGTACACGAGGAGGATTTTAAGCGCAGAGTTGAAGGCTGAAGGATGTAACCTGTACACGTCGTAGCCTTTTGAGCTCTTGAAAATTATAGCGGAAAATGAAATCAAAGGTGCAATTTTAAAATTACCAGTTAATTTTTTTTAGCAAGAAGAAGACGGGGTTCTTGTAAAAAATAACGCCTGTAAATTGCACCGAATTGTATGGTGGTGTGTTGTAATATCCCCAACGGGAAATAGACAAGAATAGCATGTAAATACAAACATGCAAATATATAGAAAAATGCCGGGACTGGAAAATAGAGCAAGTACACATAAAAATACCAGAACGCTAAGCCATTTTATTAATTCTGAGAATACATGTATGGGTACAATAGATAATCAGAATGAGTGCACCTATCCTTGCACAAGGCAAGTGAAGACCCTCTCAGAATAGGAAATGGCTGCAATAGAGACTGCGTCCTAGCTGCTGGAGAAATCTGCGTTAGAAAGCTGCTGCTACAATGCACTGGAACTAGGGGCTGATCCCCTCACTGGAATGAGCTGAAAATCGGTAGGCTGCCTGTACTCACTGCTCCGGACCAAACCCAGAAACCATGAAGCAAATGCACCACCTCCGAAAATCCACCACTGAAGCCCTCCTCAAGGAAAACGTTGTCTCTCCCAAGCACAGCGCAGAGGCTCAAGAAAGATGCTGGAAAAGGACCACAAATCCCCCTACAAAACTCTCCAACTGAATCAACAATCCTTCCAAGCTGAAATACGCTGAGGTCTCCACGAAAATCACCCACAACAGCGCTGCACCAACACCAACTGCGTCCTCCCTCCTGAACTGCGCAGTCACTCTATGAGGCCAGCTCCTCTGCAAACCGTCCACCAAAATCTCCTGCAAATCAACTGCTGAAACTGAAGGAATACCTTGCCCGAGCAGGCACTCGAAGTCCCCCGGGGCCAAGGGCGAGATCTCTGACCGGAGACACTCAGTTCGCACTAAACAGTGCTGCAGACCGACTAAACAACCGGCGTGCTCAAGTAGACAGAAGTCTAGCTCACAATATCATCAACATATCAATAATGCCAAATGGAGTGAAACCCCCACCTTTTATAGTGCTAGCTCCCCTCAAAACCCTAACTGCGTCCATGAGCTCCTCCTATGCCTGCGCAGTTGCCTCTAGAGCCCACGTGAGGCCTCTCTCTCATGTAAAGTGTGGACCCCCAAGGCTTTCCTTTAAGTTACAACGCTACTCTACTAGGAAGCACTTTATTTTATTAAAGTGAGTTGACCCCCTCTTTCTCACTTTATTTATTAATTTAACTATAGGCGGCAAAACTATACAAAAATGAAATATTCCAATTAGTGGTGCTAATTAGGAATATTACAGTCTCCCCCGGCAGAACGTTGCTTGTCCTCAAGCAACTGAAGTGATGGATGCTGCAATATCTTCTCATCCTCCCAAGGGGCATCCTCATCCGGCAAGTTCTTCCACCTCACCAAGAACTCCCGGATCGTCCTGCTCCGCAGCTGCCTCTCCCTAGTATCAATAATAGCCTCCGGCTGCAACACCAGATGCCCCTCATCATCCGTGGGTGGTAGCTCATTTGTGACTGTCACCTGCTGGCCCAATGCCTTTTCCAGGCACGATACATGAAAAATGTTATGGATCTTGCTGCCTTGGGGCACCTCCAACTCATATGCAACCTGCCCAATCCTGCGTATCACCCTATATGGCCCATAAAAGCGGGGCTTAAGCTTCTCCGCCCCCTTCTGCTTAAGCGAAGACTGTCGGTATGGCTGTAGTCGTAGGTAGACCAAGTCCCCTACCTCAAAGTGTCTCTCCACCCGACCCTTATCAGCATACAACTTCTGCTGATTCTGTGTCGTGGCTATGTTGTCCTTGAGAGCTCGGAGGATATCTTGGCTCTCTTGGATCCATATCTTGGCTCTCGGAGCCCTGCTAGCACCAAACATCATGTCCACAAAAGATAAGGGATGATATCCATACAAAGCATAGAAAGGTGACATACCAATGGACATATGATGCGTCGTGTTGTAGCAGTACTCGCCCAGATGCAGCCACTTCAGCCATGCCCTCTGCTGCCCACTGACATAGTTACGCAAGTAGCCCTCCAGCCACTTGTTAACTATCTCTGTCTTCCCGTCCGTCTGGGGGTGATAACTAGTGCTCGGTGTCAACTCCATCCCCACTAGCCGGAAGAGCTCCTGCCAGAATCCGCCCATGAAGCGGCTGTCCCTGTCGCTGACAATGGTCTTAGGTAGACCATGTAACTTGAAAATCTCCCTGAAGAACAGCTCAGCCACCTGCGCTGCTGTGTGGTGTGCGGATATGGCAAAAAAATGAGCATACTTCGTCAGTCGGTCAACGACGACAAAGATGCAGTCCTTGCCCTGCACCATGGGCAACCATGTGATGAAGTCCATCGATATGCTCTCCCATTTCCCCTCTGGAATGGGAAGAGGCTGCAACAACCCTGCAGGATGGCTCATCTCTCCCTTGTTTCTCTGACAAACATCGCACTCCCTGACATGTTGGAGTACGTCCTCCTTGAGGCCCTTCCATGAGAACCTCTCCCGGATAGCCCTGTAAGTCTTGGTGAACCCCTGATGGCCCGCCAATGGAGAATCGTGTGAAGCCTGGAGTATCTTCTTCTTGAGCTGAGATCCCTCAGTCAAGAAGATCCTGTCCCTGTAATAGATGATCTCGTCAACCACCCTGTACCTGTCATCTGCGACCTGCCCATCCAACACCTCACACGCAAACCTGTCCTTGGAGTACTCTACCAGCAGTTGAGCCCTCCAATCAGCGTCCAAGCTCACGAGAGATAACGTGGCCGGTCTACGAGAAAGGGCATCAGCTACCACGTTATTCTTGCCTTTGACGTACTCTATGTCAAAGTCGTAGGCTTGGATCTTACTGATCCACTTCTGCTGTCTCTCCTGCAACTGCTTCTGCTCCAGAAAATACCTCAGGCTGTTGTGATCTGATCTCACCCTGAATCTACTGCCCACTAGATACTGCCGGTATTTGGCCAATGCATGCATGATGGCCAACATCTCCTTGTCGTATATGGAATACAACCTCTCATGCGGAAGGAGCTTCCGGCTCTCAAAAGCTATCGGGTGACCGCCCTGCATCAAAACTGCACCAATCCCCTCTCCTGATGCATCACACTCGAGGACAAATGACTGTGTGAAATTTGGCAATGCCAGCACGGGGCAGCTGCTCATCACCTCCTCGAGCTTATCAAAAGCTCGCTGTGCTGTGTCCGACCAACTGAATGCCCCCTTCCTCGTCAAATCTGTGAGGGGTGCAGCAAGCTGTGAGAAGCCCTTGACGAACTTCCTGTAGTATGTGCAAATACCAATAAATCCCCGAAGCTCAGTCACATTCCTCGGCTCTGGCCAATCTCTGATGGCCCTGATCTTCTCCTCGTGGACTCTCACCCCATCCACTCCTATAATGTGCCCCAAGTACAGCATCTCCGTCAAGCCGAACTCACACTTGGAGAGCTTGGCATAGAACTGCTGCTCCTCCAAGATGCGCAAAACTGTCTCAATGTGTTGGAGATGCTCCTCCCAAGTCCTGCTGTATATAAGAATGTCATCGAAGAAGACCAGCACAAACTTCCTCAGATGACCCCTGAAAATGTGGTTCATGCACGACTGAAAGGTAGCGGGTGCATTGGTCAGCCCGAAAGGCATGACCAGAAACTCGAAGTGCCCATAATGACACCTGAAAGTGGTCTTGGGAATGTCCTTTTCCCTCACGCGTATCTGATGGTACCCGGATCTCAAGTCAATCTTCGAGAAGAACTGTGCTCCTCTCAACTCATCCATCAGCTCATCGATCCTGGGAATGGGGTACCTGTTCTTCAGGGTCTTCTTATTCAGAGCCCTGTAGTCAATGCACATTCGCAATGTGCCATCCTTCTTCTTCACCAGCACTACAGAAGAAGCAAAGGGACTCGTGCTCGGCCGAATGTGACCAAGGGCCAGCAACTCCTGAATAGCACGCTCTATCTCGTCCCAATAGGCCTTGGGATGCCTATACGGTGTGGTGATCACTGCCTGTATCCCCTGCTCAAGCTCGATAGTATGCTCAAACCCCCGATCCGGTGGCTGCCCTGGTGGAATATCCCCAAATACTGCGGCATACCTGTCGAGAATAGACTGTAGCTCAGGATGCACTGTCTGACCTGTATCCACTGCCTCTGAAGCTCGCAACTCTACGACCCACTCTATGTCTCCCTTGCGGAAGGTCGCCTCCATCCTATGTGCCGACACTGTCTGAGGCGGGTATGTGTGTTGTCCCCGTATCTTCTCATGCCTCCCTGTCTTGGGATCATCCCACTCCATCTCTAGGGCCTTCCAATCTGTCGTGACCTTCCCCAGAGTAATGAGCCACTGAACACCCAATATCTGGTTGGTGTCCGGAATATCCACCACAAAGAAATGATCTGTCAATGTATAAGTGCCCATCGTCACCGACAACTCTGGGACATACCGAGCACATGCCATAGTCTGATCTCCTAGGACCAATACGGAAAACCCATCAAAGCCCTCAGTCTGTATGCCTCTCCTCTCAACCATCTATGCATCAATAAAATTGTGGGTGGCCCCACTATCAACCAAGACTGAGACCCGCTGTCCGCGTACTGCCCCCCGTACGCGCAGCGTCAAGTACTTGGGAACTCCCCGCAATGCGGCTAGAGCTCCTCCAGTAGGTGCAAATGATGCCCCACCTGCTGCGGGTGGTGGAGGTGGTAAGGTACCCTGCGCTGCATAACAATCTCCTGCCTCCACGTCATCCCCCTCATCCTCTTCCCCACTGCTCTCGGAGAAGACCTCAATGAAATGTGCTTTCCCTGCAGCACACCTATGTCCTAGTGCCCATGGCTCCTAGCAAGTGAAGCACAACCGCTTCCTCCTCAGCTCTCTCCTGGCCTCATCATCAAACTGCCCTCGCCCAGGATTCGCCTTGGGAGGCGGAATCCTCGTGTCCTTCCCCTTAGGCTGGAAGGCCTGTCTCTGGGGATAAGGTGTCTGTGTCCTGGGTAAGACATCCTGTAAATCCCGAGTCCTGCTGATGGCATCCTGAAGGGTAGCTGGTCTAGTCGACTGGACTAGGCCACGAAGTGGCTCTGACAACCCCTCCACAAACATGTAAACCATCCGAGCCGCAGATAAATCAGGTACCATCACCGAGACCCTCAAGAAATCTGAAATGTAAGTCTCTGCACTCCCAGTCTGTTTGAGCTTTGTCAGCTCAACAAAGTGCTGCTTCGGATCCCTCCTGTCAAAACGCTCTATCACCCTCCTGGTAAACTCGGCATATGTCGTCACTGTCGAATGTCCGAGTGTCGTCATCCCATGAAACCACCAGTCCTGGGCCTCACCATCCAGATGTAATGTTGCCACCTTAATGGCCTCTGACTGCGACATCTGGTTAAGCTGAAAATAGATGTCCAGCTTCTCCACCCAAGACTTTGCCGAACTGTTTGATGAGCCATAAAACGTGGGCAAATGAAACCGGCTAGCTGCGCGGTGGTCATCACGATGGTGCCTGTGCCCTCTGTGATGATCACAGGGTCTAATGTCATGCTGGACCTGGACAAAGTCTCTGAATGTGATAGAATCTCGGAACGCCGGCCCGTACGCCTGGTACTCTGCAAAAAAGTCACCCATCTGACCCGACTCCAGCTCTCGCTGTGCTGCTGCCCCTGCGTCCTCTGCTAGGAAGGTAGGCATGGTGGATCGCGTGGGTGCTGGAATATCCCTCTGTGCTCCCCTCTGTACTCCTGCCCCTGCGTCCTCTGCTAAGAATGTGGGCATAGTGGATCTCGTGGGTGCATGCGATGCCATGATGGGGATAGCATCATGCACCGGCACGTGGTGGGACATACCCGACCCCTCACCGATCTGAAAAACCCTGGGGGGTTCCCTCTGCCTGACCTCTAATGCCGTGAGTCTCTGTGTCATCTCCTGCATGTGTTGGAGGAGTGTCTCCCATCTCCTCGAACCCTCCTCGTCTGCCATAGGGCCCTGCTGCTCTGCGTCCCTCACAGGCTGCTCCTGCTCTGAATCTGTCTCAGGCGGCTCCTGATCGGAATCCGTCAGAGGCTCCCCCTCTCTGAAGGGGTTCTCCCACCTACTCTCAACGTCTCTGTGTCTCCTCTGACCAATGTGGGGTTTATCCCCGGGCGACATAGACTGCTAGCTCCACAGGCTGAGCCAGAACTATGCTCCGATACCACTGTAATATCCCCAACGGGAAATAGACAGTAATACACAGAAATACAAACATGCAAATATATAGAAAAATGTCGGGACTGGAAAATAGAGCAAGTACACATAAAAATACCAGAACGCTAAGCCATTTTATTAATTCTGAGAATACATGTATGGGTACAAAGATAATCAGAATGAGTGCACCTATCCTTGCACAAGGCAAGTGAAGACCCTCTCAGAATAAGAAATGGCTGCAATAGAGACTGCGTCCTAGCTGCTGGAGAAATCTGCCGTAGAAAGCTGCTGCTACAATGCACTGGAACTAGGGGCTGATCCCCTAACTGGAATGAGCTGAAAATCGGTAGACTGCCTGTACTCACTGCTCCGGACCAAACCCAGAAACCATGAAGCAAATGCACCACCTCCGAAAATCCACCAATGAAGCCCTCTTCAAGGAAAACGCTGTCTCTCCCAAGCACAGCGCAGAGGCTCAAGAAAGATGCTGGAAAAGGGCCACAAATCCTCCTGCAAAACTCTCTGGCTAAATCAACAATCCCTCCAAGCTGAAATACGCTGAGGTCTCCACGAAAATCACCCACAACAGCGCTGCACCAACACCAACTGCGTCCTCCCTCCTGAACTGCGTCCTCCCTCCTGGATTGCACAGTCACTCTATGAGGCCAGCTCCTCTACAAAACGTCCACCAAAATCTCCTGCAAATCAACTACTGAAACTGAAGGAATACCTTGCCCGAGCAGGCACTCGAAGTCCCCCGGGGCCAAGGGCGAGATCTCCGACCGGAGACACTCAGTTCGCACTAAACAGTGCTACAGACCGACTAAACAACCGGCGTGCTCAAGTAGACAGAAGTCTAGCTCACAATATCATCAACATATCAATAATGCCAAATGGAGTGAAACCCCCACCTTTTATAGTGCTAGCTCCCTCAAAACCCTAACTGCGTCCTTGAGTTCCTCTTTGACCTGCGCAGTTACCTTAGGAGCCTACGTGAGGCCTCTCTCATGTGTGTGTGGACCCCCAAGGCTTTCCCCTTTAAGTTACAACGTTCATCTACTAGGTAGCACTTTATTTTATTAAAGTGAGTTGACCCCCTCTTTCTCACTTTATTTATTAATTTAACTATAGGCGGCAAAACTATACAAAAATGAAATATTCCAATTAGCGGTGCTAATTAGGAATATTACATGTGTGAATACAACACCATATAAAAGTTTACGGAAAGTGCCATGTGTGGGCCCTCCAGAATTTTAAAAAGAAATCCCATAGTGGCATCGTGGCATCGCCATGCTCTGTGGCACAGTGGCATCGCTATACTCTATAGTCTGTATCACTATACTCTGTGGCATCATGGCATCACTATACTTTATGCATCGCATATATTTCTATGACTTGATCTTTGTGGATCGTCACTACAATCTCACATTTGTTCATTTCTAGGAGGCTCGCACAATGGCTCGCACTTGTTATTACAGTCTCACATTTGTTATTTGTGAGTGGCTCACTCTTGTTATTACAGTGGCTTGCACAATACTTTGTGGCATGTATTTGTTACTACAATGATTCTATGGCTCGCATCATGTTCTATGGCTCGCAAGGTTTTAGTGATTCGCATACATTATCCATGGCTCGAATTCATAGTTAGTATGGCTGTGACTTTTGGTTTAGCAGTGACATCAATATATAAATGACAGTGCCCTGGACAAGGCCATGATCTTATATGGAAATGGCCTTTACAATACAGTGAATTTGTTCCATACCAGTGACCTTGATGTAAGAACAGTGATATATATATATATATATAACAGTCAGTTATATGTTAGTGACCTTGATATGTCAGTGTACGTGGTGCTAGACTCAGTGGTCTTTTTTGCAGAGGTTCTCATTTTAAAGGAGACCTCTATAATGCAGGAGTGCACAGATCATGAAGTAGATTTTGTCTCTTAAAGTGAAGCTGGAAAAACTAAACCAAGGAATCTTCACATGAAAGGTCGAGAACTATTTAGCTTTTAAGGAGACCATGAAGACAAGGAAAATCTTCAGCAAATTCTTTCAGGCTGGTGGTTGTGAGCTACACATAGGTGTCTTCAAATCATTTGAAACTCTATGCATATACTGGGAAAGCGATCAAATCCTGATAAGAATTTTTGGGTCTAATATCGGATGGCAGTAGTGAATCAAATCATTTTGAGAAAACTATCTGGAAGGAGTCATCTATATGTACAAAGACTTGGAATAATTCACTACAATTCATGAAAGTCTCAGACTGGCTGTGACAGTTGTGTTTGTTTGCGAGATTCTGAATTGTTGTCCCTGATTTGAGTTTTCTTATCTTGAGTTCGAGCTCCTTGGAGGCTCATATGTGGGTAAGGATGGTCAAAGATCCTACTGGTGGTGAATAAGAACAACCCTATAGATTGCAGCCGCAGATCCAAGCTGAAGTTGGTCACAAACACAATGATTCCCAGATCTGTGCATAAGCAAGACCACAATGATATTTAGAAGATGGAATACTGTGTCATTTACCACATGTTCAGGAGCTAGGTACTTATAACTGATCTAGATCTGCTTAACAGAAAGGTATCACATAAAGTATCGACTGACATGAAGAAGGGTAAATTTTTGTGTTTGGAACATCTGTAAGATTGGTTCTTAGATCTGTGCAATTTATGAGACAAATTGCAGAACTGAGATCTGAAGACTTGAAACCCTAGATCAGTCAACTATTAACTGTAAATCTGAAATTGAGAAGAAGTGCTAGATGAGATACCAGATGTAGCAGATGAAGCTCTCAAGTACAGAATTATGAAAGAAGGAATCATGATTGGATTTCTAGTTCTGTGAGTCACAGTAAAGAGGGATGGTTGAGGAAGCTACAACAGATCTGCTCAGAATAACAGGACTTCTAACACACGCTGAGGCTTGTTGATATATTCTCCCTGTTGGACAGTGACATAGATATACACCTATGTAGCAGTAAGCATGTGACAGTAGCAGTCTCACATTGGAGCGTAATGATAAAATGTGTTTCTGCAGCTTTCAGACACGTTGTTGGAAGTCTTTAGCAAAAGACTGTGGTCTTGGATGGTTTTGACCATGGGAGAATAAAACTCCCTTCCAAGCTGGTGTCTGAGATGCCCTCATTTAAAAATAGATGTTTTTCTCTCGAGAGAGAAGTTGGCATTAAGAGGGAGAATACATCTCTGTATATACTCCTGAGCTAATATCATTGCTGGACGAAGGAAGATCCTCATGGCTCAAAGATATATGGCTTCAGAGGGGGAAATTCTGGAAGAAAACCAAGAAGCCATATAAATACTAGGGGTATCTAGCTGCCATGTGTACAATATGAGCCTGGATTATTTACAGAAACTGGAAAGCATTAAAGTCTACATAGATGCGAGAATGATGTCTGGGATATGGTTCTTAGAACAAAGCTGTTGTCACCTCGATATAAGATCAAGCATGAATTTAATGGAAAATTGTGTTGCCTGAGTCTTCTATAGGAAGGCACTGATTATTATTGCACCTATAATCTATTATTTCCCTTGCTGCTACGCAAGGACGGAACCTTCATCAGATGGATGTAAAGACTGTCGTTTGGCATGATGCGATAAAGGAAGAGGTGTATGTAGAGCAACCTCTGGGGTTCGAAGTGCAGGATCGGGACACCCATGTCTGCAGGTTGAAGAAAGCCCTCTATGGGCTGAAGCAAGCACCCAGAGCTTGGTACGAGAGGATAGATACCTACCTGATAAAGTTGGGCTTCACTCGTAGTAATGCTGATCCGAACCTTTACATCAAAGTTGATAGAAAGAAGCCTCTCATTCTAGTGTTGTATGTGGACGACCTCTTCCTGACAGATGCTGACCCTCTCATTCATCGGTGCAAGAGGGAGCTCATTGCTGAGTTCGAGATGAAGGACCTAGGACTAATTGGAGGTCTGGCAGAGACCTGGCGAGATTTTCCTTTCTCAAGGAAAACACATTGTGAAGCTTCTAGTATGGTGGACTGTAAGTCCATGTCGACACCGATGGAGCTTAACTTTAATAAATTGAGTAGCAGCGTTGCTGGGCCTGTGTTAGCAAATCCTACTAAGTATCATCAACTCGTAGGGGCTCTGCTGTTCTTAGTGAACACCCGTCCGGACGTATGTTGTGCAGTGAACACCTTGAGTCAACACATGGTTGATCATAACATTCACTAGGTTGGTGCCAAGAAACTCTTGAGATATCTCTGTGGCATAATAGACCATGGGCTGAGATACACTGCCGGGAGCATGACACTCCTTGGATATACTGATGCCGATTGGGCTAGCAATGTGGTGGATCGCAAGAGCACATCTGGATGATACTTCACAAGTAGATCTGCTTCGGGCAGGAAACGAAAGACGGTAGCCTTGAGCACCGCTGAGGTCGAGTACATTGTAGCATGTTTGACCCGTTGTGAAGTCACTTGGTTGCGAAAGCTCTTTAGTGAGCTGTTCGAGCATGTGCTAGATGCCACCGTTATCCTTTGTGATAACTAGAGGGGGATTCATTTGTCATAGAATCCCGGGTTCCACGATTGATCCAAGCATGTTGATGGTTGATACCACTTTATCTGGGATATGGTACAGCAAGGCGTCGTAAGGCTCGATCATATAGGAACTGATGAGTAGGTCGCGGACATTCTCACAATGCCCTTGGGGAAGGTCATGTTCCTAACCTTCCGTGAGAATCTTGGAATCATGGAACGACCCTATGATGTGGGTCCTGTTGGACGATGAGCTCTGGGAGCTCTAGGGGGCTTTGGGGATAGCTTTGGTGCTATAAGCAAACACAGGGCTAGGCTTGCCGAACCTAGTTGGTGTGCTTCTATCCCACCATGATGATATTGAGATGGTTTACCTCTCTCTGATCTGTGCCTCGTATGCATCCTACCCATGGAGTTTCAGACTCATGGGAAGTACCTCTCATTTGGCCAATGAGGTGAGAAATGTGAATAGAGGCCATAGCAAGACCGATGGACGCATCGGAGATTTTCATACTCTCTATGT
The DNA here is from genome assembly GCA_034641835.2 of Pinus albicaulis. Classification (NCBI taxonomy): domain Eukaryota; kingdom Viridiplantae; phylum Streptophyta; class Pinopsida; order Pinales; family Pinaceae; genus Pinus; species Pinus albicaulis. Next base: position 796,726,760 of record CM076581.1, read on the forward strand.
CTAGGATGGCACGTGTCCAACCACTTGATCTGATATCAAGTCTAGTGAGGTTTCGGACCTCCAACTGAATTCAGGTCAGTGAAACTAACTTCGGGTTAGTATATGACTCTCTTGAGTCCTAGTGAGGTTTCGGACCTCCAACTGACTTCGGGTCAGGTAAACCAACTTCGGGTTGGTATGTGACTCTTTGTGAGTCCTATAGAGGTTTTGGACCTTTGGGCTGAATTTGTTAGTCGGGTATGATGTCTTTGTGACTGACCCACTTCTGTTCTGAAATAAAGAGGCCAGCAAAGCAAGTTACGGCGGGATGACGCACGATGTTTGGATTGCACTTGTGGATGGAGTTCTCCCTAGTTGAGAGGGAGTGCTAAAATTGGACAACTAAGTCCAAACTCTGGGTTGCGCTGCTCAGATTACGATCCCAATATTTTTATTGGATTCCTCTTTCGGAGAGGTGTAAGATTGATCTAAAGATCATCTTGATCGGATGAGAAGAACATGTACTTTGAATTTATTCCACTTATGTGCTAGGTCGGCCTAGAATAAAATATAGACTTAAATGTCTTAAAGGACGTGTCACACACCCCCAAAGATTCCTATATATTGGAGAGACATAGATTTCATTTGACAAACACATCGTGGAGGAATTCTCTCTCTCTGGATAGCGTTGGAGCTGCGTAATATATGGACTATTCTTTGTTTGGGTTGTTCTGGGGTAATATGTGACACGCTTGGCTGAATGACCTATTGGAGACTTTGCTGGTAGAAGCATCCTGCTGGTCGCCGTAACGCTACCATTTATTATCTCTGTTTTGGCTTGTCTTCTATCGATCTATTAGTATGTTCTATCTTCTTCAGTATTGTGCCCTAATTTGAAATGGCATAGAACATGTTCAGAAATTAACATTCTGCATTAGAAGACTTTAAGGATATCTCAGACTTGATGTTCAAAGATAATAGGAGAATTGTATTAAGGAAGCAAAAAGAGCTTGAACAAGTCATCTCCAGCAAAGATAAAGAAGTTTCACGCTTCAGAGATCACCAAGAAAAACTACTCGAAGAAGTCAAGAAAGCTAAAGCATCAAAGAAGGAACTCAAGAAGCGTTTATTAGAACAAGAAGAAGAAAATGTACGTTTTATCAAAAGTTTATTAGAACAAATCAAAAGTTTAAAAGATGATGAAGTTACTAAGAATAAAATCAACAATTCAGAAAAGGATGAACTTGTACATTAAGGAATCATAACCAAAACCTACTTACAGAAATAAAGAAACTTAAAAATATCAAGAAATCGCTGAATGACAAGCTAGAACAACTTCAAAGTGAAGTATTGACGTCGGTAGTCATTTCAATTCAAGTTGAAGACAAAGGGATTAATATGGATCAAGTCAATATCACAAGTAAGGAAGAAGAAGAATCTAGAGAAGTTAAAACGTATGCAGAAGTTGCAGTTCAAACGTTTGACATCCCAACTGATGATTCAATTGCCCACTCAACAACAACAACGCCTAAAGGAAATCAAGAATCAACCACTAACATGATAAGGGAAAACCAAACCAAAGGAGCTATGTATCGACATCCAAATCACAAGAGCAGACTTTCTAATCAAGCTACGTACCAGTATCACTTAGAAAATAAATAACAAATTCATGTTCCTAGGGATACTGAAGCTTGTAGAATCCAATCATACGATAACTATTCACCAGACATCTCCAAAGATCAGAAGATACCCCAACAGGTCAATCTAGAATAGTCTGATCCATTCTCAATACGACAGTTTTGTCTATCACTCAGAGTATCATATCGTCTTGTATCGACGAAGATGAAAGTACAGAGATGAGAAGATGTTCTTAAGTAAGCTTTGAGGACAAATCTTCTTGAAGGGAGAGGCTATGTTATGAATATAATTCATAATAAAATAATAATAAATATAAACGTAAATGTAATAATAAATAATAAGTCATTAACTAATGATTAGTTAGTTAGTGATGAAGGGGCATGTCTTAGAGACTTAGCCATTCGTGAAAGGGAACCTACCTAGGGTATATAAGCGGGCCCTCATTCTCATTTGTAAATATCCTATCAATAACTCTTTTATATAATATAAAATTCACAATTTCTATCTTACAATGGAAGTCTTTGTTTACGAAGTATTTTAATATTTCCGCTGTGTATACGACCATTGGTCACTACATACTCTACCACCATAGCTTCTCCACCATGCATCTACAACAAAGAAGATAAACATAAGAAAAAAGTTGAAAGTTGAAGAAAAGTATGAAGAGACGATGAAATTTGAAACAAACTAAAGCTTACCTGGCATTTTAGCCTTCCTATCCACAATAGCCATGTCAAAGCTAAATGTGCCACCTGTCATCCTGTATATCTCCATTTCTTTGGAGAATTTTGCACCTTCCACTAGAGATGGCACCATCTTCTGAATACAAGTAAAGAATCCATCTATGACCTCAGCATCAAATAAGAAACCATAGGAGTAAAAAATGCAGGGTTCAAATAAATCCCTGTAGCATGAATAGGACAATAGAGTGTATTTGTTCTATCGCTCATCTATCACTTCCCATATGAGTTATTGTTTCTCAAACCCCTCATCCCCCATATCATCATAGTAGTTGTGAAATGATTCTTTGACCCTATACATGGCCTCATACAAGTAGCCCATTTTGGGCTTGTCTCCATCAACTAATCAAAGAACCTTTACCAAAGGTACAGTAATGCTACACACCTCCTGCACTCCAACCCATAAGCTTTATAGGTATGAAACTGGCCTGCATATGGCCTCTCCCTTTAGTTTGTGGCTATATTGTTGACATTTGTAGCTTGGGAGGTACTCTAGAGTCCAAGCCTTGAGGATCGAGGGTTTGGAGGAAGGAGCTCCACAAGTGGCCTTGTGGGCTAGAAACCTAAGCTTGGGGTTTTGTACCCATCAATATTGAGTACAAAACCATGGAGAGATTTCTACATGTGATGATTTCAGTTGATAGAGGGCTCCGAGAGTAACTGGATGCAACGAAAATCACTTGAATCCGAGTTGCTATGTTGCAGGAAACGTGGGTCCCACCCCCGTTTCACCCAAAAAATGAAACGGAAACACATTTCCGCGTACCGTACAACCTGGAAACGCATTTCCGGCTGTACTGGCATGTTTCCCATATGGGAAATGTTGCCAGTATGGCTAGAAACGCGTTTCCAGAGCGTATGACTGCGTTTCCTTCCCTCAAAAGTGTTTTTAGTTGTGTTTTTTTGTTTTATCTTTTTTTTTTTTCGGTTTTCGTGTCTTTTAATATTAGTTTAATTGTTTACTTTGTCTTTTGGATGCTTTTAGATCTTTCTAAAATTATAAAAAGACGATTCACCTCATTCTCTCATCACATGAATTGAGCAAGTTGTTTCACTTGGAGAAGAGTGATTTTAGCGAGGAGAAAGAGAGTAGTGCTTCAGCTAGGGTGTTTTCACCAATGAGCAAAGGAGATTTCAGCAACAAGAGAAAGAGATTTCAAAAGCAGATTTGGAGTGCGAAGTTTCCAGCTACAGCATTCTTGGTTTTTGGCTTAGCTACAACCATATTTCTCTTGTTTTTTCTAGCATTTTGGGGTAGCTTCAGCTACACAAAATTAATTTGGGTAAGAAGCATTCAATTTCTTGTTTTTTTCCCATCCTTTTGTCTATTTTTTGAGGGTTTATGCTACCAAAATCATAAAAAAACGTTTTTTATTTATAGATTTGTTTTTTTAGTTTTTTTGTTGCAGCAATGGCTTCCATCCAAGGTTCAGGTTCAAACCCCAAGGCCAACATAAGGGCTGAATATTATCCTCTTTGGAGGCATGTTGAGAAGCTGCAAAGATGTGGAGGTGGTGGCTCATGGGAATGACGATGTAATCTTTGCAATAATTCTTACAAGGGCTCTTACCAAAGAGTGAAGGCACATCTTTTGCATGGAGGAGGACAGGGATTGCAGGTTTCACGAAAACATCAGACCTTGTGGCAAGGAAGGAATATCAAAGAGAGAAAGATCAAGCTGATGGGATTAAAAGAAAGCATGATGATCTTAATCAAGCTAAAAATCTAGAAAACATTGAGCCAAGGATTGTAGTTGAAGCAAGAAAGAGGAGAGGCACTCAACAACCAGAACAACCACCATCTAGAGGGGCATCCGGTACAGTTCAAGATAGAAGAATTGCTAAACTGGTGAATATGAAAGCAAGAGAAGAAGTTGATTCTAGAGTGGCTCAGTGCATCTATGCATGTGGTATCCCATTCAATGTTGTTTGCTCTCCTTACTGGCAAGATATGATAAGGGCAGTTAACAAAGCTCCTTAAGGGTACAAGGGGCCCAACTATGAGAAAGTTAGAACTCAGCTTCTCAAAAATGAGAATGATCTTGTGTTGGATGTCTTATAAGTTATCACCAATTCGTTCTTCTTGGAGTAGCTCTGGGGTTACCATAGTCTCAGATGGATGGACATATACAAGGCGTAGACCATTGATAAATATCGTTGCCACTTCACCAAAAGGAGCAATGTTTTTAAAGGCAGAAGACTGCTCGGGAGAGGTAAAAGATGCACAATTCATTGTTGATGTTATTATCAAATCTATTGAACAAGTAGGTCCTAAGAGGGTGGTGGAAGTTATCATGGATAATGCACTAGTATGCAAAGCTGCAGGTTTGATTATTGAGGGGAGGTATGACCACATCTTTTGGACACCCTACATTGTCCATAATCTGAATCTGAAATTAGAGGAGATCGACAATAAAGTCCCATGGATAAAGGAACTCACAAGGGAAGCAAGGGAGATTGTTAAATTCATCACCAACCACCACCAATCTCAAGTAATATTTCGAGAGTACTCCAAATTGGAGTTATTAAAAGTTGCTGAGACAAGATATGCCTCAAACTTCATAATGTTGTGTCGCCTTGTTGATGTTAAGAAAGCATTAGTGTCTATGGTGGTGAGTCAACTTTGAGTTGAGTGGAGACAGGAAAATTCAGAGCAGGGATCTACGGTGCGTAGATTGTGCCTTGATGAGGATTGGTGGAGCAAGATAGATTTCTTGCTAATGTTCACAACCCCTGCATTTGAGCTTCTTCGGAATGCTGACACTGACCAACCTTTCTTCAGAGAGGTATATGATAGCATGGATTCCATAGTTGAGAAAAATATGGATATCATTTCACAAGAGTCTCCACAACTTTTGTTTGTAGATGATCATTTTGCTGAATTAATCAAGAAAATCATTGTTGATAGGTGGAACAATTTCAACACTCCATTGCACACTTTAGCACATGCCTTGAACCCAAAATGATGAAAAACTTATTTCTCAAACCAATGGGAAGAGGAAGGCACCCCATAAGGATAGAGAGGTGGCTAATGGGGTGAAAGAAGCCCTTATGAGAATTTTTCCAGCTCATCTACACAAGGAGGTGAAGGAAGAAGTTGCCAGTTTTGCTGCAGGAATAGATGATTATTCAGATATATCATCTTTGGAGGAAAGAAGCACCATGAATCCAGTTAGGTGGTGGATTTGTCATGGAGAAAATGGTGTACATTTGCAAAACCTTGCCATTCGCCTCCTTTCACAAGTGGCAAGCTCTTTATCAATAGAAAGGACTTGGAGCACCTATGGTTTTATTCATTCTGTGAAGCGCAACAAGTTGGGCTCACAGAAGGCAGAGGATCTTGTTTATGTGCACTCCAACCTCCGCCTTGCATCTCGCATTAAGAGAGTTTTGAGGTCTAAAATGGGCCTCCTAAGGAAATTATAAAATAATAGTAGAAATAATAAAATAAGATTTGATTACATCATCAAATTTTAGAGGGAAGAAAGGAAAAACTATTTTTTTAACTCGTATTTTGAACTTATCTCCCTATGGGTTTACTCATTGGATGTAGAATTTTATTTCGAGCAGGAACACTCGTTGGATGTAGAATTTTATTTCCCATCCAACGAGTACCCATTTTGCATACTTTCGATGGACACTGCTACATGAAAAATGAGAAATACATGAAAACGTGATTATAAACACGTTTTTTCATGTATTTCTCATTTTTCGTGTAGTAGGGTCCATCAAAAGTATTCAACATGGGTACTCCTTGGATGAGGAATTAAATTTTGCATTCAACGGGTACTCCCGCTCGAAATTTGAGTAAAAAAAATAGAGAGATAAGTTGAAAATACGGGTTGAAAAAATAGCTTTATAAGTTTATTATTTTATTATTTTTTAATGTTTTACTTTTTTACTCCAAAAACTGGTGAATCATCCCCCATGGTTGACATCATCATCTTGAATCTTATTGGTTCTTATAAAGTTTATTTTTGTTGTACATTTTTCTTAGGAGGCCCATTTTAGACCTCAAAATTCCCCTAATGTAGGGGTCCAAAATATGGCAATGGTCCTTCTAAAGAATGGGATGTGGATCCAGAAAATCCTGATTTGGATCTCTCTCTTGTTGCCTTGAATATTGAGGACTAGGACCATAGAAGTGGAGTTGGCCAAACATCTTCTTCAACTACACCATCCAATGTTGAGCATGCTTCTGCTGCTATATTTGATGAGGATTCTGATAATGAGTATTAGTCTTTTGACTTTATTGTACTTGCAGCCTCATATATATAATAAAGGTTGATTTTGAGATTTTGATATATAATAAACGCTAGTTTTGGATATTCTGATATTGCTATTTTCATTATGTGTCTGTTATCATTCATGAGTAACTGTGTTGTAACTTTTAATAGTTTATGCTTTGAATTTATCATGTATGTTTTATGATTTCACATAACATTTCTTAAATGTCCTAAATTCTAATATAAATATAAATTATTAATATATATATATATATATATATATATATCGTGTTTCCCCGTTTCCAAAATTTGGGGAGGTCGCGTTTCGTATCGCTTCTCGTTTCGGAAACTCGTTTACGTTTCCCCACTTTGTGCAACTTAGCCGAGTTGTAGAAGTGGAGATTTTGATCTTTGAAGTTTATGTATGGGTTTATGGCACAAAGGACAAGTCGGCCTTGGCTTGTAGAGGTTCCTGTAGAAATTTCTGAATCTTAATTCTTATGCAGAAATGATTTATGTTAATCTGGTTAAGCTTCTCCTAATTATACAAGTTATCAACTGAATAAATTCAAGTTAACATCAAAGCAAAACACATAACAGATCTCTACCAATTCAGATCTAGAATAAGCACATGCACATATAGACAAAGTGACACAGTTATTTCGGGACAAATTGTCCCCGGAAAAACCCAATGTGGGAAAATCGGTCTGTGGCTGTTGGAGGGTTCTATTATTAAGAATATTTCTGAATACATAACTCTGGGTTCCAGATTTGGAAAACCCTACATAGAAAACTCTAGATTTGCAGCACCTGGCTGATCTAGGACCACAAACACTGACTGATCCACACCCTCGCACGGGATTTACAAAACTCAGCCAGATGTAGGCCTAGAAACCCCAGATCTGCCTCTGAAAGACACTGCGTCAGCCTCTGAAGCCCCTGTTGAGCTCTGCGTCAGCCTTGGATGGCCTTTAAATGCTCAGCGCTGTCACTGGAAGGGACTACGTTACCCCAGACTGGTGATGCAATCACTACGCTGCCCCTAAGGGTCTTTGCGTAACCCCTAAAGGGCTTCCTAAAAAATCACGCTGTCCTTGCTGCTACTGCTACCATCTGCTACTGCTGTCGTCTGATGTTGCTGTTGTTGTTGCTGACTTCCTCTACGCTGTCTTTCCTGATCTCTTCTCTGTCTCTTGTGTATTCTAGAACCCGAGATCAGATCATCCCCTTGGTCTAAATTCCCCTCTCTGCAACTGAAACACTTGAGAATTCTTAGCAAACTCCGCCCTAGAATCTCAGCTTAGCTTCAGTGCTTTGCCTTTGTGTGTTTTACAAATGACCCCAAGCCTTTCCTTTATACTTTTCTTGTTGACAAATCAACGGCCAAGATTAAATCTTTAATCAATGGCTAAGATTAAAAGAAAGCTTGATCTGTGTGACTTAAGACAATTTCATCACATGGTTACTTAAATTCACTTTAATTATTTTATTTTCCTAAGTTTTAACTTAGAAAATACATTAAAATAATTAATTAATTTAATATCTCCTAAAAAAGATGAAATTTCCTCAATCCATTTCTGAGTCTTATAGATTCGGTGTACTCTAGTCCCTTCACAAAGTTTGGGTGCTAGAGCACAGTTAATGCTACCCCAAATACAAAAAATCACACTCGCTCTTAGCATCAAAGGTGTGCTCTAGCAATACATCACACTATGCATTACATGACTTTGAGTACTGGTTTTGTGCTACTGAAGCTTGGCCTCCTGCCACTCAACTCTGCACTGCTACTGCCATTCTGTGCTACTGCCCATGACTCTGCCACTGCCACTGCAACCACTGTACTGCAGCTCCCTCTCAATATGTTGCATCTGTGCTGCTCATAGCACTGCCACTGCTGATCTGCTGCACTGCAACTTCATTTCTTGAGACTAACAATTGAATCTCCTGCCCAATCTTTGACAAACAAGTCAAATGAAATGCATCCTCATCACTGAAGCTCCATAGGCTACAGATCTGTGCTGGCATCTAAAGAACGATCCACAGCTACAACTCTGCCTGCGTAATCAAACTTCCTCTGCACTACTGAAGTCACATCAGCTCCTTGTGCTGAAATCTATCACGCTGCTGCTGCATTGCATTGTCCCTCTGAAGCTCTCTGCGTTGCTGCAGCTCTGCACTGCGTAAGCAGCACTGCTCTGCGCTGCTAAAGTCACATCAACCTCTACGCTGCTACTACTTCTACGCTGCTGCTACTATGCTCTGCGCTGCTCCTCCCAACCTTCAGATCTGCCTTTGCCTCTGCCTCCTCTGTGATCTATGCACCCACTGCTCCACTTGTCCTGCTACTGTCTTAAGGCTGGCGTAGCTCGCTTGTGATCCAAGAGATGAGCTGCTCAAGGATCCCGCCTTACTTCCATGTACCTCCTCTACATGTCCATGTCACCCCACCTCCGTGGTTCATGAGCACTCATGGCTACATCATCTTTGGACCCATCATCTGCCATCACTGCTTTGGAAGAAGATGCCTCCTTGTCCTTCTTCTTTTATGGACAATGGCTAGCAAAATGTTCCATTTCTCCACACTGGAAGCACTTGATCTTAGAAAGATCCTTCTTCTTCTTCGGCTGCTTCTTTGATGCCAAGGCTGCATCTTCCTCCTCTTCCTTCTTAACCTTGCTTAATGCAGGGTTGTGTTGCTTCTTGGTGAACCTGCGTAGTTCTTCTTGCCACAGGATTGACCACAAGCTGTCCCAATCTGGGAGGTCCACTCTGCCCAAGATAATTTGGACAAAGGTTTCCCACTCATCCGTGATTGCATTGAGGGCAGTCCTGACTATCACTGCATCATCTACGGTTGCACCCGTTGCAGTCAGCTGATCCCTGATTGACTGCAATCTGAAGAGGAAATGCTCGATGTCTTCTCCCTTGGTCATCATGAATGACCTCATTTGAGCCTCCAACATCATCTTTCTTTGGACTGATTTTCCCTCATATAGGGAAGTCAAGGCCTTCCACATCTCATTAGCTGTCTTCTTCTCAGCTATGTGTGGTACAATATGGTCCTTGATACTGTCTTCTTCTCTATGCTTTCGTAGGAGATCCGCATCTGTCGGTGTGGCCAGGGTCTACTCTGCATGGTCTCTTAGACCATATGCCTCAAGGACAATCAGGATTCTAGCTTTCCATACCGAAAAGTTTGAGAGGCCCTCTAGCCTATCCTGATCACGCAGTCCATGAGGAGCCATCTGCTCAGAATGTGTTAGAGCTCCTCTTCTCTGTGCTAGAGATCTGGATCTAGGGTCCTTTTCGAACTGGGCACCCTCTGCTTCTTCTGACACTTGATTTCCCTCCTTGGAAATCTACCAAATCAACTATGATTCAACTTCTTCTTTGATCCTCTAACCAAACTGCAAGTTTCCTTTGGCAAGAAACTCTCTGAGAAGTTGATCTCTTCCCAAAAAATTTCGCTTGTGCTAAGGCTAAAAATCTGAAAACTTCTGAAGTTTAACCCCACCAGCTCTTCTGAATTTATGTAGCTTTTCTGCAGACTTTTTTGGATCTGACAGATTCAGATTTGAATCACACTGGCTGGCTTCAGACCCAACTAGTAGTGCCTCTACGCAGTAATTGCGTGGGCTTGCTAGGACACAGTGCTGGACAGCGTCACCCTTCCCTCTGCGTGAATTTGCTCCTGAAAACTGCACTGTCCCTTCAGAGATGATTTTTTGCTGCCTTTCCAGCTACTTTCTGCAGCTAGATCCTTTAGATTCTTCAGCTGGTGACCCTTCTAGATCTGCAATTGCTCTGATACCATGTAGAAATTTCTGAATCTTAATTCTTATGCAGAAATTATTTATGTTAATCCAGTTAAGCTTCTCCTACTTATACAAGTTATCCACTGAATAAATTCAAGTTAACATCAAAGCAAAACACATAACAGATCTCTACCAATTCAGATCTAGAATAAGCAGATGCACATATAGACAAAGTGATACAGTTATTTTTGGACAAACTGTCCCCGAAAAAATCCAATGTGGGAAAACCGGTCTCTAGCTGCTGGAGGGTTCTATTATTAAGAATATTTCTGAATACACAACTCTAGGTTCCAGATCTGGAAAACCCTATAGAGAAAACTCTAGATTTGTAGCACCTGGCTGATCTAAGACCACAAACACTGACTGATCCACACCCTCAAACGAGATTTACAGAACTCAGCCAAATCTAGGCCTAGAAACCCCAGATCTGCCTCTAAAAGACACTGAGTCAGCCTCTGAAGCCCCTGTTGGGCTCTGCGTCAGCCTTGGATGGCCTCCAAATGCTCAGTGTTGTCACTAGAAGGGACTACGTTACCCCAGTCTGGGTGACGCAGTCACTACACTGCCCCTAAGGGTCTCTGCGTAACCCCTAAAGAGCTTCCTTAAAAATCACGATGTCCTTGCTGCTGTTGCTGCTACCTTCCTCTGCGTTGTCTTTCCTGGCCTCTTCTTTGTCTCTTGTGTATTCTAAACCCCGGGATCAGATCATCCCCTTGGTCTAAATTTCCCTCTCTGCAACTGAAACACTTGAGAATTCTTAGCAAACCCCGCCCTAGAATCTCAGCTTGACTTCAGTGCTCTGCCTCTGTGTTTTACAAATGACCCTAAGCCTTTCCTTTATACTTTTCTCATTGACAAATCAACGACCGAGATTAAATCTTTAATCAATGGCTAAGATTAAAAGAAAGCTTGATCCGTGTGACTTAAGACAATTTCATCACATGTTTAATTAATTCACTTTAATTATTTTATTTTCCTAAGTTTTAACTTAGGAAGTACACTAAAATAATTAATTAATTTAATATCTCCTAAACCAGATGAAATTTCCCAAATCCATTTCTGGGTCTTGTAGATCCAGTGTACTCTAGTCCCTTCACAAAGTTTGGGAGCTAGAGCACAATTGATGCTACCCCAAATACACAAAATTTCAACAGTTCCCTTTAGGGCTAGACGTTGCCACATGAGACATTTATAAGTAAGAGGTAAGGGAGACCTCGTTTGGCACATCCAAGGAGCATCACAACAAGTGTCATCTCTAAAATACAACACGAGTGCAGGAAAAAGCATGAGCACGGGTAGTTGTGCAAGTATAGGCATAAGCCCAAGTACGGGCAGCCGCGCAAGTACAGGCAGAAGACCGAGTACTAGCAGTCGCGCGAGTACAGGAAGAAGCCCAAGTACGCGCAACAACGCGAGTACGGGCAGAAGCGTGAATACAGGCAAGCTGTAAGTGTAGGCAGTGCAAGTATAGGCAGCACGAGTGCGGGCAACTCGAGTGCAAGCATCGCAAGTGCAGACTGAGCATGTAGCAGACTGCGCCAGGGTGACGCAGAAGCTGCACAGGGCTAGGTATGTATCATGTTGATGTGTTTTCAGGTGGATAGGTATCCAAGAAGAGGATTGATTGGCAAAGTTTGTTAGCAGCCAAAAGGAAGGGTTTCCTAAGTGTTGGATGCCCTGACTAGAGTGCAGATGCTACAACAAGGACTAGTCAGTCGTGGTCTGTTGGAGGGTAGTGTGAGAGTGGACGAAGGGTGGACAGTGGATTGGGAATTTACGGTTTGTTGGAGGATAGTGTGATAGTGTCCAAGTTGGAGCCTGGTGTGCAACACTTTGATGGAAAAAAGTAGCTGCTAGAGTGGCAGTTGTTAAGCTCAAGGGTTTGATCAGCCAGGAGTAGTTTGAGTAGGCCTAGACTTGTGTGTGGAGAAGGACATCTACAGCAGAAGATGGGAAGTCCTCCAAGCCCGTGTTCATTGTGGGAGATGGACATCTTACAGTGATAGGTGGCAGCCCTCCGTGCCCTATGTTAATCTTCATTGGAGCAACGCAGGAAGACTATAGTGGGCTGAAGTCCCTCTGAGTAGCTGAGTAGTAGCAGTGGGCAGTTGTGAGTTGTTCAAAATGGAGTTGTGAACAACTCAACAGGAGTCTTGATGTGTTGTGTGTGAAAATTCCTAGATCTAACAATCTCAGGAATCCTACTGCAACTAGCTAAATTTACTTATCCTATTTTGTAAATTACATTACAGAATTAATTCAAGTTTCTTCATGAATTACTGAAGCAACCTACACTTAATACTTTATGATTCTTAAACAAGGAAATTGAGCAAAGAACAAATCACACATAGGACACCTTTATTTTGGACCAAGTGCCCGAAAAAACCAAATGCGGGAAAACCGATGCAGCAGATCTGAGGGTTTGTATTATTAAGCAGTAGAAATTTATGAATACATCGATGAATACCTCAAGGGTTATTCAGTTACAGAGAGAGAAATACTAGCAAAAAGAATGTGAGTTTTACCTCACTCAATCACTGGAAAATTCAGTTGATCCAGTCAGTGGATGAGGTGCCTTTGGCAGGCTATGCGCGGCCACTGTGCAGTCCCTACGCAGTTCCTACGTCACCCTCTCAAGGTACTACGCCACCCCACTTATGGATCGATTTGGCTCCCGGAATCTCAGATCTCAGCCTCCCGATCTCACACCCTGGCTCCTGGCTTGTGGAACTAATCCGACAGTAAAATCTCCGAAACCATCTCAGCCACTGCATATCCCTGCATGGCTCTACATTATCCTATCTGGCTCTGTGTTGGCTATGCTAGACATCTCTCTGCCTCTCTTTGTTAATGATTCTCCGACTGAGAAAATCACTCTCTCTGGAAGCTACTCTACCCCTCTCTGTGCTAAAATCACTTAGATCTGATCTTCGTCCGAGAACTTGCTCTGTTAGAAGACTTTGATCACCTGATTCACTTGGTGTGTCTTTCCAAATGACCCTCAAGTCTTCCTTTATAGTCTTCTCGTTGAAGCATCAACGGCCGAGATTAGATCTCTAATCAACGGTTAAGATTATAACTTGACTTGATCTTCGCTTTTTCTAGATTATTCTCACTTTGTTTTATTAATACCCTTTAATTATTTAATTTCCCTAAGTTTAGACTTAGGGCCCCCATTAAAATAATTAATTTTTACAATAAAACATAATCTGAGTGAAAGTTTCACAAATGATTTTTGGGTTCTTTGGAGTACCAGTGCCTAAGCCTCTTCGCAAATTTTGAGACTTAAAGCACTTCTGATGCTACCAAAAATCAACATTGTGCCCTTGATGGACTAAGGCACAACTAGTGAGCAGATTGGACAAGCCGAGATTGGACTTGGAGCATTGATAGAGGCAGATGCTGCAGATCGGGAGTTAACGAACCGAGAAGGTACAAGGTATGACCAAGGCAGTTGTGAGGAGCCCTACATCATCTAGACGGTCAGAGTATCTTGTTCAGGGTAGATTGGTTGTCGATGAACTTACACCGATCCCCAATTTTGTATTCTTGTATCAATGGATGTATGAGGGCCATTATCCTTGGTACGGGAGCCCTATGTGAAAATTCCAAACCAGAATCCTATTGCAGCAATTGGAAATTATTCTCCTAATTGTTAATTTAATTTAACAATTTATTTGTTGTTTTCTACGACAATCTACACAAATAAAACTGCGGAAGAATAAATGCTGGAAGAAATGATAGCACACACACACATGAAATTAACACAATTATTTTTGGACAAAAATCCCTGGAAAAACCCAACTTGAGAAAATTGATGCAGTAGCTGAGGGTTTTATTATTATGCAGCAGTGAGAAAATCTGAGTACAACTGGATGCCGAAATACTGGCAATCCTACAAAGAAAAACACTGGCAGAAATCTAGTGAGGAATTTTCCTCACTCCACAGGAAATCTCTCGGCACGTCTTGCCTTCTGAAATACGGCCCTCAAACCCTTTGTGTCAGCCTCTATGCTGCTCCTTGCCTTCTGAAATATGGCCCTCAAACCCTTTGTGTCAGCGTCTATGCTGGACGTCTAGCCTTAGACTAATCTCTAATGAAGTCTTTTTGCTTTCTGCTAACTGGAAAGATGCTTCTCCAGCACTCTGGGACTCCTTCTTGGCCTCTAGAACTGAAAACTTCTCTCCTCCACAGGAAATCGATTTGCCTCTAGAGACTACTACGTTGCCCCAGTGTCAGCCTCTCTGTGGCTCTTTTGCCTCTTTGCAAATGCACTTGCTGGTTCTGGAATGCCTCCTCCAGCCTAACTGTCTATGCCCCTCTCTCACTGCTTCGATCTCTTTGACTCTCTCTCTGGCAACTGACTGTTACTACTCTGGATATCGATCTTCCAATAAAATTAAACTCTGCAAGTGATTTCTCCATCACCACATCGATCTCCTCTTATAATCCATTCTTGGAGCACCAACGGCCAATATTGAAACATAATCGATGGCCAGTATCATTTCTGGATCAATCTGTGTGATTTTCTAGACTATTCTCTGCTTATCTCAATTAATACGGATTAATTAACCATATTTCCTAAGTTTAGACTAAGGAAATATTTAAAATTTGGTTAATAATTTAATTGAGACACTTCTAGGCGGAATTTCCATAAACGATTTCTAGGTTTTGGAGATCTCACGTATTCTAGCCTTTCCACAAAGTTTCATGGCTAGAACACATTCGATGCTACAAGAACTAACACTCCCTCTTAGCGAGGAATGTGTTATAGTGTTGCACCTGTTACCACAACACCATGTCTCTGCATCATCTCTTGTCACGTTGTTGGTGTCTTGGCTACTGCTGCCCACTAACCACTGTGCAACTTTGATATGCGCCACATCTGCGTTGTTGCTGACCCTACTGAACTGTTGCCAACACTGCAACTTTGTTGTTGTTGCTACTGCAACATCTACAACTGAAATACATCCAAAAATGAACCAACTGTGTTTAGCATGATGCATCTGTCACTCGAGTCCTGACTGCTACTAGCATTTGCACTGTCACTGAGGATTTTGAGTTGTTGCCATAGTTATTAAAACCGGAACTAGTGACCGGACCAGTGGACCTAATGAACCGGGTTTCAAACCGGAACCGGTCTAACCGGTAGCGGTCAGATCTCAATGAACCGGTTTTAAAAAAAATACATTAAATAATTATTTTTTAATAAAAAAAACTATTTTTAAGATTTGCAACCATGATTCCAAGCCAATAGAGACAAAATATGCAAAGTTTTCTCATTTATATACCATGCAAAGGTGAATATATCAAAATGGCACCGAGTGCAATACATATCATTGAAAAATACATAAGAAATGAGGCTCCAAATGGCCCATAAAGTCCAAAAACAATGCTACAAGCTATGAGGCCATTGGCCTAATACAAGACTACACATGAATGATGATCAATCATCAAATTCATCACCGCTACTAGACACAGGATCAACATCGGCTGCTACATAGACATCATCTGGATCAGAGTCTAAGGATGCCTCAGCCTCAGGCTCATCTGCAACCTCAGTACCCCTGCCACCAATAACAATAGAAGTGGACCTAATGGAAGCACGAGTTACTCGAGGTGCATGACTAGTGTCATCCATTGGTTGTATCCTTTGCTTGATGCAGCTACCAATCCTGGGTTTGCGTCTGATGGCGCCACCAAATCT
Source organism: Pinus albicaulis (assembly GCA_034641835.2). NCBI lineage: Eukaryota > Viridiplantae > Streptophyta > Pinopsida > Pinales > Pinaceae > Pinus > Pinus albicaulis. The sequence goes on from CM076581.1 coordinate 796,742,865, forward strand.
GCTTCAAATTCACCCCTTGCTATTGCTGCATCAAAATCAAAATCAGCCTCAAACACTGGATCTTCAATCTCCTCCACCCATTCTGATGTTGGATCAATATCATCCAACACAATGGGATCTAGATCAGGTGTTTTGCGCATCAGTTGGTTCCGCCTCAAGCGAAGGTTGTATTGCACAAACACAAGATCATTTAACCGTTTCTGTTCCAAACGGTTTCTCTTCTTTGTGTGTATGCGCTCAAAAACAAATCATTTGCGCTCACAACCTGAAGCACTGCAAGTTTGGCTAAGAATTCTAATTGCAAACTTTTGCAATTGAGGACATTGGCCACCAAATGAATCCCACCAATGTGCTGCAAATAAGAAGACATTCATTAGTAACATAGTTCATTTCATTACTTATTTACAAACAATTTAACTTGAAAAGAAAAACAAATTGGAATTGCTTACCTAGTTGATCCACATCTCTTGCCATTTTTGCCAAGTTCTTTCCAAAGGTACCAGCTGCCATACTGAAATGAGTAAGTTGTTTATGTGTTTCCAAAAGGTCTGCACGGTTAGGGACCATGCGCTCCAAGCAATCACTCAATCCAGATCTGACCCACCCATCCTGCTGATCTCCTAGCCGAGCTCTATAATGACACTTTGGGTTCAAAAAATACCTAGTTGCATGTATAGGACGATGGAGTTGATTGTTCCATCTGTTATCAATGATCTCCCATATCCGGCCATATTTAGCTAACTTGTCCCTGTAAGCTGCCCGTATCTGCTCCTTGGCCTGATCCATAGCCTCATAAATGTATCCCATTGCCATCTTTTCCCCATCCACCATCCTTAGCACCTTAACAAGGGGCTCAGTAATTTTTACCAGCTCTGAAGACCTTTTCCAAAAACTAATATCAAAGACTTTCTTTTTGGTGTCTTTTCCTTCTTGTCTACGAGCCCCCCGGGATTCAGTCCAATCATCAGAAGAAAACATTTTCTGCAGGTTTTTCTGTTGAGAATTGAGACATTGCAACGTGAGGAAGTGAGTTGCAAATCTCGTAATGGCAGGCCTAACAAGCTCTTTACCCCCAGTGTTTTTCCTCATTAGGCTTAATACCCATTAGTGGTTGTAAATGTATTTTGTAATGCACTTGCCATGCTCTACAGTGTTTTTTACCCATTCCACTTTGCCTATGTCCTCAAGCATGAGGTCTATGCAATGTGCAGCACATGGAGTCCAAAATATGGTATTATACTTGGACTCAAGCATCTTTCCAACAAGAACGTAGTTTGAGGCATTATCTGTGATGACCTGCACAACATTCTTCTCACCCACTTCTTGAATAATCTCATCCAAAAGCTCAAATAGAAAGGTTGCATCCTTCACCTTATCAGATGCATCAACTGATCTCAAAAACATTGTTCCTCGAGGGCAAGCAACAAGGAAGTTAATGATAGTGCGATTCTTTCCATCAGTCCATCCATCTGACATGATGGAACAACCTGTTTTGAGCCATGACTCTTTATATTCAGCCAAATACTCATCAATATTACAAATCTCTTGTTTCAAAAGAGCTCCCCTTAAGTCATGCGCAGTAGGGCCTTTGAAGCCCTTTCCTGCAACAAAAACAGAGTCCCACATAGCTTGGTAATAAGGTGAGCGAGCAACATTAAATGGGATATCTGAATCATACCACCATCTAGCAATGTACTGATAAGAAGCTTCTTTGCATTCTTTTTTCTAATGTTGATCCAAAGTGGGTTGACGACTTGGAGTTGGTTGGGACATGGAGGCAGTGGCTGTGGGATTAGCAGTGGATGAGAAATAACTCATGAGGTTGGATTTCTTTGTTGGATTTGATCTTTTGCCAACAGGAGGAACATAGTGAAAGGGGTTATTAGTGGAAGGGATAGAAGTGGAGTCTTGAATATCATACTCATCATTTTCATACCCACTCTCTCTCAGCATTTCTACTATTTCCCTCTTCCTTGCAATTTCATCTTGTATGGCCTTCTCCCTAGCCTTAGTCTCCTCAAACTTTTCAAGTTTGGCAAGGTATTCTGCCCTAACCGGACGTAACACTGCTTTAGGTGCATCACATGGCGTTACATTGCCTCTTATCCCAGCCAAGTGATGTTTCAATCTAAGAATACCCCCACCTCCAATACATTTTTGACAAAGTTTGCATACCATCTTTCCCTCAACCACATCACAATGGGCCCATGCACTGTCCTTGGCTTTTGGAGGCATCTTGACTTGAAATAATTGAAATTTGGAAATAAATCTTCCATTTAAAAAAAATTGCAGCTAAGATAAATGGACAACTAAGGTTAAATTTACGAAACAAAATGCACATTCAAACATACAAAATTTGATAGCATAGGACTAGAGATTTGAGAGCAATAAAATAGCTAAACACATGAGAAAATAAATACATGAACAGCAATGAAATGATGGATTTTTCAAGTGAAAATTCTTACCTGGCAATGCAAACTAGCTTCCTTAGCGTCCTCTTGAAGATGCCAACGTTATTGACAGCTCCAAACTATCTCCAAGATAGCTCCAACTCCAACTCCAAGCCTCCAAGATCACTGCTCCGGCAAACACTCAACACTCTCCAAACTCTCAATCAAACTCACAAATAGCAAATGAGTTGGTGTGAGACAAAGGAGAGGCTGCCCCTGCTTATAAAAGATTGGGGAGGGTGTTTTTGGAGGGAAACAACCCTCCCCTTACCTCCACATATGCCCCAAGGCTGTGTTGTTGGCTGCCGGTGGGTCCGTGCAAGGAATGGACACCTAACCGGCCGGTTAGGTACAAAACCGACCGGTTTATGCATTAACCAACCGGTTCTATACCTAACCGGCCGGTTAGGTAAAAAACCGACTGGTTTATGCATTAACCAGCCGGTTCTGTACCTAACCGGCCGGTTAGGTCCAGTTAACCGGCCAATTCAGGTGAGACACCCCTCAAAACCGGGTTGCAAGGGCAGTTGTGACCGAAAGCTGATCTGACCGACCGGTTTGACCGGTTACCGGTTCAAACCGGCCGGTTTTAATAACTATGGTTGTTGCTGACCCTACACTGCTGCCAACTCTACACTGCACTCCTTAGCATCTGACCGCAACTAGTCTCTGCAATTGTCACTCTGGCATTTGACTGCATCAACTGCCACTGGTCCATCCTGCTACTGAATATTGTAAGCCCCCATAGCCAGGTATTGATCGAAGAGGTGGACTCCTCAAGGATCCTTCCCATCTGTATCGCTTTGGGGCTACAAAACAAGTCAACCCACCTCACTCCTAGAGGTATATCGGCAAAAACAATGAAGTCTTCCTCCAGCCTTGAGGAATGCCTATCTATCTCTGTTGAAGCTTCCTACTGGTCCTGCTACTCCTCTTTGCCCTTCTTCATGAGTGGACATTGGGTACTGTAGTGGCCTAGCTCACCACATCAGAAGCACTTGACCTTTCACAAGTCCTTCTTCTTCTTCCTCTTTTCCCCCTATCCCTGACTAGGACCCTTAGATGCAAGGGCCACATTCTCCTCCTCCTTCACCGTCTTTTTTCCGCTGTTGCTACTACCACTGATGGATCTCTTTAGAAGAGCTTTCCTCAATTCCTCCTGCTGCAAGTCAACCCACATCCTGTCCCATCTTGGTAGCATGTTTCTACCTAATATAATTTGGACAAAAACTTGCCACTCTTCAAAGACATTGTTGAAAGCTAATCGCACTAGCTCTGTGGGTTGAGGCGCGACCCCAACAACTAACAGCTGGTCTGTGACATCTTGAATTATGGTAAGGAAGGGATCTATGCCTTCACCTTTCTACATTTGGATGTATCTCAACTTCTCCTCGAGGTACATCTTCCGTTGCTCGAAAGTACCCTCATACATCGTGGCGAGAGCATCCCACATTTGCTTGGCAGTATCCTTGCTAGCTATATGCGAGACTACATGATCCCGGACTCCATCTAGGATCAATCGCTTCGCCCGTGCCATCTTCTTTCTGTACTCCTTCAGCTGATCTCCATCCATGGGAATCGCCACCACATTATCGATGTATGACTTCAGGCCAGATTCATCTAGAAGGAAGGAGATTCTTGTCTTCCAGATGACGTAGTTGGAAGCACCATCCAACCTATCCTGATCTCTAAGCCCAACAGTGGCCATCTCTAAAAATGTCGAAAACTCCCTCTTCCCTTGTGCTCAACTGTTGCTCTGCTACTCGCACTCCCTCCTGGAATGTGTGGCTCTACTAGTTGCTACTGCCGATCTGCAACTGGAAATTCGAACTTTCGTGACTAGAAGTTCCCTGAGAGAAATTTTCCCTCTGTGTGTGCTTTTCTTCCACCCGACACAGCTTCTGCTCTAGCGAACTGCCACTAAAACCCTTTGTGTCCAGCTAGAAATCTGCCCAACAAAAACTATGAGTTGCTCCCTCTACCTATGGAATCACTCGATCTGGAGAGATTGAATTTTTTTTCCCCTCACTCAGAAAAATCGAATCTCCACAAGTAACTTGGCCTCTTGACAAAGTGACTGTGTTGCCCCTGGGAATTTCAATCTGCTACCGACACTGAACAACGAAATTTCTCCTTTTCACCTCTGAGCTCTTTAGCTGATCAACTGCACTGTAATACCAGGTGAAAATTTCAGACCGGATTCCTATAGCAGCCACTGGAAATTATTCTCCTAATTGTTAATTTAATTTAACAATTTATTTGTTGTTTGCTACAGAAAATACTTAATAAATCACACTGCAATCTACACAAATAAAACTGCAGAAGAATAAACGTTGGAAGAAATGCTAGCACACACACATAAAATTAACACAATTATTTTTGGACAGTCCCCGGAAAAACCCAACTTGGGAAAACCGATGCAGCAGTTGAGGGTTTTACTATTATGGAGTAGTGAGAAAATCTAAGTACAATTGGATGCTGAAATATTGGCAATCCTACAGAGAAAATACTGGCAGAAATATAGTGACGAATTTTCCTCACCCCACAGGCAATCTCCCAGCATGTATTGCCTTCAAAAATACGGTCCTCAGACCCTCTGCGTAGCTGGCTAGACGTCTAGCCTCATACTGAACTCTGATGAAATCGTTCTTCCTTTTGCTGAATGGAAAGATGCTTCTTCGGCACTCTAAAACTCCTTCCCAGCCTCTAGAACTAAAAAGTCTCTCCTCCATAGCAAATCGATTTGCGTCTAGAAACTATTGTGCTACCCCAACATCAGCCTCTCTGTGGCTCTTCTGCCTCTCTGCAAATGCACTCGCTGGATTTGAAATGCCTCCTCCAGCCTCACTATCTCTGCCCTTCTCTCACCTTTTTGATCTCTCTGACTCTCTCTCTCCAACAACTGACTGTTGCTACTTTGGAAATCGATTTGCCAATGAAATCAAACTCTACAAGTGATTTCTCCATCACAACATCGATCTCTTATAATTCACTGTTGGGGCACCAACGACCAAGATTAAAACATAATCGATGGCTAGGATCATTTATGGATCGAACCATGTGAGTTTCTAGACTATTCTCATCTTATCTCAATTAATACTGATTAATTAACCATATTTTCTAAGTTTAGACTTAGGAAATATTTAAAAGTTGGTTAATAATCTAATTGAGATACTTCTAGGTGGAATTTTCAGGAACGATTTCTAAGTTTTGGAGATCTCATGTATTCTAGCCTCTCCACAAAGTTTCATGGCTAGAATACATTCGATGCTACAAAAACTAACACCCTAGAATGTTGTATTATTTAGTTAGATTAATATAACAAAGTGGGGTTATTGTACAAAGTTGTCTATATTTTGTGCACTAGTAGATTTACTGTTGTTTATATTCCGCAAAGTAGTTTCGTTGTGATCCTTGGTTTGGTAGCATCAATGATTTAAGATTCTAAGGATCATGGAAAAACAACATATCTGACAAAGCACGCCACTCATTTGAAAGAAACATTCTCTTCACATCCCACAGAGAATTCAAGAGGGATTGAAGAGATATGAAGCTAGTGGCAAACCGTGTAATGGTAGGGCACACCAACTCCTTGTTGTTGGTGAATTTTCTCATCAAATGAAGCACATATGCATGATTATATATAAAATTTTGAATGTTTTTTGATGATTCAACAATATTCTTGACAAAAGGAATTTTTCCTATGTCCAATATCAAGTCAATGAGTGTGCAACACAAGGTGTCCAAAATAAGTTAGGATGCCTCTCCATAAACATCCTGCTAGCATCAACATAATTTGCATCATTGTCCGTTATGACTTGGACAACATGTTGTGGACCCCCCTCCTGAATGAACACATCCAACAAATCACATAATAACCGTGCATCTTTGATTTGTGCAGATGCATTAAAAGATTTCATAAACATTGTCCCCTTGGGACAATTAATCAAGAAGTTAATAAGGGTTCTACCCTTTTGATCAGTCCAACCATTTGACATCACAATGCAACCTGTGTGTGCCCATGAGCTCCCTAAACTCCTCCAATCTCTTAGTGTATTCGGTCTTTTCATTCTGAAGAATACACTCTCTAAAGTCATCATAGGAAAGGGCTTTGTACCTCGGGCCAACAATAGCAATAGCATCAATCGCAGGCTGGAAAAATGGATTGTTCCTGGAAATGTTGAAAGGAACATCACTCCAAAGAAGACAAATGCCCAACACCTTGTCATCTTCTTCCTTCTCCCATTTTTTAAGAGTTGACGTGATAGATGGTTGTGCACCAAGTGTGGTTCTAAGAACAAAAAATGATGAGGCAGTTGTGGGGTTGACTCAGACACTAACGCTAAAGAAGAACCAATACCACTCTCACGGTCACCTCTCAATCCCACCACTCCACCCCTTGGCATTTGACTCTTCAGAGTTGCCTTCGTCACTTTGGTTGTCTTTATTTCTTCCAATGATTTAAGAGCTCTACGGATTATTTTTGGATTTGTTTTTGTGAAAAACCCTACTTCATGTCCAGGAATTTGTGCAAGGTGGTATTTCGATCAGTATATTCCCCATGTCATATGGTGCTTACATAACTTGCAAGTTAAATTTGATTTGTCAAACCCCCATCAGGCTTACCAAATTCCCATATAGGGTCCAATTTCCTTGTCATGTTTGTAACTTTGTTGAACTCTTGAGTTTTAATGTAAGATTGAAGTTTGAACCTAAGGCACAAGAAAATTTGCAAGTTAAACAAATGAAAAAAAAATCAACATAAAACATTTTCAATTTTTTATCAGAAAGAAAACCCTCAACTCAATGGAACAATAATGGCAAAAAATGTACATTCAAACCCAAGCAAAATTCATGGAAAAAACTAAACCGCGAGAAGAATTTAAAAAAAAATAAAACTAACAATCAAGACTTTGCATTTTTGACAAAAAAAACCTCTCCACTAAATGCGAAAAAAACACACTCAAATCCAAGAAAAAATCATGGAAAATATACGAGTGACAAAAACCCAAGGAAAAACAAGGAAAAAACAAAAAAAATAGGGCCAAATTTGATGCCCATACCTAAAAACCACGCCCTGCTTAAAAAACTCGATTCAATCTCAAATTTTTTTTGCTTGGGATGCCAAAGTCATTCACTTTTCTCCTCTCTTTCCCTTGTAGATGAGTTCTCCTCCTCAGCTCTCACTCTTGCCCTCTGATTGCAAAATGAGACAAAAAAAACCTTTTAAAAACTCGTTGTTTCTACAGTCCACAATTTTTTGGCATCGGATCGTGATTTTTTCCAAAAGTTGAAAAAATCGTCGATTTAATCAGGTGATTAAATTGGCCTTGCGAAAAATTGTGATTTTCGCAATACTACTTTGTAAAACATATAGAATTCTCTCATTCATTTTCCTAATGTTAAAATTTGAATTTTTTTTAAAAATAAAGAAGTTGACTTGTTTTACACACTACTCATCTTATGGTCATCTTGTTTTTCTTTGATGGCACCCTCTTATTTGACCTTGGCTCACGTTCACATTTTTGTTTTATTTAATACTTCCTTCTCAGACCATCCAACTATCATGGTCACTTTAAATCAGTTGCTCCTTTATTCTCACATTCCAACGTCATCCAATCATGGCTATTGAACTCATTTTCTTCCTCTTCAGTGGTTCCTCAAACATGTCTCTAATACCAGGGTAAACTTACTAGAGGAGAGAGAAGATTAAAGAAATAAATGCAATGATTGAATATTAATTGAGTCACATACACATGGAAATGATGTCTCGTACTTAAGCACACAATCCGGTGGTTTTTATAACTGCTTACATAATCATTCATAATTGAGAGTATTTTATTATGTTATGATATTATGTTATTGTTTGCATTAATAGTGCATCACATAATTTTTATAGCCAAGCACCTAAAAGTAAATAGTCATTAAATCTAACATATATTCACCTGCAAAATTTCTTAATCCCATATAATCACTTGGGATTTGATATTGTAATATTCATGCAAGTTTAAAACTGTGAGTAGTGCATTGGAAATTATCAAGGATAGAATTAATATACCAGCACAACCAGATTCCTCAACATTTGATACAATAATCTCTACGCCATGCCTATCTATATGAATTAATAATTGCGTCACAACCATCACATGCTTGTGATCAGATGGAAGGAAGGGAAGGAAGTTGTCTTTAGTGGCTAGGGAGTCGAGACAGAACACTTGCTCACTTGTTGCGGCCTTTTAATAATGTGCCTTTCACCAGGAAAGGAAGAGAGTTGCAATGTGGTTTTGGGATGCACTCTAAGTGTTTGATAAATACCACAAATCAGATGTATTACAACTGAAGTAACAGTTCTCGTCTTTGCAGTGTTTTTACAGGACCTCTGATGGACTTAGACATGGACGTCAACCAATTCCTTGAAATCCTATCAGAGCCCCCAACTTCGCCTGAACCTGCAGTAATAGTGGCTGAGGGTCAAGGGGTACAACTTGAAACTAGGGTCCATGAAGAATCCATGGAGTCGGATTTCTCATTTTGGACAGCCCAAGTAAAACAAATGTTGCGGAAAATGGAATTTCTGGAAACTGAAAACAACAAGCTCCATTTAGAAATGCACACCCTCTCTACCAGAGTTTCGGAGGTGGAAGGGGATAATTTAGCCCTTAAGAAGATATTACATGAAAACAAAGAGCAGGAAAATCTCCATCCTCCAAACGATATGTTGCACGTAGAAATTATCGACCTTAAAAGCAAGCAGGAAGAAATGTGATCCCAACAGGCCACCTTCAAACAAGAAACTGAGACACACATCAATTCTTGGGCACAAGTGGTTTGGGCAAAGGATAAAACTCCTACCCCTCTTGCAACATTTGAGGAGGTGGTGCAAGAAAAACTTGTGGAAGAACGCACCAGACGAGCGAGAGAATTGAATCTCAAGGTGAGAGGTCTCCCCTTACCTCACCCCTCTTTGAATCCTATGGAAGTGGGGGCTAGGTTCTTTTGGGATACCCTTAGCCTCCCCAATATAGCTCTAGACAGAGCCTATATGGGCTACGATTGTTGATTTGGGGTGGCATCGGATGTGCTATAAGTCTCAAAATTTGCAGAGAGGCTTAGACACATGTATTCCAAAGAACCCAGAAATTGTTTTTGAAAATTCCACTCGGAGTGTGTTTTATTAAAATAATTAATTATTTTTAATAGGACCCTAAGTCTAAACTTAGGAAATTAAAATAATTAAAGGGTATTAATAAAATAGAGTGTGAATCTTCTAGAGAAGACGAAGATCAAGTCAAAAGTTAATATTAGTCGTTGATTAACGATTTCATCTCGGTCGTTGAAGTCTCAACGAGAAGATTATAAGGACTTGATGGATCATTTGGAAGACACATCGGGAGAGAAAATCTAGAGATCAAAATTATTTAGTGAGCAGTGCTCAAGGAGAAAATCGATCAAGAAGATTTTTGCAGAGAGGGTCAGAGATAATTGTCGATTGGAGATTTTCCTAAGACGGGAATACACAACAGAGAAGATAGAGCAGTACGCAGAGAGGTAGCGTAGTATCTACACAGAGCCAACAAAGGCAGCGTAGCAGCTACATAGAGCCAACAGAGGCAACGCAATAGCCTTGAGGAAGTCTGTGATTCAATTGAGGATCAATCAGATCCAGTGCCAGAGTGCCGAGGTGTGAGACTAGGAGAGGCCAGAAGGTCAGATCTAGCCAACAGAAAAGCCAACAAGCAATAGTGACAGTGCCCACGCAGAGTGACGCAAAGGCAGTGGAGGGCTTGTCAGTTCGGGGTTTGGCCAGTTTAGACTTCCAGTGTCAGTGTGAGGTAATCTCACTAGCTCTTTGTCAGTCAGATTCTCTGTGAGGATGGTGAGCAAGGCATCCCAGATTGTATTCAAAATTACTGCATAATAAATAAACCCTTAGTGGTTGCACTGGTTTTCCCGCATTGAGTTTTTTTGGGGACATTGGTCCAAAAATAACGGTGTCATGTGTCTATGATTTATTGTTGCTCAGATTTTGTTTCCGCACTTATATTTTTCCGCAGTTAAATTGTGAAGGTTGTAGTGTATGAGTTTTCGATATTTACAGTAGAACACCGTAAATAATTTGTTCAAGGAATTAACAAATAGAAGAATTCTCATCAGAGCTGAAATAGGATTCCAGATCTAGGAATTTTCACATGGTATCAAAGCTTGTTTAGCAGTGCAGAAGGAGCAAGAGAGTAGATCCAGTAGATCCAGCGTCGAAGAAGAAGCCAAGGATCAAAGAGCTATTTAAGCAACAGATCGATCTCCCCAGTGATTACGCAGTCCATGCCAGGAAGGCTAGTTCTGCAAGGAAATCTCTCTTTGAGTGAGCCAACAGAGAGAGCATTTTCCAGTTTGCAGTTTGTCAGAGGCAGAGGGAACAACGCAACAAATTCAGCGCAGATCAACAGCCGGTGGGATGTTGTTTCTGTGTCGCAGTGATTGTTGATGCATGAAGTGTCAAGAGGAAGTAGCTGAAGACACATTTGGGGATTTCTGACCTCAAAGAGTTTCTTGCCTTAGAAACTCTGTTTTCTTGTGCAGAACTAGCAGAGATCGTCTTTTACTTGCAACAACAGGGAGTGCGTAAAGCCAACTGCGCAGAGGGTTAGTGTAAATTTTGAAGATGTTCTATGCTTGATGCAACTTTAATTTTATCCCCAATGTCAATTAGCAATCACATAAACAAGAAAATAAAGTGCTGATAGAACATACCAGTAGATCGACAGAAGACAAGCCAGAAAAATATAAGTGTGTTGGTGCGTTACAGCGGTCAACAAGATGCTTCAACCGACAAAGTCTCAATACGGTCAGCCAACCAGAAGTGTCACACACATAGCCCTTAAAGACAGCTCATCAAAAATCAACATAATTCAACAAAAGAATCCCACATCCAGATTTCCGGCATCATCCAGATTTACGGCATCATCCATTTCCGGCATCATGTAGATTTACGGCATCCATTTCCAGCATCATCCAGATTTACGGCATCCAGATTTACAGAATCATCCATATTTATGACATCATCCATATTTACGGCATCATCCAGATTTACGGCATCCAGATTTATAGCACCATTTCCGGCATCATCCAGATTTAAATCATGAGGATGTGTGTGATGAGATGATTGAAATTTCCTCCAACGCTGACTCTATTTATATCAATCACTGAGGGTGTGTGACACATTTGCTGGGGGTGTAAAACCTTAAGGCCGACCTACACATATTTTGAAAGTATTAAAAATAAATTCAAAATAAATGTTCTGCTCATCGGATCAAGATGATCTTTAGATCGATCTTGCACTCCTTCAAAGAGGAACCCAATAAAAAATATTGGTGTTCTATCTACATCACAACATGGAGTTTGAATTCAATGTCCAATCTTAACACCTCCTCAACTAGGGAGAACCTATCCCACCAGGTAATCAAACATCAAGGCCATCGCCGTAACTTGCTTCTTGGTCGGGTTTTTTATTTCGAATAGAAGGGTCACTACACCAACATCATTGTCAAGCACGATTCAAATTTTGTTCAAACTCCTATAGGACTCATAAAGAGTCTCATACCAACCCGGAGTCGGTTTATCTGACCCGAAGTCAGTAGGAGGTCCGAAACCTCACTTGGACTCAAGAGAGTCATATATACTAACCCGAAGTTAGTCTCACTGACTTGAAGTCAGTTGGAGGTCCAAAACCTCACATGGACTCAAAGAGTCACATACCAACCCGAAGTTGATTTATTTGACCCAAAGTCAGTAGGAGGTCCGAAACTGCACATGGACTCAAAGAGTCACATACCAACCCGAAGTTGGTTTATCTGACCCGAAGTCAGTAGGAGGTCCGAACCTCACAAGACTTGATCCCAGATCAAGTGGTTGGACACGTGTCATCCTAGATAGAGAGTACGGAAATCTCTGATGCGTCCATCAGTCTTTGCTACTAGTCTCTAGCTTTTCCCACCTCATTGGCCAAATGAGAGGTACTTCCCATGAGTCCGAAACTCAAATGGGTAGGATGCATACGGGGCACAGATCATGAGAGGCGAACCAACTCAATCATCATAACGGTGGGGCCCAAACACACCAACAAGGTTCGGCAAGCCTATTCCTGTGGTTGCTTATAGCTCTGAGAAGCTATCCCCAAAGCCCCCCATAGCTCCCAGAGCTCATCGTCCAACAGGACCCTCAGAATAGGGTCGTTTTACGATACCAAGATTCTCATGGAAGGTTAGGAACATGACCTTCCCCAAGGGCATTGTGAGAATATTTGCGACCTGCTCATCAGTTCCTATATGATCGAGCCTTATGACGCCTCGCTGTACCATATCCCAGATAAAGTGGTACCAGCCATCAACATGCTTGGATCGTTCGTGGAACACGGGATTCTATGACAAACGAATCCCCCTCTAGTTATCGCAAAGGATAACGGTAGCATCTAGCACATGCTCGAACAACTCACTGAAGAGCTTTCGCAACCAAGTGACTTCACAACAGGGCATACATGTTACAATGTATTCGGCCTCAGCGGTGATCAAGGCTACCGACTTCAGTTTCTTGCCTGAAGCAGATCTACGTGTGAAGTAGCATCCAGATGTGCTCTTACGATCCACCACACTGCCAGCCCAATCGGCATCAATATATCCATGGAGTGTCATACTCCCGGCAGTGTATCTCAGCCCATGGTCTATCATGCCTCAGAGATATCTCAAGAGTTTCTTGGCACCAACCCAGTGAATGTTATGATCAACCATGTGTTGACTCAAATTGTTCACTGCACAACATACGTCCGGACGGGTGTTCACTGAGAACATCAGGGCCCCTATGAGTTGAAGATACTCAGTAGGATTTCTAGCACAGGCCCAGCAGCACTGCCACTGAACTTCCTAAAGTTGAGCTCCATTGGTGTCAACGCGGACTTACAGTCCATCAAACTAAATCTTTCCAGAAGCTTCACAATGTATTTTCCTTAAGAAAGAAAAATCTCGCCAGGTCTCTACTAGACCTCTAGGCCTAGGAAGTAGTGCATCAGTCCTAGGTCCTTCATTTCGAACACAGCAATGAGCTCCCTCTTGCACTGATGAATGAGAGGGACAACACTTGTCAGGAAGAGGTCGTCCACATACAGCACCAGAATGAGAGGCTTCTCTCTATCAACCTTAATGTAAAGGTTCGGATCAACATTACTGTGAATGAAGCCTGGCTTCATCAGGTAGCTATCTATCCTCTTGTACTAAGCTCTGGGTGCTTGCTTCAACCCATAGAGGGTTTTCTTCAACCTGCAAACATGGGTGTCCCAATCCTGGACTTCGAACCCCAAAGGTTGCTCCACATACACCTCTTCCTTTATCGCACCATGCAGAAATGCGGTTTTCACATCTATCTAATGAAGACTCTGTCCTTGCGTAGCAGCAAGGACTATGATAGATCGAAAGGTGGTATATCGGGCCACAGGTGCAAATATATCATTATAGTCTATGCCTTCCTTTTGAAAGAAGTCAGGAGCAACGAATCTTGCCTTGAACTTTTCAGCACTTCCATAAGATCCATGCTTGATCTTATAGAGCCATTTCGAGGTGACAACTGCTTTGTCCTCCAGTCGTGGAACCACATCCCAGACATCATTCTTCATTATGGACTCATACTCTTCGTGCATAGCATCCTTCCAGACTTGATGCTTTATGACTTCCTCAAAAGATCCAGGCTCAGATTGTACAATAGTACTCATGGCTGCTAGATACCCTTGGTATCTACTTATCTTCTTGCTTTCACGAATGTCCCCCTTTGGGGCCATATGTCCCTCAGCATCCTCGAGAGTGTCCCTGAGCCATGATGGTCTCTTCCCTATTGAAGGAGGTGGATCAATCGATTCCATTGGTCCTTCAGCATTGGGCATCGTCTTATCCTTCAGTTTTTCTTGATTTCCAGGCCTTGCTTCATGATCTTCCTCAGATCTCGGAAGATTGACTACTTTCCTCAGGGAAGCATCTTTGTCAAAGGTAACATCATGGCATATCTCCACTTCCCTTTGACCAGGCACATATACTTCATAGGCCTTCGAAGTTTCACTGTAGCCCACAGACATTGTGGTCTCCCTCTTGATGCTAGCTCCTCTGCAAAAGTTCTTGAACTCATTCGTCTCATATAATAAGAACATCCTCCCAAGGATGTCATGGGCAGCATACCAGACAGATCAGAATGTACTAATTGCAAGACATCAGATGTCTTTGTGACACTTGAGGGGAAAGGTCCCCTTGTATGCTTTCCTTCGGCACAACCCTGACATACACCTTGATTATTTGAGAACTCAGGCATCCCCGTCACCACCTTCCTTGCTTCGGGAAGGGCCTTGTAGTGAAGTTGTACAAACCTCCGGTGACATAGTTCAGTCTGTCGAATAGTATCACATGTCATTGCTCCTAGTGGACTTCCTCCAACCTGGTAGAGTGTACCAACTCTAAACCCAATCGTGATAGCTTCCTTGAAACTCTTCTTCCACATGCGCACCTTCCATCAATGAATGCCACATTGAAACCTTTGTCTTCCATGGCCGAAACAGACACAAGGTTCTTCTTCAAATTAGGTACATATAGTACATCTTGCAGGCGGAGGACTTGACCTTGAGAGAAGTGGAGGGTCACAGTCCCTGTCCCTTTCACGGGATATGTGCCATTATCTCTAAGGATAATTTGTAGATTAGTATCCTTCTCAACCATATCAGTAAGTGCTTCCTTGAACCCAATGATGTGCCTTGAGACACCACTATCTATCAACTAGACATCCATATTGTCGGGTGGAGATGCAGTAGAGAGGGCAGATACAAGAATGAATTCATTTCTTTTATCATCAAAAACATTTGATTCCTCATACCTGGAATTTCTTGACCTTTTGAAGGGTTGCCCATTGAGGGAGCCTTCCTTTTCTTGACCTTCTTGAAAGGGCATTCTCTAGCATAGTGACCTAGCTCAGAGATGTAGGCAACCAGACTCTTATGAATTGAGTCCCTGAGCATCAGCTTTGCTTTGATTTCCCCCTTCTTGTACTTTGATTTGGCAGCAGCAGTTGCAGTGGATGGAGGCTCTTGGATTTTACCTTGCACATAGTCCATGACATCTTGGTCTTCCAAATTAAGATCCAATGTCATCTTCCAAACATGGAAGTCATCCTTCCTAGTCAATTTTTCATCAGCCTTAAAGCCATTGTAGTTTGAGGAACCCATCCTCTTCTTCGGTGATTGCTACAAACTAGGGCTTTGTCTTCACCTCAGCTCTGAAACCATGTAAATTTTGAAGATGTTCTATGCTTGATGCAACTTTAATTTTATCCCCAATGTCAGTCAGCAATCACGTAAACAAGAAATTAGAGTGCTGATAGAACATACCAGTAGATCGATAGAAGACAAGCCAGAAAAATATATGTGTGTTGGTGCGTTACGGCGGTCAACAGGATGCTTCAACCAGCAAAGTCTCAATATGGTCAGCCAACCAGAAGTGTCACACACACAGCCCTTAAAGACAACTCATCAAAAATCAACATAATTCAAAAAAAGAATCCCACATCCAGATTTATGGCATCATCCATATTTACGGCATCCAGATTTACGACATCATCCATATTTATGGCATCATCCAGATTTACGACATCATCTATATTTACGGCATCCAGATTTACGGCATCCATTTCTGGCATCATCCAGATTTAGATCATGAGGATGTGTGTGATGAGATGATTGAAATTTCCTCCAACGTTGACTCTATTTATATCAATCACTGAGGGTGTGTGACACATTTGTTGGGGGTGTAAAACCTTAAGGCCGACCTGCACATATTTTGAAAGTATTCAAAATAAATTCAAAATAAATGTTCTGCTCATCGGATCAATATGATCTTTAGATCGATCTTACACCTCTTCGAAAGAGGAACCCAATAAAAATATTGGTGTCTTCATTTGAGCATCACAACATGGAGTTTGGACCTAATTGTCCAATTTTAACAGTTAGAGGTAGCAAATCGACAGTGATTGGGTGAGATGGCAGCTAGTGGGTTGCGTGATTAGGACCGGTTGGAGGGTGCCTCCAATTACGTAATCTGGAAGGCATGGATCTCCTTCCTTCTAGATGAACATGATCTCAAGACCTTTATCGACAGTGCACAGGCTGAACCGGTAGATGTTGCACCATTTAGAGTCTTCAAGAAGAACATGGCTAAAGCCAAATGGTTGATCCTCGACGGAGTGAAGGATCGTATTGTTTCACACATTTTTGGCAAAGAGACAACCAAGGAAATGTGGGATGCGTTGGCCACACTATATTAGGGGTCTTCCGAGCAGAAGAAGATGATTTTGGAGGAGAAGATGCGAACTATCGGGACGCAGAAGGGAGACTGCATTAATTTGTTCGTATCTAGACTTCAGGAGAACCGAGATCAGCTGGCAGTTGTGGGAGCAGCTCCTCAGGCCACAAAGATGGTCAGCCTAGCCCTAAATTCAGTGTCTGAAAACTATCAGGTCTTTGTCCAAAGCATCTTGGGCAGAGAGAAGTTATCAGACTGGGAAGTGATGTGGGGAGCTCTTCAGCAAGAAGAGATGAGGAGAAATATACTCAAGTGCAAACTTGATGGCAGCAACACCAGTGGGTCAAAGCCAAAGGAGGAGGAGAATGCAACCCTTTCATCAAAGCGGCAACAGGAGCAATGAAGACGAAAGGACATCTCTAATATCAAGTGCTTCTAGTGTGGCGAGATGGGACATTATGCCACATAGTGTCCTCTCAAGAAGAAGGACAAAGATGAGAAGCATGATCCAAAGGTTGCAAATGCGAAGATAAAGGAGGAGAAACTCGCCGTGATTGCCCATATATCGCCAGGGGAGCATTGGGGTGATCTGGAGCTGTAGTTCAGCAGAACTGCAGATTGGGTAGGGTTCTTGAGGAGCCCACCTCTTGGATCATCACCTTGTTAAGGGAGCCCAAATCATAAGTAGCAGGATGGACAAGTTTCAGTTGGTGCAGAGGAGTGCAGAAGTGACAACGCAGTGGCTAGAGAGCACTAGAATCTGAGCAGTGCAAAGCATAGTTGGCAGCAGCGCAGAGACTAGTAGTAGTCATATCTTCAGTACGAGATGCATCCTATTTAACACTTAGTTCAGATTTTGGATGTTTTTCAGTTGCAGTGAGCAACAAAGTTGCAGTGCAGTGGCAGTTGGTAGCAGCATGCAGGGTCAGCAGTAACATGGATGCAACAACGCAGTGTTGATTGGAAGTAGTGTCAGACATAAGCAGCGCAGAGAGAGATGTTGCAGAATCAGAGCAGTACTTCAGTTGGTTGTATTGCTAGAGCACATTCCTCGCTAAGAGCAAGTGTTGATTTGGGGTAGCATCGGATGTGCTCTAAGTCTCAAACTTTGTGGAGAGGCTTAGACACATGTATTCCAGATAACCCAGAAATTATTTGGGGAAATTCCACCCGGATTGTATTTTATTAAGAAAATTAATTATTTTAAAGTGACCCTAAGTCTAAACTTAGGAAAATAAAATAATTAAAGTGAATTAATAGAATATGGGTGTGAATGTTCTAGAAAAAGAAGATCAAGTCAAAATGTAATCTTAACTGTTGATTGGAAATCTAATCTTGGTCGTTGCAGTCTCAACAAGAAGACTATAAAGAAAGCTTGAGGGTCCTTTGGAAAAACACACCGGGAGGATCAAGAGATTGATTTCTTTAGTGAGCAATGCTCAGGGGGAAACTTCGATCTAGAGATATTTTGCAGAGAGGGGCAGAGATAGTATCCGGTGAGAAATCTTCTTCAAGCGGAGAATCATTAGCAAAGAGCGCAGAGAGAGATCCAGCAAATCTAGCACAGAGCCAGAGAGGCTGACGTGAAGGCTACGTAAAGGGAAAAGAGGGAATCCGAATATTTTGCTGAAGAATCGATTTCAGAAGTCGGGAGTCGGGGTGTGAGACCGGGAGGCAGAGATCAAAGATTCTGGGAGCAGATCGATCCACAAACTGAGTGGCGCAGTGCCCAGAAGGGTTGACGTTGGGACTGTGTAATTACTGCGCAGAGGGTGTTAGGGTTTCGGCGGCCAGATCAACCGAGATTTCCAGTGATAGTGTGAGGTAACCTCACTAATATTTTTGTCAGTGACACTCTCTGTAACTGAATTGTTCGGAGAGACATTTAGAGATGTATTCAGAAATTACTGTTGCTTAATAATTAAACCCTCAGATCTGCTGCATCGGTTTTCCCACATTGGGTTTTTCCAGGGACTTTTGTCCAAAAACAATGGTGTCCTGTGTGATGTTTTTCTTTTGCTCAGTTTCTTGTTTCATATATTAATTTAATTAAGTGAAGGTTGCTTCAGTATTTACATAAGAAATCTGCAAGTAACGTGTTAATGTAATTTACAAGTAGATGAAGTTAATTCAGTTTGTTACAGTAGGATTCTAGATCTAGGACTTGGAATTTTCAAATGGTATCAGAGCATTGCAGGTGAAACAAGAAGACCAAAGCTAGCACTGAGCAGGACGTCAAATAGCTGCAGAAAGCAGCAGTTCGAATCCCCAGAGGGATTGCGCAGTTCAGGCCAGAAGGGTTAAAGTTTCGTGGAAAGTCTCTTTCTGAGTGAGTCGATAGAGAGGTAGGACTACCAGATCAAGATTTTTTCGAGCCAAAGAGAGCAGCGCGAAGCTGGTGGGACATAGGTTTTCTACAGACAATTTTTTGTTACGCAGAAAGTCGTCAGAAGAGAAAGGAGAAGCACAGTGAGGGAATTTTCTTCCTCAGGGAGTTCCTAGCGGGGGAATTCTATTTTTTCGTGATCTGAGCAACAGATCTGGGTGGCAGATCTACAAGCTCCAGCAAGGAGTGCATAAGCCAATCTAGTGTTTTGCGGAGGGGGAAGAGAGGGAGCAGATTTGACATTTTCTTTTTGGCAGAAATGGCAGCTTATGGGCTTTGAGATCAAGACCGGTTGGAGGGAGCCTCCAACTATGTAATCTGGAAGGCGAGAATTACATGCCTACTAGATGAATACGATCTCAAGATTTTCGTGACTAGTACGGTAGTTGTCCCTACAGATCCAGATCTGTTGTAGAAGTACAAGGTTGATATGGCAAAGGCTAAAAGGCTGCTCCTAGATGGATTCAAAGATCACATAGTGTCCCACATAGCTAGCAAAGACACAGCTAGGCAAATGTGGGAATCTTTGGCAGCGCTGTATGAAGGATCTTCCGAGCAACGGAAGATGTACTTAGAGCAAAAACTGAGGATGGTGCAGATGCAGAAGGGGAAACGTATTGTTCCATTCCTATCTAGGCTTCAGGAAACTCATGATCAACTAACAATCGTGGGGTCCACCCCTTCTCCTACATCAATGGTGAGACTAGCTCTTAACACAATCACTGAAGAATGGCAGGTTTTTGTCCAAAGTATCTTGGGCAGAGCTACCTTGCCAGGCTAGGAAGAGATGTGGGCTTCTCTTCAGCAAGAAGAGCTAAGGAGGGACCTAGTCACGTGCAAACTTGACGGCACCAATAATAGTGGGTCGAAGGCGAAGGAGGAGGAGGAAAATGCATCCCTTGCATCCAAGGGGCAGCAGGAGTAGTGGAGACGGAAGAAGGACGTCTTGAAAATAAAGTGCTTCAGGTGTGGTGAACTTGGTCACTACGCTACACAGTGTCCTCTGAAGAAAAAGGACAAGAACGAGAAGCACGATCCGAAGGCTGCATCTGAAAATATTGAAGAAGATGAGTATGCCATGAGTGCCCACGCATCTCCAGGAGGGAAATGGGCCGATATTGAGCTGTAAGTTCTCAAGAACTTCAGCTGGGGAAGATCCTTGAGGAGTCCACCTCTTCATTCATGACCTTGCTACAGGTGCCCAAAGATCAATAGTAGCAGGCTGAAAGAGTTTTAGTTGGTACAGAGGAGTGTTGGAGCAACAGATGCAGTAGCTAGAGCACTGAATCTGAGCACCGCAGAGCAGAGTTGGTAGTAGTGCAGCAAGGCAGAGCGTAGAGTCAGCAGCGATGCATCAGCTTCAGAGGGTCAGCGCAGAGACTAGCTGCAGTCAGAGTTTCATCATCAAGATGTATCCATACTGTACACTTGTTCAGATTTTGGATGTTTTTCAGTTGCTTCTCTCAGCAACTGAGTTGCAGTGCAGAGTTAGCAGTGGTAGTGCTAGCAGCAGATGCAGCATTTGAGAGGGAGTTGCAGTACGGATGCAGTGTTAATCGTGGCAGGGTCAGCAGCAGTACAGTTGCAGTAGCCGCGCAGTGGTTTGTTGAAATTTGATAAGTAAAAAAATTTCCTACAATACCAATCCGGTTTTAATTTCACCTTATCACTCCCATTTAGTTAAATGCCCTTTCCCATAAACTTACTTTCAACATATAGAATTCTGGAAATGAAATTTTCAAATTAAAACACATGGGACTGTCAACACATGCTGAAAATAAATATGGACATAAACAAACTAGCAACACATAAAAAAAATACACACAGATTTTTGGTCAACTTAGACCCAGGAAAAACCCCTTCAATCTTCTCTGGGGAAAACCTGTTAGAGAGCTCTTCAAATTTATTTATCTTTCAAGTTCAGGAAAAATACATTTGCAGACAAAACAAAACATCAAAATACAACTTATCTCTTCAGCCCAAAACTCCTTGAAAACTGTGCCCACTTTGCCTCGATTTTCGTGTCCACTTGAAATTGAAACCGTATTGTATGGACACAGACTATACTGTACGGATTCCGTATGGACTGTACGAATTTTGTACTGTTGTACGGACTGTACAGATTTTTTTTCAAAAAAGAATTCGCTCAAAAATTGCTCTCGAACTGTGTGCATCTCATGGCATTAAATGTTATTCATACTATACTTTCTGTTGTCTTCTATGCCTTGATTTCTGTGCCCAGCTTTTCCCAGAATTCACTCCTTCAACTTGTTGCAGCAAATTTCTCTTTCAGAACTTTTCTACAGCGCTCAGCCTCCTTTCTCCAATCTGCTCATGAAGAATGACTGAATGCAGTCTCTCTTTTCTTTTACCTCTTTTGTTTCCCTAAATGACTTTTGGGCAATCCTAAGATATAATGGCTCAGATTCATTTAGATCAAGGGATGAGAATAAATGTGCATTTAATTCTCACTTTCTATTTTTTAACTCACCCATTAAATAAAGTACCCGCATTGTACTTTATGTCTAAAGTCATTTTTCACTTTATAATTTAACATTGACTTTACCACTTATAAAGTCACTTTCACTTATAATTTAATATTGACTTTACCACTTATAAAGTCACTTTCACTTTATAAAGTCACACTTAGGAAAATAATTATTTTGTACACTTTTTCCTAGGTAGAGACTAACCCATGGGAAACCACTTGTCCAAGGTACATTAAAAATCATCACTCCCTTTTATCGAGGAAAGTGTTTCTCACCACACCCATCTTGTCCTTGAAATGGACATGCTTGCCTCTTGGCAAGGACTTCGTGAGAACATCGTCCACCTACTCATCTATCGATATATACTCCCAACTTCACTGCCCCCTTCTGAACATAGTCCCTAATAAAATGATATCTGATGTCAATGTGTTTTGACCTGTCATGAAACATTGGATTCTCCGTGAGTTTAATGCAGCTCTGATTATCACAGTGAATAATCGTCGGTCTCAACTCCAGATCAAATAGGCCA
The DNA here is from genome assembly GCA_034641835.2 of Pinus albicaulis. NCBI lineage: Eukaryota > Viridiplantae > Streptophyta > Pinopsida > Pinales > Pinaceae > Pinus > Pinus albicaulis. Next base: position 796,765,040 of record CM076581.1, read on the forward strand.
TACAATAATTTGCGAAGCCAAATGGCCTCACAACTAGCCTGACTAGCGGCCATATACTCAGCCTCAGAAGAGCTCAAAGAAATTGACTTCTGCTTTCGACTGAACCACGACACAATTTCCGAACCCAATCCGAAGCAACACCCTGAAGTGCTTTTCCTGTAAGAAGCACTGACTGCCCAATTTGAATCTATGTAACCTGCCAACCTCACTCCATCTCCCCGCTAATAGTCCAAACCATAATCAACAGTCCCCTGCACGTAGCGAAGAATGTGCTTTGCAGCTACCCAGTGCACCCTCCTGGGCTCAACCATGAACTGGCTAAGTGTGTTCACTGCAAAGCATATATCTGGCCTATTGTTGACCAGATACATCAAGGACCCAATAAGTTGCCTATACAAGGTGGGATCCACCAAACTAGAATCCGAAGCATGAAGCTTCTTATAGTTGGTGATCATAGGTGTAGACATTTGTCTACAATCTGCCATGTGAAATCTACTCAACACATCCACAACATACTACCCCTGCCTCAGAAAGATATGCCCCTCCTCTTGCCACACCTCAAGCCCCAAAAAGTAATGCATAAACCCAATGTCCTTCATCTCGAACTCCATAGCAAGATCCTCCTTGCAACCACTAATCAGTCTCTCTACCCCAGTAATGAACAAGTCATCAACATATAGCACAAGAATGAGTGGATCATCCCCTACAACAATGTAGTATAGGTTCGGATCTACATCACTCTTCGTGAAACCCATCCGCTGCAAGTAAGTATCAATCCTCGAATACCAAGCTCTCGGAGCTTACTTAAGTCTGTAGAGTGCTCGCCTCAACCAACATACATGAGTCTCCCGCCTAAGTACCTCAAAGCCCTGTGGCTACTCAACATACACCTCCTCCATAACTCCATTTAGAAATGCGGTCTTCACATCCATCTGATGGATCCGTGTTAACTTTGGGCAACTAGGTCCAAACTCCAGGTTGCACTGCTCGTATAATGATGATTATATTTTTGTTGGATTCCTCTTTCGGAGAGGTGCAAGATTGATCTACAAATCATTTTGTTTGGATGAGCAGAACATATATTTTGATTTTATTTTCCACACATGTGCAAGGTTGGCCAGATTTGTAATGTAGGCTCACAAACCTAATAGATGTGTCACACACCCTCACTGATGGATATAAATTGGGGAGACTTGGAGATCATTTGCTCATCAACTCATCGCACATTCTCTCTTGTGATTTGATTGGTTCAATCAGCCTTTGGAGGCCTTTCTCTCTCACACGTGTGGAGCTACAGCTAGGTAAATTTGCAGACTTTTTTAGGGCGGATTTCTAGTGCATTGACCAACGTTGACTGTGGTCAAGCCTTGCTGTTTTGACCTCCAAACTTTGCAGAAATTCTGATTTTTGAAGGTCGTATTGCTGGGCACAAAAATCGAGGCTAAACATTGACTTTGACCAAAGCCCTAAAACTGCAGTGTTGACTTTTTGCTTTGACTTTTTATTGACTAGCGCTAAATTTTGATAAGCTGTCTTTGAGGGTTGTGTGTGACACTTGGAGGGTTGGTTGATCTGATCTTGAGAAATACTTTGCTAGTTGATGCATCCTGTTGACTGTCGTAATGCACACTATCCTATATCTTTGCTGGACAAGAGGAATTGTAAAATTTGTTCTATATTATTGCCTTGTCTTCTGTTGATCTATTATTGTGTTCTCTCAGCATTTTACTTTCACGTTTATGTGATTGCTAAATTGAATCGGGCCTAAGAAAGATTGAAGTAAAATTGAATTAAGCATAGAACATTCCATGTCTATCTAAATTTAACATGGACTCAGAGCTGAGGTGAAGACAAAGCCCAAGCTAGTGTGAAAAGCAATCATCGAAGAAGAAATTGTTAATTTCTGAACATGTTCTATGCCATTTCAGATTAGGGCACACAATACTAAAGCAGATAGAACATAGCAATAGATCGATAGAAGACAAGCCAAAAACAGAGATAATGAATGGTGGTGTTACGGCGGTCAGCAGGATGCTTCTACCAGCAAAGTCTCCAATAGGTCATTCAGCCAAGCGTGTCACACATAACCCAGAACAACCCAAACAAAGAACAGTCCATCTAATACGCAGCTCCAACGCTATCCAGATAGAGAGAATTCCTCCACCCAATTGTGTCAAATGAACTCTAAGTCTCTCCAATATATAGGAATATTTGGGGGTGTGTGACACGTCCTTTAAGACATTTAAGTCTATATTTTATTCAAGGCCGACCTAGCACATAAGTGGAATAAATTCAAAGTACATGTTCTGCTCATCCGATCAAGTTGATCTTTAGATCAATCTTACACCTCTCTGAAAGAGGAATCCAATAAAAATATTGGGATCGTCATCTGAGCAGCACAACCCAGAGTTTGGACCTAGTTGTCCAGTTTTAACACTCCCTCTCAACTAGGGAGAACTCCATCCACTAGTGCAATCCAAACATCGTGCGTCCTCCCGTCGTAACTTGCTTTGCTGGCCTCTTTATTTCAAAACAGAAGTGGGTCAGTCACAAAGACATCATACCCTACTGACAGATTCAGCCCAGAGGTCCGAAACCTCTATAGGATTCACAAAGAGTCTCATACCAACCCGAAGTTGGTTTATCTGACCCGAAGTCAGTAGGAGGTCCGAAACCTCACATGGACTCAAAGAGTCACATACCAACCTTAGGTTGGTTCATCTGACCCGAAGTCAGTAGGAGGTCTGAAAACTTGCTAGACTTGATCCCAGATCAAGTGGTTGGACACGTGTCATCCTAGATAGAGAGTACGACAATCTCTTATGCGTCCATCAGTCTTTGCTACTAGTCTCTAGCTTTTCTCACCTCATTGGCCAAATGAGAGGTACTTCCCATAAGTTTGGAACTCAAATGGGTAGGATGCATACGGGGCACAAATCATGAGAGGCGAACCAACTCAATCACTGAAGCTCCATAGGCTACAAATCAGTGTTGGCATCTAAAGAACAATGCACAGCTTCAACTCTGCTTGCGTAATCAGACTCCCTCTGCACCACTGAAGTCACATAAGCTTCTTGTGCTGAAATCTATCACACTGCTGCTGCACTCCGTTGTCCCTCTGAAGTTTTCTGCGTTGCTGCAGCTCTACACTGCGTAAGCAACACTGCTCTGCGCTGCTGAAGTCACATCAACCTCTGCGCTGCTACTGCTTCTATGCTGTTGCTGCTTTGCTCTGCGCTGCTCCTCCCAACCTTCAGATCTGCCTCTGCTTCTGCCTCATCTGTGATCTATGCACCCACTGCTCCACTTGTCCCACTACTGTCTTAAGGCTACCGTAGCTCACTTGTGATCCAAGAGATGAGCTGCTTAAAGATCCCGCCTTCTTCTATGTAGCTCCTCTTCATATCCATGTCACCCCACCTCCGTGGTTCATGAGCACTCATGGCTGCATGATCTCCTGACCCATCATCTGCCACAGCTGCCTTGGAAGAAGATGCTTCCTTGTCCTTTTTCCTCTCTGGACAATGGCTGGCAAAATGTCCCATTTCACCACAATAAAAGCACTTGATCTTTGAAAGATCCTTCTTCTTCTTCGGCTGCTTCTTTGATGCCAAGGCTACATCTTCCTAATTTTCCTTCTTTACTTTTCTCAACGCAGGGTTGTGCTGCCTCTTGGTGAATCTGCGTAGTTCTTCTTACCGCAGGATTGACCACAAGCTGTCCCAATCTGGGAGGTCTGCTCTACCCAAGATACTTTGAACAAAGGTTTCCCACTCATCTGTGACTGAATTGAGGGCAGTCCTGACTATCACTGCATCATCTACGATTGCACCCGTTGCAGTCAGTGGATCCCTAATTGCCTACAGTCTGAAGAGGAAGTGTTCCATCTCTTCTCCCTTGGTCATCATGAATGACCTCATTTGGGTCTCCAACAGCGTTTTCCTTTGGATAGACTTTCCCTCATACAGGGAAGTCAAGGCCTTCCACATCTCATTAGCTGTCCTCTTCTCAGCTATGTGTGGTACAATATGGTCCTTGATACTTTCCATTATCAGCCGCTTGGCATGCCCATCAGCTTCCCTATGCTTCCGTAGGAGATCTGCATCTGTCGGTGTGGCTAGAGTCTAATCTGCATGGTCTCTTAGATTGTATGCCTCAAGGACAATCAAGATCCTTGCTTTCCAAACCGAAAATTTTGAAAGGCCCTCTAGCCTATCTTGATCACGCAGTCCATGAGGAGCCATCTGCTCAGAATGTGTCGGAACTTCCTTTTCTCTTTGATAGAGAAATGGATCTAAGGTCCTTGGTGAAATAGACACCTTCTGCTCCCTCTAACAACTGATTTCCCTCCTTGGAAATCTACCAAATCAACTATGATTTAGCTTCTTCTTTGATCCTCTGATCAAACTGCAAGTTTCCTTTGGCCAGAAACTTTTCTGAGAAGCTAATCTCCTCCCAATCTTTGTCACTTGTGCTAAGGCTAAAAATCTGAAATCTTCAGAGTTTTAACCCCACTAGCTCTTCTGAATTTTTGCAACTTTTCTACAGACTTTTTTGGATCTGACAGATTTAGATCTGAATCACTCTGGCTGGCTTCAGACCAAACTAGCATTGTTTTTGAGCTGCCTCTGCACAGTGATTGTGTGGGCTTGCTAGGACACAGCACTGGACAGCGTCACCCTTCCCTTTGCGTGAATCTGCTCCTGAAAACTGCGTTGTCCCTTCGGATCTGCTTCTCTGTTGCTTTTCTAGCTGCATTCTGCAGCTAGATCCTTCAGATTCTCCTGCTGGTGACCCTTCTAGATCTGCGATTTCTCTGATACCATGTAGAAATTTCTCAATCTTATATCTTATGCAGAAATTATCACTATTAATCCGGTTAAGCTCCTCCTACTTAGATAAGTTATCAACTAAATAAATTCAAGTTAACATCGAAGAAAAACACATAACAGATCTCTACCAATTCAGATCTAGAATAAGCACATGCACACATTGACAAAGTGACACAGTTATTACTGGACAAATAGTCCCCAGAAAAACCCAATGTGGGAAAACCGGTCTCTGGCAGCTGGAGGGTTCTATTATTAAGAATATTCTTGAATACACAACTCTGGGTTCTAGATCTAGAAAACCCGACAGAGAAAACACTAGATCTACAGCTCACTGGCTGATCTAGGGCCAAAATAAAGACTGATCCACACCCTCAAACGGGATTTACAGAACTCAACCTAGATTAGGGCCTAGAAACCCCAACGTTGTCCCTGAAATGCTCTGCGTCAGCCTCTGAAGCCCCTGAAAGCCTCTGCGTCAGCCTTGGATGGCCTCCAAACCCTCAACATTGCTCTGAAAGGGACTGCGTTACCCCAGAATGGGTGACGTAGTCACTAACCTGCCCCTAAGGGTCTCTGCATAACCCCTGAAGGGTTTCCTGAAAATTACGTTGTCCTTGCTGCTGTCTTCCTCTGCGCTGTCCTTGAGCTGATCTCTTCTCTGCCTCTTGTGTATTCTAGACCCTGGGATCAAATCATTCCCTTGGTCTAAATTCCCCTCTCTGCGGCTGAATCACTTCTGAGTATTCTTAGCAAACCCTGCCCTAGAATCTCAGCTTAGCTTCAGTGCTCTGCCTCTGTGTGTCTTTACAAATGACCCCAAGCCTTTCCTTTATACTTTTCTCGTTGACAAATCAACGACCATGATCAGACCTTGAATCAATGGCTAAGATTAAAAGAAAGCTTGATCCGTGTGACTTAAGACAATTTCATCACATGTTTAATTAAATTCACTTTAATTATTTTATTTTCCTAAGTTTTAACTTAGAAAATACATTAAAATAATTAATTAATTTAATATCTCCTGAACCAGATGAAATTTCCCAAATCCATTTCTGGGTTTTGTAGATCAGGTGAACTCTAGTCCTTCCTCAAAATTTGGGGCATAGAGCACAACTGATGCTACCCCAAATACACAAAATCTCAACAATGGTCACACCACATCGTCCATTTGATCCACAAATCAAGTTCCAGCTCAAATCCCAATAACTATAGAATGATCATGGTGGACCACACATTCTCGAAGTTGTATGCTATTATTCTACATAGGAAGCTCTCCAGTGACCTTAAGCAGAGACAACTCAAAGCTAGGGGACAGGCAGGTTTTCGACCCGCTCATAAGACCATTGACCACATCTTCACCCTCCACGCCGTGATTGAGGAGGCACGACACCGCTCTTTGAAGGTCTATTGTTGTTTCGTAGATTTTCTTTTGACTATGTTGTGAGGGAAGCCTTACTCCAGAGACTCAGAGATATTGGCATCTCAGCGACCCTATTGATAGCTATTACGCGCCTATATGAGTATGTCCTTGGTTGTCTACGCATGGCTCATGGGATGTCTGATTTCATTCGAAGCACTATTGGGGTTAAACAGGGTTGTCCATTGTCCCCTACCCTGTTTGAGATCTATATTGATGAGTTGGAGGCATTTCTACACGAGCATATCCAGGACACCGATGGTTGCCTTCTTCACCAGGTTCTGATATCTATTACTCTTTGTTGATGACGTGGTCCTCCTCTCCTCATCTCTAGAAGGATTACAGAGGCAACTAGATGCCTTAGCTCTATTTTGCGATCTTCAACAGTTGACAGTCAACCTAGGTAAAACCAAGGTTATGTTCTTCAATGGGGTGAAGAAAAATTTGGACTTTCACTTTCTATTCAGAGGGGAGGAGGTTGAGATCACCAACACGTATACTTACTTTGGGGTGCAATTCTCAGGTCCCCGCTTTAGCTTGTGAACAATGCTTCAGCCTCGGATCAACAAAGGATATGGATCCTTAGCCCTTCTCGAGAGACAGTGCTTTCAACATCACTTCTAGGACATCTTGTCCAAGATGAGCCTCATGGACACCTTGATCCGTCCCATTGTTCTATATGGCTCCGATATTAGGGGACCGTCTTTACTTGAGTCGGATTGGGCTTCAGTTGAGAGAGTCTAGATTCTTCTTCTCCGCCGCATCATTAGATGCAAATAGACAGTACCTCATCACATCATCCTTGTTGAGTTTGGATCTCAGCCCTTTCGGCTTGATACGATCTTCAGTTTGGTCTCATTCTTGCTTCGTGTCTAGGGCTTTGCAAACTCAATAAAGAGTAGGGACCAATATCCTTACTTGGCATATTGTTCTTCTGAGACTATTCCCCGTTCTACTCGGTTGGTCGGGCTAGATGTTGGTTTACAGGAGTTTCAGATCTCTTAGAATCAGTGGGCATTCAGTTGGATCGTCTCCCTCCTTTCCGGTATTCCTTAGATGCTCTGGTCACCTTTTATCTACTAGACAGGAGCTGAACAAGATCATCAGGGAGGACATCTACAGGCAGTTCGTCCAGGTCACCTGGGTCAATCCTCCGAGAGGGTTGGGCCAAAAGATGGCTTTCTACGTTGAGCACTATTTGGAGTTGAGAGACGGGCTCATTGTCCTACTCCAGTATACGTTTCACCACTGGATGCATGCTCTTTGCTTTCCTCTAGGCTAGTGAGAGTAGGTTCTCAGACTTCGGGTAGAGACAGACCACCAGATTGTAGACCATACAAAATCTGCCAGGTATGTCATTTACAGGAAGTAGGGACCAAGGTGCACTTCATTTTTGGATGCCCTGTCTACTACGAGATCAGCGGAAGGTTCCATTGCCCGTTCAGAGATTCTCATACCCTCGCCGACTTTTTCAAGTATCCCAATCAGAGATGTTTAGCCCTATATATGCAGGAGGCTCTCAAGTTCCAAGCGCATATTCTTCAGCCTCCATCATAACATTATTTCTTTCATTGATAAACTTTTATTATGCTTAAATCAGAGATTTGGGTTGGTAATAAACCAATTTATGTTTTGGGATAGCCTAATTGCCTGATTTCATAACTGATCTTTTATTGTTTATCTTTTTATTTGATCCCAAATTGTACAACTAACTTGCATTCTGTTACATGTATGTTTTATCGAACTGCAGAAATTTATGTTTTGTTTTCCTTTTTGGCATTCAGGCTTGCAATGGAACTTATTTTTGCCCATTTGAAGAATTTAAGGTAAAGATTCATTACTTTCTGTGTTTTGGTTGAAAACCTGGATTGTTTTAAATTTTTGAATGGATACAACTGATAGAAGTTTCCTCAATGCAGGAGAGAGTTGCAGGACCACATCTGAGGCACACATTTGAATCATTGTGTACTGTTAAGGTTACACATGCAGATTGCCCCTTAACTTGCAGGATATCTAGGTTTTTCCAGTGGTTATTTCTAAGAAAGGGATACAAGCTCCATCCTTTTGAAGATAAAGATGAGTTGTGATAGTTTCATTCCATGTTTTAGGAAGTTTTGAACCTGAAATCATTTTTGCTAAGCTTATTTGCAAATATATCACCTTAATCCCAACTATTAATATTGCTAAAGAAAACATTAGGAAATATTAAGTATTGTTCAGTAACTTCGACAAAGAGATTTTGTGCACACTTAATTTCAGCATTGCTCAGGAACCGTGGAGTTGGCATGCATTGCTTTGCAATGATAGGTTACATGAGTTAGGTAAGATTGTGATGGGGCTTTGAAAGCATGACATTGTCAGTAATTTTTGTCATTATCATTAAGTCTTAAATTAACTTCTAAATGGAGTTGTCTAACGAGACGGAGGAATTGCCCGGACAGTCAAAATTGGCTGGAATCCAGGCCAAAAAAATTTAAGAAATCTTACAGTAACAGTGTTTGAATCATGATTTTGATGGTGAAAATGGATTCAGCACCATCAAAAACCTCTAGGGCACCCAAAATATTAAAGTTTGATAATTATAACGTGGATTTACAAAAATCTCTACCGGATTTTCTTAAAATCTTACCGGAATTTCCATGATTTTCAGGGCTAAAAAGCAGTCTAGTTAAACTATGGCCTTCTAAATATTTTGGGATATATTCATTATCCTAAGAAACATATATTTAGTTGCATGGATTGTAAATGTGGTTATCAAATGTTTATACTGTATATTGTACTACCCTGTGAATAATGTGTTGAATAGTGACTTGGTTTCATGCCTTTCCGCCTATTCTTGATCTTCTCTTCATTGTGTCCAATTGATATCAGAGCTAGTATAGTCTCAAGGGCCTGGTAGATTTATGGTAGTTATCCATGGGGGAGATGAGAGTGTCACATTGAAATAATGTTGTTATTGGATGTGATATTGGATTGTTTTTATGATTGTCGATCACGTCAATAAAATTTATGACATATGATGCTAAAGATTCATAAAATGTTGCCATAGGAGCGTACTTGATGCTCTTGAAGACGTGCTAAAAACCGCTGTGAACGAAAATTTGAGTGTGTCGATGTTGAGGGACATAGGTAAGATGGTAATGTTTCCGACCAAGAAAGATAGTTCGGAAGATACCATATGACCTACAAACACAAAAATCAAAGATGAGTATAGTTCGGAAGATACCATATGACCTACAAACACAAAAATCAAAGATAAGTATATGTTCTTGTTGATGTGATTTTCTGCATTGATTGAATAATTTATATTTTATCAAAATTATAAATGGAACACTCTCGTTGAAATGGCATATGCTGTTGTGAAAAAATTAGATTACGTACAAATTAACTCCAAATGTTGTTGAATGATGATTCATCCATCACATCATAAACCAGAAGAATGCCCATAGCACCACAATAGTATGCTGTGATAGTAATACAGAAATACTCTTGGCCAGCAGTATCCAGAATATGCAATTTGTTATGCGCTTCCCATTACGCTTAGTAGTCCTTAAAGTCAATCCCTATAGTAGTAATGAAACTGGTGGTGGTGTAGTCATTTGAAAAATGCAGGAGGAAACAACTCTTGCCCACACCGCTATCACAGATCAGCAATAGTTTACGAGATGATCATAATGCTGAGCAATGATTTAGCAGTACCTGATTCTTTAAATTCTTTTGTTTCAGCCAACCAAATTCAGAGCTAAATCAAACCTTAGTATAAAGTATATTTCTTGCTTGGCATTCAAGAAATAAATTTCTTCAATTCCATTATTCGACAACAGGAGCTGCAGGGGAACCAGATTTCACTGTTTCTAAAATCAATTCTTGCAGTGGATCTGAAGATTTCTGTATCCAGATGGGTGACTGAAAATAGAGAATTTTATTGGTTTGGATCGATTGAATTTATTTGAAGTATGGTGGATGGTTTATGTTTTCTAAATAATTGGTGATGGAGGAAAGTTGTAGTTGGCATGAGAAATACGAAGACACCCAGCATTGTGCAAGATGTGAAAATCTGAGATGCGATCGCAGAATGAAAAGTCCATGATAGACAAAAGAGAAGAGATGTGACTGATTAATGGGCAAACCAAACCGTCATAAGAAATTTGATTCTGCTCCAATGTTATCAAGGATGTCACGAATACACAAGCTCAGAAAGCGGTAAGGGGACCTGACTATGTTTTTATTCAAATAAAGATTGAGGCTTTTTCAGTTGCATAAGGTTTTTCGAGTATCACGTCCATCCAAGCTGACCGTGGGAAGTTTCCATACTGGATTTGGACAGAATTCTATGATGATGATGGTGTGATAATCATGAGATTACCATGTTTTCTGTTGCAGAAAAAGTCTTAAGAACCCTAGGAAACTTGGGTTGAGAAGTTTTTCACACGGAAATTCTACTTAATGTCGCATCCCCTTGGGTAAAGAATATTAAAATGTGCTGTTACATTAACTAAACGTTGCTCAACTAAAAAGTTCAGTTTGAAGGTGTAGCGTGTGTAGATACAAGTGTAGAGAGCTGAAATCTCTCTCGCACGGCATTATTGGTCGAAAGACTGCTTTGGAGAATGTCACGCAGAGAACGCAGCCTACTGCAATATGCAATTTGCTTTTATTAATTTCCTAAGAAAGGAAGTAAGTTGACATGCTAAGGACTTGGAAAGCAATGTTGCAACAGATTGGCATTGGGGTAAGGGTCTTGAAAACCAAAATAGAGTAAAAATCACGAAAATATTGGTAAGAATTAGTAACTACGGACAAAATTAAGATACCACTAAAATATCAGTAAAAATGGACAAATATCGGCTAGGCCAAAAAATCACAATAAAATTGGGATGTTTGCAACATTGCTTAGAGGTTTACAAAATGGCACGAGGTTGGTTTCCTCTTCAAAGGAATACTAAAGGATATAAGTTGAAATGCAAAGGACTTGCAAGTTTACAAAATGGAATGGTATGAGGTTGGTTTCCTCGAATATTGGTCAATAAGTATTAATAATGGGTAATAATGGATGTTTATTCTATATCTGTAAACTTAGTAAAATACAAATTTAGTGGGAATAAGTACTAGTACTAGGTTAATTTAGTTTAATAATGTATTGTTATAGTGAAATATGGCACTTTTGAGATAGAATCCAAAAGCTTAAATATGAGATCCATTGTACTCAAGAGCAGAGCACTATCACTTCACCAACCCTATCACTTATGGTCAACTCTCCTCTAACGCAAGGTGTGTTCTCCCTAGTAGATCTTAGGGTTCAAATAGCTTAGTCAAACCAAGTCAAGAACCTCCCAAAGCTTCTACTTCTACTACCACTAAGCAAAGGATTTGAACAATTAGGGTTTAGCATGGATCTTTGAGATAGGATTGTTAGGGTTTTTAGGGTAATCTCCATATTTGAGTTCAAAGAGAAGATTCCCAAACATACACAACTAGGAATTACAAGGAGAGTACAACTAATAAAATGGTTTAGATGATTTAAAAGGAAGAGTGGTCAAGGGTCAACTTACTTGAAGATGATTGGAGTAGATTTGGGTTCAGTAGACAGACTTGGGTTCAATAGACTCGGGGAAGTGCACTCATTACCCCTAGGCCTTTCAATCTTCAAGGACAAGATAAAGGAAGGAGTCCACTTGCTACTTCCTCAAAACATGGATAATGAAAATGAAATAGCATGCCCACTTGCTTAAAACAAAATTATCATTATCCATAAACACTGTGAAAATTTGGTTACCCGAATCCTATTGCAACAATTGATGTTAATTCTTCTAATTGTTGATTTACTCAACAATTTATTTATTGTTTCCTATGACAAATATCAAATTACATACATTGCAACCTTCACAAATAAATTGTGGAAGAAATAAAACGATGGAAGAAAATATATGGACACACAAAAAATTGCACAGTTATTTTTGGATCAATGTCCCCGGAAAAACCCAACTCGGGAAAACTTGTGCAGCTGCTGAGGGTTTTATAATTATGCAGTAGTGAAATCTATGTACAAACTATGGACGCCCAACCTGGCAATCCAAACAGAGAAACTGGCAAAAATAACTAGTGAGGAAATCCCTCACTCCATAGACGAATTTGACACTGACCTTAGCTCGAAATTGAGTCATCCCCAACTGACTCTGCACAGTCTCTGTGTCACTCTACATAGTCACTGCATCCCTCCAGCTTGGAACTGCGTCGACTCTCACTTCTCGTCAGCTGCTGTCTGGGAAACTAATTCTCCCGGCCTCTGGAACTTCTGCCCAACTTCTGGCACTGAATCTCGCCTTCTTCCCAATAAAAGGGAATTTGCCTCTAGAGGGCACTGCGTTGCCTCACTGTGGCACTCTCTTCCACTCTTCAAATGTACTCGTCGGCTCTGTAAATCTTTCTCTAGCTTCACTATCTCTTCCCCTCTCACTGCTTCGATCTTACTGAATCACTTCCAACAACACGCAACTGCTACTATGGAAATCAATTTCTCAGCAAAATCGAACGCTCAACTGATTTGGTGTGTCTTCTCCAAGCCCCATCAACTTCTTATAATCCTCCACTGATACTTCAATGGCCACGATTAAATCTTAATCGATGGCTAGGATTAACTAGAAATCGATCCATGTAATTTTCTAGAACATTCTCACCATGAATTAATTAATTATGATTAATTAATCATATTCCCTAAGTTTAGACTTAGGAAACATTAAAAACTGACTAATAAATCTAATTAAGTTGTATCTAGGTGGAATTTCCAGAAACAATTTCTGGGTATTGGAGAATACATGTATTCTAGCCTCTACCAAATCTCGTGGCTAGAACACATCCGATGCTACAAAAACTAACACTCCCTCGTAGCGAGGAAAGTGTTCTAGTGTTGCAACCCACTTAAACAATACCCAGTCTCTACATCATCTCCTATCACGCTGCTAATGGCTGACTACTATTGCCCACCAACCACTGTGCAACTCTAATATGTGATGCATTTGTGCTACTGTTGACCCTATTGAACTACTGCCAACACTGCAACTATGTTGTTGATGCTGCTACAACATTTGCAACTCCCTCTCATCTGTTGTTGCTACAACTACAACTGAGAACTATCCAAAATAATGAACCATATGTGTTCAGTATGATGCATCTGTCACCCGAGTCCTTACTGCTACTAGTCTCTGCATTGTCGCTAAAAGCTTTGCGTTGTTGCTGACTCTGCACTGTGCCAACTCTGCATTGCGCTGCCCAGCATCTGACCGCTACTAGCCACTGCATCTGTCACTCTGGCATCTGACTGAACCAACTGCCATTGGTCCATCCTACTACTATGTACTGTGGGCTCTCGTAGCAAGGTGTTGATTCAAGAGGTGGACCTCCTCAAGAATTATGGCCAACCTATAGCACTTTGTGGGCTACAAAACCAAGTCACCCCACCTCACTCTTGGAGGGATGTCTGCAAACATGGTGAAATCTCCCTCCATCCTGGAGGACAGCCTATAGATCTTGGTTGAAGTTGCCAGTTGGTCTTGCTTCTCCTCCTTGTCGTTCTTCTTGATAAGACACTAAGAACTGTAGTGGCCTAGCACCACACCTGAAGTACTTGATCTTCGATATGTCCTTCTTCTTCCTACGATGCTCCCCTTATCCCTGACTGGGACCCTTTGATGTGAGGTCTGTATTATCCCCCTCCTTTACCTGCTTTGATCCACTGTTGTTGTTGTTGCCGTTGATGGTGCTCTTCATCAGATCTCACCTCAACTCTTCTTGTTGCAAGTTTGCCCACATTGTGTCCCACCTTGGCAAGGTTTCTCTGCCCAAAATACTTTGGACGAAAACCTGCCACTCTTCTGAAACACTGTTGAGGGCTACTCGAACAACCTTTGTCGGCTCGAGCATTGACCCTACAGTTTCCAGCTCATCTCGAATCTCCTGAATCCTAGTAAGGAAGGGTCTATGTGCTTCCCCTTTTGCATACGGGTGCATCTCACCTTCTCTTCTAAGTACATTTTCCATTGCTCGGAAGATCTTTGGTATAGCGTGGAAAGAGAGTCCCACATCTCTTTGGTCGTTCCCAGGGATGCTATGTGAGATACCACATGATCTCGAACTCCATCAAGGATCAATCTCTTTGCCTTTTCCATTTCCTTCTTGTATTACTTCATTTGATCTGCATCTATGGGGATAGCCACCACATTATCGATATACGCTTTGAGATCGTAATCATCCAAAAGAATATGAAATTCTTGCCTTCTAGGTCACATAGTTGGAGGCTTCGTCCAACCTATCATGATCTCGCAGCCCGATTGTTGCCATCTGGACAAAAATATGTTGAAAACTTCCTCCTCCCATCTGCTCAACTATTGCTAGGCTCTACACACTCCCTGTTGGAGTGAGTAAATATGTTCACAACGACTCTTGATCTGCAAGGGAATTCGAACTTTTGAGACTCGAAGTTCCTGAGGAAAATTTCCCCTCAATGTGTGCTCTTTCTTCCACCAACGTTATTTTTCTCTAGCAATCTGTTGTAAAATAACTACGTCCAGCTAGAGATCTGCTCTACAAGAAAATATTGCCTACTCCCTCTACCTTTGGTAATCCTCAATCTGGAGAAATCGGATTTCTCTGTCACTCTCTCAAAGAAATTGATTTTCCTCGAGAAATTGACCCTCTTGGCCAAGGAACTACGCTACCTCTGGGGGTTTCGAACTATTGCTTGCGCAGAGCAGCGAACCTCCTCTTTCCTTTTGCTACTGAGCTCTCCATCTTATCAACTGCGCTCTGATACCATGTGAAAATTTAGTTACCTGAATCCTAATGCATCCACTAACGTTAATTCTTCTAATTGTTAATTTACTAAACAATTTATATGTTGTTTCCTACAACAAATATCGAATTACATACATTGCAACCTTCACAAATAAACTGGGGAAGAAATAAATCACTAGAGGAAAATATATGCACACACACAAAAATACACTGTTATTTTTAGACCAATGTCCCCGGAAAAACCCAACTCCAGAAAACCGGTGCAATAGTTGAGGGTTTTATTATTATGCAGTAGTGAAATCTGAGTACAAACTATGGACGCCTGACCTCGCAATCTAAACAAAGAAAAACTGGAAAAATTAACTAGTGAGGAAATTCCTCCTTCCACAGACGAATCTTACACTGACCTGAGCTCGAAATTGACTCATCCCCAACTGCCTTTGCAATCTTTGCGTCACTTTACGCAGTCACTGCATCCCTCCAGCTCGAAACTCTGTCACCTCTCACTGTGTCGTCAATTGTTGTCTGGGAAACTGATTCTCCCGGCCTTTAGAAACTTTGCCCAACTTCTGGCATTGAATCTCGCCTTCTCCCCAGCAAAACGGAAATTTTCCTCTAGAGGGCACTGCGATGCCTCACTGTGGCACTCTCTGCCTCTCTGCAAATGTACTCGTCAGATTTGGAAATCTTCCTTCGGCTTCACTATCTCTGCCCCTCTCTCACTGCTTCGATCTCACTAAATCACTTTCGACAACACACAGCTGCTACTCTGGAAATCGATTTCTCAGCAAAATCGAATGCTCAACTGATTTGGTGTGTCTTCTCCAAGCCCCATCAACTTCTTCTTATAATCCTCCATTGAGACTTCAATGGCCACGATTAAATCTTAATCGATGGCTAGGATTAACTAGAAATCGATGCATGTACTTTTCTAGAACATTCTCATCATGACTTAATTAATTCTGATTAATTAATCATATTCTCTAAGTTTATACTTATGAAAAATTAAAAACCGACTAATAAATCTTATTAAGTCGTCTCTATGTGGAATTTCCAAAAACGATTTATGGGTTTTGTAAAATACATGTATTCTAGCCTCTCTACCAAATCTCGTGGCTAGAACACATATGATGCTATAAAACCTAACAAACACAACCAAGACAAAAGAAGTTTGCTTATTTATATTAACATGCAGTCATGGAATTTTCACCAATATCCATCATAGAAAAGAGTGAAATCCACATTTACAAGGCCTCTCCAAGAGACCACTCAACTCATCCATCAATAGCCAAATTTCAAAAGATAAAAATTGAAGAAATTTTGGACTTGCTAAGAGATTTCATTCTCAATCCAACCATGAGAAAATGAGAGGAAGTGCATCTCTATTTATAGAGGAGGTGCTCAACCTCCTTTATATTAAAATATTCATTTTTAAGTCTAAAAGCCCCTAATATCGCATATGAAAGGGAAAAAGACCCTTTTCTTCAATTTATTAAGCTATATTACATAAAGTTAAAGGAATTTATGCCACATGTACAAAACTTAAGGGAAAAAGACTTTAACAACGACTCGTCTCCATAAAGATATTGTTTTGGCACCCATCTCCATAAAGATAAAGGGTGTTTTGTTGCAACATACAACCTCCAAAATCCCTTTGATGTGCAATGTGTACAAGCCTTAAACAAATGACTCCCTACTCTTAATGATCCCTCTAGGGCTATTTAAAATAGTCTCCAAAGGGCTTGTTTTCCCCACATAATATGCAAGTATACCAAATTTCCAATCAAATTGGTTTATAAATAACAAAAATATACCACAAAGATGTTGCCCCTTTAAATCTCCTTCTAATGAGCAATCAATGCAAGGGGTGCAAAACCCTTATAGGTGAATATAGCTCCATATAATACGCACATAAGCCTTCTATCAATAGGCACACCCTCAAACTTATGATTGTTAATGTTTGCATAAATCGGCCCTAAATATTGAATGCATGTGTCAGGTCCTATATAAGTACAAGTTGACTCTAGCTACTTTACAGTATAAGCACTAGTCACCTATATATAGACTTAGCATATGTTAATTATCTTCAAAGGCATATATACACGAGTGCTCCTTCAAGGTTTGAAACAAGGATTCTCAGCTTATAGGCCGACCAACTTCAATTTCAACTTAACCAATCTTTCATTACAAGTAACATGTATTATAGTGTGAAGGGCCGGGGGGGGTGGGTTGGGGGGGAATTCAAAACTCTTGTAGCAATTTTATAATGATAGTTCATTAATTTCATATCACCATAGGTAAATAACCCGGGCTAGGGTATGGATAAGAACATTCAAATTATCATGCAAATTCTAGCACAAACTAGAATATCTGCACTATACAAAATTTAGGATTATGATTCCACACAAGTCTATGTTCGGATCATTTTAGCCATCTTTACAAAGTGAAGATCATTCCAAGATAATTTAGAGTTTGTGGTTTGGATTTCCCTATGCGATGAAATAGAATTAATGTACTATTCTCTTTTTTTTAAATAATCCTCTAGTTGATCAAAAATCAAGATAGTGTGCTTATAGTTGATGCATCTATACTTCCACTAAAGATCGAAACCTTGGTTGTCTCAACATAGTTTAAATTTTAAACAACACCATTTTAACATACCATGAACCACAGTTCATCCATGCAATCCCAATTGAGTTTTGCAATTCACATATTATCCACATCAAAACTTACTAGATTCTTGGGGTAGGCTCAATAATGCTTTCAATGATACGAAATACATGAAATTTCTTCATATTTTCACTAATTATAACTACAAGCTCTTTAATTGTCATAGCAAGACCTCCAACAATGTCGAATGTAATATCCAATTCCAAGTATGGTACAACAACACTTGTAGTTCCTTTATGACATCCCAACTAAGGTCAGTTTACCTCAGAATATGGGCAGTTACCTTCTTTCCCTTCTAAGGAAACTACCACATGCTTTAGCCCCAAAATTTTGATGACCATAGAATTCATTGTTCGAATCCATATGATCATTTCGTTGAAATATAGAATGTTAGTGGCATACATCATAGTTTTAGATCTTCATGCCCCACAAGCAGTTGGAAAAGTCATCATCTCTTCTAATGTTAATATGTACCTCCATCAACTATTGCCCTTACTATATCTTGAATAAAGAATATGCATTTAACAACCAATTTCATAGGAAAGTGCATCAGTTGTGGTGTTCTTCATTGAAAATAGTATAGTACCCACATAGAAATTGGAGGGTAATAGGGATAAGTATTAATATTGGATCCTTATTTTATATTTGTAAAAAAACAAACCTAGTGGACATAATTATCAACAATGTGTTGACCTATTGGGCATAAATATCAATAATGAATTAACATAATTGACATAAGTATCAATAATGGGTTGGTATGGCCTAGTGGGCATAAATATTAATAATGAGTTAACCTAGTGGGCATAAGTATTAATAATGGGTGGTTATAGCCTAGTGGGAATAAGTATTAATGATGGGTGGTTATAGTTGTAGAGGACAAACTCGGCTCAATTTATTTTAAGGGTATATAAGAAGTTTGATAAGCCTTTCTAGGAGTTATGAGAAGTTTGATGTTTGGTTGTTTTCTCTCTTAGTGATGGTAAAATAAAATGGTTTAGAGAATGTATGATTTGCAAAGCACTTGTCAAAATGGCCTATGACCTTGTTTTTAAGTTTAAAAAAAGAAAGAAAGGAAGACTTTATATTTTGAAATTTGTATGTACCCTCATATTAATTTGCAAACGAACTTTCAAATTGATTAAGGGGGCTTGCACTTTGCAAAAGTTGTAATGGGGTTTTCAATTTTTCTAGCACTTTGAAGCTTGAATATATAAGGTGCTTTGGAATTTATAAGGCAATAAGTTTGTTCCCACACCTAGGAGATTGGGAAATTTGAAAAAAAAAAAAAAATTGTCTTGTGCCCTAACTCACCAAAAATTGAATAAAGGGGTCTAAGGAATTTGTGTCTGTGTCTTGGTCTTTATTGGTGCTTTTTGGTAATGTATTATTATTGTCTTGCACTTTTTGTAAATCAAGTTAGCCACCTATATTCTGTTATATCAACTGGTGGCTAAATGATTCTGGGTAGCCTTCAAGAAACAATTTCATTACTAAAATTGTTGGTGCTTAAAGTCTTTTTGATAATATCCTATCCTTTGGATAGTCGTCACTTCTTTTCCCCTTTTCAACTTAGAGATTTTGTTGTCATTCCATCAAGAAAAATTGCTGCAAACACCTTTTTCCTTTTCCCCCTTCTTCCAAAACTGGCCTCATTTTATCCCTCCATTTCCCATGAAAATCCCTCATTTTCATGTTTTCTCCCCTTTTCCTTTCATCAAAACCCCTTTGATAAGGTCTAAGACCCCTTCTTAGCCTTATCGAAACCCACCAACTCCTTTGAAGATCATTTAAAAATGCCTAAAAATCACATTTTCATATTATGGACTTAAGCCCCCTTGGGCTAAGTCATTAGCCCTCCCCTCCATACGCCCTGGTGATGGAACCAAGAGCCAGCCCTCCAAGTGCTTATCGCGTCACCCAATGCCGATTAGCCCTTCCTTTTGAACCCCCAGTCATATGTTCTCCCATATAACCCTTGGCCCCGCAGACGGGTGCCAAACCATATTGAAAATTAACCTCTCGCCCCCAAAGTCTGAACCATAGTTTTATTTAAAATTGTCAGATTTATTATGAAATAACCTTTTTTCCGGTTCAAATTTTCAGTCAATACCCACCATCGATCTGATCTGCAGATCGACGGCACGCAGTCCATCACCCCGGTGGTCCCCGCCATCCAATCATCGTTGCGAAACCACGCGGTATCCATCGCACCGCCTTCTAGCGAAGGGCGATTTTTTCCCGATCGGCAGCGATTCCATACACCGCTCGACACGTGTCTTGAGCACTGTTCAGAAAACTGCCGCTCATCACACATTAAAGATCGGACGTGGACCCGACGCGATATTGATTTGCGCCGTCCGATCTGAGGCCGCTCATCGAACAGTAGTCGCTCTACGAAGATGCCTGACAGTTAACCAGGCTACGGTGCGGCATTTAAAATATCTCCGCCATCGATCTGATCTGTAGATCGACGGCCCACCATTCATCGCCCTGATTCTTCCGCTTTGACTTTTCGCCTCCACTCCCGACCGTCGATCTCTACGCGATCGACGGCTCCAATTCATATTCCTTTTCCGCCTTCCCTTTGAATTCCTCTAATCGATCCCGACTGTTGGATGATGCCATCCAACAGCCATGCTTCCTCCACATGCCTTCTGAAGTAGTAAACCTATACATGCATTGATTTTATAATATTCATTCGTATTTTGCAGGGTTAATGGTTTTTTCTGCCATAGCTCAAGAAATCCAAAAGTAGAGGGTGACGATCCTCCCGCCTCTAATCCATTAAAGAGAATCCTTCACAGGGTTTCAAATTCACATTTCATCGATTATCCATGAGGCATTGATGCCATACTATCCATGCGCAACCCTGCACACTAGCAAAAAACATAGTAAATCAAGCACAGTCAGAGAGTATGAGTGCCGAAGACAAAAATGCACCAGGACAGAAGATTGAAGATAGATCTATGGGATTATGGCTAAGACGGGTTATCAGAAGCCTAATCCTCCTGACTAAACACAGTTTAAAGAAAAATCATAAAGGATCATCAAACGGAAAGCCCCCACCACCAAATCTGAGGAAAATTGATTCCTCCCAGCTACCAAAATGCCACCTGTGCCTCAAAGTATTCAATCAAAGGCTGAAGTTATTGATCAGGACCAAATATCTGCTTCACAATGTAGCCAGATGATAAATTCTGCTGACAAACTAATGACAAAATATCAGCAGAGTAACTTCGACATCACACAAAGCCTCAAAGGTCAACGAAAGCTCCCACCGAGCTTAATCTTTAATGTAAATCATTTAATACAGAGGATATGTATGTAAGTTTCTTCATTGATGCCTCCAAGGGCCAAGAAGCCATTTAAGTATGTGTTAATTAGTTTTGAGATCTTTTATCAGATCTCACCTCCTCATTCTCCTATATATACTTCTGGATAAGATGAGTGAGGGGTTGGTTGATCACTAGTTGTAATATTGGAACTCTCTGAAATAATATATAGTCTGTTGAAGTTGAAGAAGAATTTGAAGTCTTGAAGCCCTGATGATGTTGTTGCATGCTTGTTACTGTGAAGGCTCTATCATCGGATCCATGAGCTTGGCTGTTGGTGAAGTATTCTGAACTGTTTTATGTTTTTCCCCTGTTTTGATTATGTTCCATAATTTCTTACTACAGTAGGTTGAAAGTTTTAGGCTAAGAAATGACTCCTGGAAGCACCTTAGACCTGTTCATCCTTCACTGTTTTATGTTTTCTCCTACTGAAGTATTTTAGAGTCTTTAATCTCTCTCTTTAGTCTTCATGCTTGTTTATTTCCTTAATAGTTTGAATAGTTGGTTTCAGCATGATTTATGGTTCTCCCTGCTTGTCTGCTGCCACTTTAAAACTGTTATTGAAGTCTCCCTTTGTAGTTTTATGTTTACATTGAGTCAAGGAGGTCTGTTCTGATCTTGCCCTTTGTCCTTACTTAAATAGTTGTCTCAAAGGTCTTTGTAGTTGTTATCATAGATGTGTTAGGTGTTCCCTCTTCTATGACTGCAATTATCAGTGAATCTTTTATGTTTTCTAAATCATTTGAAATAAAATATTTGAGGAAATAGGGTGTTCCTCGAATCTTAGATTTTGTTTTAAAAGTTGTTTTGAAATCATTGTTTTCTTAAAGGTGTGATTTGTAGAATTCATGGTTAGCCCTGTCTATCAAAAAGCTCTTTATTGTTGAAATTGTGTTTTCAAATTCCCTTTGTTGAGAATTAAACTTCTCTTTCCAAATCATTGATGTCCATCTCATTCCAAAAACCAAAGGATCTTGCGGCCAAGTTAGATTTGCCCCCTGATATCCCATAGCCCTGATAAGTATGTTATGACCTCTTTTTGACTCCATTTCCCAATGAACCAGATGTTCCTCCATTCTATATGTCTTTCCTAGGCCTTTCATGTTCTGCTGTGTCAATCCAACCAAACAAACAAACAAACACCTGCACTTAATAACTAGTCTAAAATCTATACTCTAAGCACACAAGATAAACCTTTGCAAACAAACATTCGAGAGATCCCTCTCTGAGAACAGGAGGACTAGATCCTGGGACTCTAAAGATTGGTTCTGATGTTGCCTTATCTTTTGATTTTCCAAACTATCAAAACATGGCACACCAACATAAACAACACTTGCACATAACACATTAATACCAAAAGGAAAGTGCGTGAACAAGGCAATATAATCTTAAGAGGACAAGATAAAAACAACCATTTTAATATGTAGACAAATTTGTTCACAATTGCAAAGTATTTTGGATTATAAGGTTTCCTACTGTTGTGGCTTATTTTCATTTACCTTTGAAATATTTTTCAAAACACCAAAAAATCATATATGTTAGAAAATGTAAAAGTTTGTATGTCGAAGAAGAATTTTGACTTATATGTTGCTACATTAACATTTCGTGATGAGATGTGAACATAGGTCGAAGGACTGGATAACCAGAATAAAGCTCAGGAGGTTTTTAACACCCTGGGGAAAGATGGAGTTGCACGAGTTCACTGAACGAACTATCGCAGGGAGTAGCGTGGAGAAGATGGAGCTGTAGAGTGGCAACAGACAAAGAAACAGAGAAATCGGTTAAGGCAAAAAACCTTTAGAATATTCCCAAAGGAGGCAATCTGACGACGAGGATTAAATCATATAATTAAAGTGAGAGATGGATGGACCAGGTTGCATCGCAAAGTTAAGTTTGAAAAGTTGCGAAGTGGACACGTGTCAGCGTAGTGCGATTTCGCATCGGCGATTATTTCGTTTATGCGTTAAGGACTTCGTAAATTAAACAAAATAACTTGCAATGTAGTAAGAAGTGAAACTTGCGATGTGATAAAGGGAGAAGCCACGTGTTGGCACAACGATTCAACGTATATCGCACATCGGCAGGTTTAGAGTTTAGCATTAAGAGTTCGCAAGGTAAATTATTTTGGTTGAGATGCGAAAAACGGGAGATGACAGTGTGAGACAGTATAGTAGGATCGTTGGATTGGGGTGCAAATCAACGGTGGAGGTTAAATCACAAACAGAGCGGTTTCGCACATCGGCATTATTATTCTTTACCATTTAAGCTATTTTTTATAGTTGCCAACGTGCGATATCGAATAAGTTGCGAAGTGTGATTGCTTCTAATTGGTCAGGTTGTGTGTGGGCCCGTAAACCATAGGGCTGCAGGGTTTGCATAAAGTTGCAGCCGTGTATGCAATAAGGTAATGCGAAGGGGTGGTCGATTAATAAAGAGGCATAGGCAAAGTCGGGAAGAAGAATGTATAGTGGCACTGTGGGAAGCATGATCGCTGGGTCAAGTCGAGCACCGAGGCGTCATTACATAACTATGCAGATGCTACATCATAACCAGAAAGGACACCTCGGCACTTCGTGAGGATGCATCGACAACATCAGATTCAACAAAACGAACAATATTTCCAGTTTTTATTTGTTTTCTCTGTATGATTTCATAAGTAATCTTAACATTTTAGGTAGTCGAATAGTTTCAAGAAGTTCAACAGTTATGAACTACTTTGATGTATTTAAGTAGATAGAAATAAAGAAAAGAGGTTCTGAGTTTTGGACCTCTGGATCACTGTTAATTTGGTACTAAATTTTCTGAGAAATTAATGAAAGAAGATCAAGTTTCCTACACCTGTTGATGTTTATATGTCTTTCCATTTTTGCTCTGTGTTTATTCCTCTTTGAATGAAGTGAAGTAATGTAGAATTCGGTCTCTTAATTACATCTGCGAGTAAGAGTTAAATCACCTTAACTTGCGCTCTTTCACTTCATCTCTTCTCTTTTCACAAACTCCTGATGAAACTTTAAAGTAATATATTTTGTGTTTACAGCATATTATTTCGAGTTTCCTCTCTCTCTGTGATTTCCTCTGAAACTTAAAAGTGATAGATTTTGTTTCTCAACATATCATTTTGATTTTCTCTTACAGTTCTTCTTTTCATTTCGTTCAAGTATCAGCAATTTATGGCATTGTGAAGGCTTTCATTATATCAGATTATTGAGAGTATTAAGTAATTAAATTCCAAAGGTGTTAAACAGAGGCCATTTGATATCGTAATTGTGACATACATTTATAAAATATCTTAAGCATTGATTCCTTACCACAACCAAGGGATTGTTTCTTGAGATTCAACATTTTCTGGCGTCGTTGTTGGGGACGAAGAAACGAAGTTTATTTTTCCCTGGGTTTTTTACATTATTTCCTTTGGTTGTTAAGTGAGGAGGAAATATTGGGTTGTGTTTGTTATTTTCAAAATTCTAGCTTTCAAAAGGACTCACATGAGGTTAGATATCTCACAACAGATAGTCCCTGCTTTGCCAAACCCAGAAATATTGGTTTCTAAAAAGGATCATAAACCTGAAATTCCTTTAATGCCTAATCCTACATTATATGCTCCTGACAGTAGTTCTCATAACCCTTTGTTTGAAGATATTTTCGAGGAACTCTCTTTCTTGGAACAAGATTCTCCTTCCACACTTCATTTTCAAGAACCTAAGTTAGAAGAACATTCTTTCGAGTCTATTTATTTTAACTTCACTCAAGCTCAACCAAATATATTTGTTGGTTCTTTTGTCATTGTTCATTAACCCACTCCCATATCAATTTTACCTCCACCCTCATTCACTTTCACAGCAAGTTCATCAACCTCAACTACCCAAGGAACAGTTAACCAAGGTGTAAATATGGCAGCACCATCCTTTTTGTTGAACAGATATGCTCCACTAAATCTTGTGCAACCAATGAATGCCATGCCTCAAGAATACCTCAAATTACTTCCTCGTTTCACTGGAGAAGATGAAGTAACTGCAGAACAACATTTACCCTTGATTTTCACTTTTGCTGAGAATTTAAATGTAGAACATCTTGATGTTCTGATGAGACTATTTGTGCGGTCTCTAGATGGAGAAGCTAGAAAATGGTTCAAAGGTTTACCAAATGGTTCAGTAAATAACTGGGAAGAGTTAGAAACTCAATTCACTTAGAGATGGGGAGAAAAGAGAGATCATGGTTACTCATTGACAGAGTTTAATGCAATTAAAAGAAGGCCTAATGGAAGCATTTTTGAGTTTGTAAAAAGATTCAACAAATTGTACAATAGTTTACCCATAGAGATGAAGCCCGTTGTAGGAGCAAAGGTATTTTTTGCTGGGGATTTTGAAGCTGATTTTAGCTTTACATTGAGAGAGAGAAGAGCCCCCACTCTTGAGAAGATACAGACAGGTGCTCTAGAGATCGAAGCTAATATGACTACAGCTAGAAAAGCGAAAGGGAAACATCCAGTCCAAGAGAAGGGGAAAGCAAATGAAGAATCATCACAAGATCTAAGAATTGAAGATATAACAAAGGTTATGAAGCATCTAACCAATAAGCTAGCCAGGATGGAATTGGAAAATAAAAATTCCCAAATACAAGTACAACAAAACCGAGGGGGGTTTAACCCTCAATTCAGAAGACATCCCCTGCAAATTTTGTAAAGGAAAGAAGATATCAAGACCAGATTCAAACATCATTGTATATAGAAGCAGCACTCGCAGAGCCGACAGAAGATGACCAAAGGGAGGCCGAGGATCAGGTATCTGCTATGTATGCTGTTGTAACTCCTAGAGAAAGCCTTGAGTTGTTAAAGACCAGTGCCTAGGACATCTTAAGACAAGAGGATTCAAAAGAGTTTTTACAAGCTGATAGGACAGGACCTCTTGTTATGAAATGATGATTAAAGTTTTTGATATGGGACCAAGACCTCAGAGACAAAATATTGACAAGAATTACATCCAGTTGCACAACATAAGGGTCTATAAGCGTGAATCAGAAGTAGACATGAAATCTCACTGTTGTGAGGTGGGCCGAACATAAGACCAGTAAACAGTTACCAAAATAAATGAGTATGGAAAACCGTGAAAGAACATGAAGGAAATATCAGAGCAATATAGGCTTATACTAACATAAGAATCCGCCCTTCACTAATACAAGAAGAATAATGGCATGTGAATAGAACTTGGAACAAAAATCGTGCCTCAAGCCATATTTAAAATGTTACAGACGAGAAGATATGAGTATCGTTAAAGATAAATTCACATCTAACCAATTTGAACATTCGCATTCCGAAAGCTATGATAACAGGAAAATGATGAAAACACAACGAACACTTATATTTAAACACTGCTGGGAAAATACATACTGTTACTCATCTCATTTGGAATCCATTACAACAATAGAATAGCTTCATTTCCTTTCCCCAAAGGGGTCTTCCGACATACAATATGAGAGGATCTCAAAAATTTACAAAAGAGAAAATTCACAATTAACAAGTTCTTCTCTGGAAAATCTAGAACCCTTTCTCAGTTTCCGATTTCATCTTTTATAGCTTTACAACTGAGTCTTGCGAAAAGATATTTTCCAGACAAAATATTCCCCTAAAGTTAATTTTCTATTTGGGGTCTCAATCAAAAACCAAAATTGATGATGAGGAAAAACGACCTCTCATCACCTGCATCATGGCCTAATGAAGGTGCTAACTAAAAACATAACAGTAAATGAAAAATAAAAGTGCATAGGGTGTAATAAAGATTTCACCCTATTTTACAATACATAAGAAATAAAACTAAATAGGCCACCTGGGCCAAAACATGAGTTTCATTTTTTGGGGCGGAGAGGGGTGCCTAATGGCTACTGATTTGGACGTGTTGATGACAAGGACAAACCAGTTTTGCGACTGAGAGGAGGCAACGACTGGTGAGAAGATGTTGATACTGGAGTGTTGGCATATTCATTGCATTTTTGCCACACACTCTCTCCTGGGGGCGGCATGGTGGAAAATGTTTCGACTAAAGCCTGGATATTTGTAAGCTCTGTGTAATCTACTTGGATAGCTAAAAACTGTCTGACTTGGCAGAGGAGGGAGAACTCCTTACCCAGAGTGGCTATTATTGTTTCTGCCTTTAGACGGGCAGTTTTTTCCAAAGGTAAATCAACTTGGTTCATGATGTCTGTCAACTTTTTTTCATAAACCGTTAGTCCGGAAAATGTAGATGTTTCAGGGTGCTAGCATGATGGGAGGGGTGCCTCTACCAGTTTATCCCACTCTCGATCGAACTACTCAACTCCCTTTGCAAATTTCTCTAAACAACTCAGCGCGTTTGCGCATGCAGTCTCCTTTCGATCGCTCTTCTGACATCCATTACTCCTCTAAAACAGTCCTAATTCCCTGGGTGAGTAACTCTTCAAGGTCCAATTCATTCAGGTAACAGATGTACCTCTTAGCCATTTCCACCTTCGCTTCTCATTCTGCATGCCCTTCTTGCAACTTTACTCTGAATAAGCGGACCGCGATTTTCTTATCATCCATCAGAGTGAGGTATTTTCAATGCTTTCTGACCTCTGATATTATATCCGTCCAGATTAGGTGCCTGGCTTCTAGGAGTGTCACATTTCCCTTCATCTGAGTAGTCAAATATTTGATGGTCTTATCTTGTACCTATTTCTCTCTTTTAAATTTCTCGACTTTAGTCTGTAAGGCCGCTACCACCTTCTGATTTGTCACCACTGTAGCTTCCATCTCGTGTAGTCTCTGGCGAGCAGTATGTGCTTCATTCTCCAAAAATTTAAAATCGGACAAGGCCTTGGTCAACTGCTTTAGGGTAGTTCCGGGCTCGTCAGAAGTCGGAGCCACGCATACATGCTGGTCCATTTTACCCTGTAAATCAGACAATCTCTGCTTTAGGCCTAAAATCTTCGCGATTATTTGGGTGTTTCCTTCTTGTTCCTTAGCCAATGAATCGGAGAGAGCTGAATACTCCCTCTCCACCTAGACCAATTCATCTGTTTGCACATGCTCTCCACGGGGTATATTTAGCTTCTTTTTCAGCTCAGAGTTTTCTGCTTCCAGATCAGTGATGAGTTTTTTCCGAACTACATCTTTGTCAGCCCCTTTATCCTTTATTTCTTTCCTAAGGGTCTCTAGCCTATTATTGATCGCTCTTGCGCTAGCTCCCTCTCTTTTCAGATTTTCTAATACTGAGCTATACTTGTCTTCAATTTTCCTCAAAGAGAGTGCAAGATTTACCACCTCATCTCGCAACATGTCTTCGAAACACTGGTGATAGCCCAGCTTATCCGTTAGCGGGATATTGGCCAGGTTCAAAGCGATCTCCAGGGCCCGGTAATGACTCCCATCAGTTGAAGGCTGCAACACCTCCTATGTAACATCAATTATGAGCTGCTCCTTGTCCATATCTAACTCAGTGGTAAGCCGGGTATGGTATTTTTCCACAAACCCGGCCAACTCAGCCCTCGGCCTTTCTCGTGTGGTCTTGTTTCTGGTGCTTATTTCTTCCCTTGCCTCTACTCTGTCAACTGAAGCTTCCTGTGATAGCCCAAAAGGGTCCGATGAAGAGGCACCTTCAAAAGTATCCATGAAACTAGCCTTGTTTCTATTAGGCAATCCATATCGGGAAAACTCTTCCTGTGGTAGCTCTTCCCGTACAATCTCTGGTCCTTCCGTTCTCTGTTTCTTAGAGGATGAGATCCCTTGCCCATGTTCATGCCTTCTTTACTTCCTGAAGCGCCTACGTCGTCTACTTTTCCATTCTTTTCTGTCTCTGCATAAGCATTATCGCCCCCCCCTTCTGCGACTGAAGACTCGGCCTCCATCTGTGCGTTCAAAGGCCAGGTATCAAGGTTAGCTCTCCACTCAATGAAGGGCCTAGTCTCATGTACATAAGTAGTCGACTTTATTTTCCTTTTCCTATTGGAAAGGATCCCTTTCGAGTCATAAGGCAAAACTTTTCCTTGTAGCAAGTCCATCCATTGAAGCAACATTTCCACTGTGGAGAGGGTGTGCCTCGAATTTATGGTGAAGGGGCCAACAGAAGTTGGGAGTTTGATAACATATCCTTTCTTCACAGGCACGAAGTGGATTTGGTCGGCCTTCAGGGTTTGACGGATGAACTCAAGGGCAAGGATTTTCATATCTGGAAACACCGACAAGCGGTAAGGGGGTACTTCCATGCCATAGACCCTGATTTCAGTGTAATCGTCATACAAGTACCAGTCCCCTGTGTTATCTTCCTCATCGAATTGCAGCTAGTCCTTCTGCTCAGGAAATATTTTGGGCAGAGGGTTGTCATGTATAATGGCATAGGCTATGGACATGAATTCATTTAAGAACCTTGTATACCCCCTCACGTTAGGCTATTGACGAACTGAAACGTTCCACTCAAAGACAGTTCTTGGCTGAGCATTTTTCCTCGAAATTTTCTTGAGGCCTAGACTCTCAAACTTGTCAGCATGCTCAAATAGGAATAGGTAAAACACTAGAGAACAAAACATTAGGGGAATTCTGAGGTCTAAAATGGGCCTCCTAAGGAAAATGTACAATCAAAATTCACTTTATGAGAACCAATCACATTTTAGGGGATGACATCATCTCTAATGGTTGAGGTGGCATTTCTTGAGTTAAAGGTACTTGTCACATTATCAATGGTGGATAAAAACTCATGGTTAACCATGGTAGTGCTCTAAGTACTTTTAAAGTCAAAGTAAAGTACTCATAATAAATGTCATTTCACACTTTTTGAATAAAAATATATTATTGTCATTTCATATTTCTTGAATGAAACAATGCATATTCCTATACATTTATTATATTATATTAATTTTATATAGTATATTAATTACATGTTATTATACAATTTAAATAATATAGATTTTAATTAATATCATGTAATTTGATTAAGAATTTATAAATTTATATTTATATTTATATTTTATTCTAATTTATTTAAGTACAAAGGACAAATGCATTAGTTGTTCAATGATAATGAATTTTTCTTGAAAAGTTCATTCTTATTTATAGTCACATTTATACAATTTTTTTATTAATTTCATTTTGGTACAACTTTTGAATTGAATTTAACTATGGCTACATGGATTGTGGTGCAAAAAGTGAATTGCAAATTCATAAATATTATTTTATTGATTTAGCTATTATTTTATTATTTCTTTAGGAGGCCCATTTTAAACCTCAAAATTCCCCTAATGCCTGAAAGACCTAGTGGAAGGTAGCTCTTGAAACTGAGTTTGAATAGCCGAAGCTAGGAAAGTGGGGATATCCAAAAGCGTACTCTTTTGAGTCATGAGCCACAGAAGAGCTATACATTCTTTTGATGCTCGCTCAACCTCCTTAAGACCTAATAACTCTGAAACAAGAGCAAGGACCGGCTGAACATTGTCTCTGAAAGTGGACAAGGGAACAACATCTGATGGCGGGAGAGTTGTAAGGTGAGAGTCTGAAATGAGGTTGAGGAAGTCTCTTTGTTGCTTCCAGGGCAACTTTGAGAACTGACAAGAGAGGGACAACTCATAGAACTCGACATAACTTTGACTGTGAGGAAAATGGAGGGCTTTCTTTATGAGCTTGGGCGATATGCGAAAAATATTATTGCCTTGAGCAGACAGGAATAAGTCCCTGCGCTCATCGTAAGCTTCACTAAGCCAACTGATAAATTCTGGAACTGGGTATGTGGGTGGAGCGACCTAGTAGTACATACCTGACTCAACAACTTTGAACTTGTCTTGGCCCTTTAAATGACATTCAAATAGCTCGGGTCTAACGCGGGATACACTGAAAGGGTAGAACGGGTCATGAATCCACGCAAGGGGTTCAGGTCCAGGGACAACCCTGACCTCGTGGGCTTGTGTGGTTTCAGGCTCTGACTTTCTGGATTTTGCTTTCCCCATGACCATTTGAAAAGTAAAACAAAAGGAAAATGGTGAGGCAGAGGAATGACTAAATACCTACGAATAGTGAGGAAGCCCGAGGGGAAAGTGACGCGGGGATTGAAAACGACTTGGTACTGGAGTTCAAGCTTCGCTACACGATAGATTCGTAAAAGACAGATTTTACCAAGTCTAGGAGTAAAATGAGATTAAAACAGACCAAAGTTTGCGGAAAACGAGGCTAGGGTGACAACTATAGGGCTGACGTCATAAGGACGTCGATAGTGGGACACGTGGTGATAGGTTGTTGGCTACCAGGAGCTGGGTACGTGTAAGCCACGCACCGGGTTAAGGCATGTACTAGTCTTGTACTGCCTTCCCTAAACTTACCTTATCTTTTATTTACACAGTGCCAAATGTCTTTCTCGGTGGGCCCACTTAAGTTTCCGGTGGGGGTTCATGAGGGCCTCCCATTATACTGTGCCACCCCGCAGAATTTTTGTGATTGTTCTACCACCGTGTGACGTCACATTCTCCAGGGGGTAAGCCTTCACATCCTTCCGCCTTCCCTTGGTACCCCCGAAATACCCAGCGCATGCTCTCTTCCTTTGGGCTTTCTGCCATATGGGACGCGGCCTCCTCATTTGACTGTATGGTGCCTCAAGTCTCCCATCCGTGCCCATGCCTTAAGGAAATTCTATGTCAAAGCATCTTTTAACTCGCTCACCTTGCCGTATTCGTGGACCTCTCCTTTGTTTACTTTGGCTGCACTTTTTTCCTTAGTGTGAGGGCTAACTAAAAAACATTGGCTCCACTTGGGGACGGCACGTTCGTCCTCAAGCGTGTCGAGAACTTCACAGACCCTTTGCATAATATCCCTTGAGAGCTAGAGCCCCTTCAAAATTTTCAGGCACTCCTATGATGAAACAAACAGCGAAACCGAATGTAAAAATGAAAAGTATATACATTATATACAACAGGTCTCTGAGACCTTTGTCAATATTGAAAGTATGGTTTTAAGAACTGCCCATTTACGGGCGCTTCGATCAAGTCACCTTCCAGATTTTCAAATACGAAGGTGTTGTTACCTTTTACTTCGGCAACCTTGAATAGCCCGAACCACAAGGGGTCGAACTTTCCATGCTTACCTTTATCTGCCCTTCTGATGTCCCATCTCAGCACCAGGTCCCCAGCTTGCATTTCCTTATATTTTGCATGCTGATCAAACAAGCCCTTCATCTTTTCTTGATATTCTGTTAACCTGCTATTCACTTGGTTCTGAATCTCTTCCAACTCGACCAACTGGTTCATTCTTCTGTTGAGATCATTTGGCTCTTCTTGGATATCTTGGAGGAACCTAGCCACTGGTAAGGCAAGCTGAATTGGAAAAACTGTTGCTCGACTATAAACTATTTCATAGGGTGACCTACCTGTTGACCTTTTACTGGTAATTTTGTTTTCCCACAGTGCGAATTTGAGTTGGGAGTCCCAGTTTTTCTAATTTTCGTTTATAGGCTTCTTTAGTGCTCTTACCAAAGTTTTATTGGAAGACTCGGCGAGCCCATTTCCCTGGGGATAATAGGTTGTAGAGTGCCCCAGGGTGATATTGTACTGCTGGCAGAAATTAGTGAATTTAGTAGATTTGAAAGCTTGAGCGTTATCTGTCACGACCTTAACTAGGAAACCAAACCTGGATATGATATTCTCCTCCATGAACTTGATCACAACTGCATCAATACCATTTCTTGCGGGTATCACCTCTACCCATTTGGTGAAGTAGTCAGTGGCAGTGAGAATCCACTTGTGCTAACCACTTGATGCTGGGTGAATTTCCCCGATGAAGTCAATGCCCCATTGTTGAAAAGGCTCTTCGATATGTACTGGGATCCTGGGTAAGGGAGAAAATTTATGTTTTTCTGAAAACCTCTGACATTTCTCGCATGCCCTGACCCAAGCATGCACATCTCCAAACAACTGAGGCCAAAATAAACCCGCTTCCAATATCTTATGGGATGTGGACCGCCAACTATAATGACCTCCACAGATGCCTTCATGAAATTCAACCATGACTTCCTCCACCTCTGACTCCGTTAGAAATAAGAGCAGGATTCCCGAAGGGTATTTCCAATATAATCGGCCATTTGCAACAATGTATTTCTGGGATTTCAACCTTAAGGTTCGATATTTAGTCTTATCAAAGTTTAAAGGGCACTTGAGTTAAAAGGTACTCTACAATATCTTTATACCAAGTACTGAGCAGGTACTTCATGTGCATTTTTTGCACCGTGGTTTCTATCCCGGGCCGTTCTTCCGTATCTTCAGGTAATTCTCCACCTTCCATAGATAGATTTATGCCCAATGCTTGACATTTTGACTCAGAAAAGATTCTTTCTATCCCCTGTCCTTTGATGAGCTTCGTGGGGTGAATGTCCAATTCATATTCTTGAATATTAGTGATCCATTTACCTCTCTTGCCTTCATTGTCCCCCTGAATCAAGATTTCCTTTACCGCGACCGTACGCACGAAAGTGGTTATGGTTGACTGTAGCACATACATTCGAAAAGCTTTCAAGGACTTTACCAGGGCATATGCCTGCTTCTCCAAAATGTTATATTTCAACTCTGTGTCTCGAAGTACCTGACTAGAAAATGCAATGGGTTGCTCATACCCATCTTTGTTTTTCTGTAATATTACTGCAGCTACATTATGTGGGGACACAAATGAGAAGATCATGAATGGCTTACCATAGTCGAGCCCTGCCAGTGTCGGGGCTTCTGCAAAAGAACTTTTGATTCTACTGAATGCTTCTCTTGATTATGGAATCCATTTTACCTCATTTTTTTTTCTAAGCATCTCAGTGATGTGTCGAACTATTTTAGCATAGTTCGGGATAAATCTCCTCAAGAATTTATGCGTCCCAGGAATACTTGGACCTCCTTCTTATTTCGAGGTAGTGATATGTCGTTGATTACCTCTACTCTTTTTGGATCAATCTTCACTCCTGCTTTCGTTACAATATGCCCTAATAATTGTCCTTCCTCTAAAGTAAACATGGAATTTTGAGGATTTAGGGACAGACCATACCTGCAAAACTTGTCAAAAGTCTAGCGTAGATGTTCAATATGTTCAGCATCATTCTTCAAAAAAACGGTGATATCGTCCAAATATATCACCACAAATTTGTCTTGATCTCCCACAAAAGCAATGTCCATCGCTCGCTGGAAAGTGGCTCCCACATTTATCAGGTCGAAGGGCATTCGGGCATACATGAATGTACCCCATGGCATAGTGAATGTTGTTTTCTTTTGATCTTCAGGGAGGACCACCACCTGATTATACCCAAAGAAACCATCCATCATAGACATCCGGGAGGATCCCACCACCTTCTGTAGTATGTGATCCATCTTGGGGAGAGGGTAGTTGTCTTTAAGGGATGCTCTGTTCAAATTCTGGAAATATACACATAGCCTTATTTCCCCGTTCTTCTTTCTGACCAGGACCAGGTTGGCCACCCACTCTGAGTACCCTAAGGGGACTATGGTCTTAGCCTTCAACAACTTTTTTATTTCTTTTTCTATGGAGGGGAGCACCAAAGGATTAATTTGCCTCAACTTTTTCTTATGGGGCTTAGCATCCCCTCTGAGTGGGATATTATGTTGTATGACGTCAATATCAAACGTTTTCAAGTCTTGGTATGACCAAGCAAAAACATATCTATAGGATTGAAACAATCTGAAGTATTGGTATTTGTACTTTTCTGGGACTCCTTTAGATAGTTTTACAATTTTAGGATCTCCTTCTGCCCCAATATTGACATCATCTACTTGACCTTCATTGGTCAATTTTTTGGGGCTAATAGGGATGCCATTTTTATCGAACATTCTATCCAAAGGCACGAGACCTCTGGGAATCACGTTCCCTTTCAATTGCAGCACCCTATGCCCAGCCACTGTCTCTTCCCATTTGTTTTGGGGCTGCTCTTCAATCTTCTCTTCTCCAGCATCAATGACCAAGTTAGAGAATTCTCTAACAGTCTCCATAAAGCACTTCACTTGCTCCTCATCTTCAAACACGTGCCAGTGTTTGACGTTATCTGGGATAGAGGGACGATAACGCACCTCAACTTCATATCTCAGGAGTAGATTCTGTGGTGGACGGAAATTTCTTGTTGCAATAGCAAGGGATCAGCCATCCTATTATGATCTCTCGGCATGAATTGTATGTTGAAAGCTAGGAAGAAGTTCTCCACTAGGTCCCTTACTTCATTCTTGTAAGCTCTTAGCCAAGGATGCTTAGCTTGCCACTGATTCTTGATCTGCCTCACCACCAGCTCTGAATCTCCGAAAGCTTTGAGACTCTGAATATTCATTTTTTTAGTAGTTTTCAGCCCCAAGAGTAGTGCTTCATACTCCTTCACATTATTTGTGGCTTCATACTCCAACTTGAAGGAAAAGGGGACCAACTATCTGGTAGGGGAGATTAGGAGGACTCTCGCCCCGTTTCCTTCCCTTGAATTTGCCTCATCAAAATGCAGAGTCCACATGCCCCTTTCTTCATTATTTGTAGACTGTTACAGCCTCAAAATATTGAATATTGGTTCCTGTAAAAAATCTTGATCCTCCTCAAGCATTAGACAAGAAAACTCCCCCTCCTTGCTATATACAGGAGAATTGACTGAGCCATCGACTTTGGTCACCATATTCACAAATCTAGATTCCCGATACAGCCTCCTTTCTTTCCCACCAAGAACTGGGATAGTAGCATAAGTGAGGTCAGGTTTAATTGACCCACCTATTTTAGTGCCCCATGACCTAAACAACAACATCCCAAACCGGGCTGGGATGTCAGCAACCACTATATCCATGACAACACTTTTGGTTGGGATTTGAGCCAAATTCACCACCAGATATTTAATCATCCCCAGACATTTGACACTTTTGGAGTCAAAATAATAAAGGTCCTTGTACGAACGAGTGATCTGCAATCCTAGTTGCTCCATGACTGACAGGGGTAACAGGTTGTGTGAAGCCCCTGAGTCCAACATAAAATTGTGTAGTAGCAAATCATAAATGACCAGGGATACATAAAAAGGTGGGGTTTCTGAGTCAAACTCTTCTACATGTGGGCCAAAGACTACCATGGGTCTTTCTTCTTGAAGGTTGAGACTATCCGAGGGAGGAGCTACTCCATGAGGGAGCATGAACTGAGACACCTGAGCTTTATAAGAAGGATGCTTCAAAAGATAGACTAAAGGGACTGGAATTTTTACTTTCTCTAATTCTTTTTGGAGATTAAAAACAGTATGGTATTTTTCTGGGATGACTTCTTCGGGCTTGTTAGGAAGGACTGGGGGCTTTATGCAAGCATAAGTCTCTCTAGTATTTTCAAGAGGTTCTGGGATTGACTTAGATGAGGAGGGAGTGGTAGCCTTGTGATGCAAGGGCTCTTCCACATGCTTCTTACCTTTGCTATCAGATTTCTGAGGGACTGGCTCTTTGGGAGGTGACTCTTCATCTTGGTCTTGAGTACGAGTTCTTTTTCTGGAAGATCGAATATCATACTTCTTGTGGAAATGAGCTTGCATGAAATCCACAAACTGTCTGCAATAATCATCAATGTCAGGATCTTCAGTGGAGTTCACTTTATCTTCTTCTTCTTGTAGAGTAAGCTCTACCTCTTCTCCTTCTGAATAGGCAAGGTACTGATCGTCTTGTCTATCAGGAACATCTTCAGTATGACCTTCCATTTTCCCTTCCAAATACAGAGGGGGTTGTATATGATCTTGTTGTTCCTTCCTGTCTCTTTGTAATATCTGCAAGGGCGGTTTTTGATACTGTGGGTTATACCCCCTGTTAGGAGCGGTCTGAGATGGCCGTGAAGAGGCGTTATTAGCTTCTAGCTCTAGTTTCATCAATTTATTTGAAATATTATTAATCATCTTATTCATTTCCTTAATCTTATAATCTGATACCCCCCTTTCTTAGTTTGAAGAAGAAGCTTCTTCTTTACCTCTTCGTCTGAAATCATGGTCCAACCTCCCTTTCAATTTCACTGTAGAAGCAAAGTTGGCTTCTACCTCCAATGCATTAGTCTAGGCTTGGTCCAGCGATGCGGATTTCCTTTCTCTTAAGGTGAAACCAAACTCAGATTCAAATGCTCCTACAAAAACTACCTTGGCGACTGTCTGAGGAGGTTTCATATCAGCCAGTAGGTTAGTGTATAACTTGTTGAATCTCTTTATAAATTCATACACATCCTCTTTATGTCTCTTCTTTAAGGCGTTGAACTCTGTAAGACAATAGCCATGGTCCCTTTTCTCTCCCCACTTTCGGGTGAAAGAATTCTCCATCTCCTCCCAGTTGGTGATGGTGTGGTCACCAAGATTCTTGAACCACTTTCGAGCTTCCCCATCCAGAGATTGAACGAACAACCTCATAACTACATCTAGGTGTTCCACGTTGAAATTCTCTATGAAAGCACAAAAATCCTCAATATGCTTTTGAGCAGTGCTACTGTCTTCCCCGGTAAACTAGGGTAAGAGCTTCATGTAGTCTTGAGGCATATCATTTAAAATTTGTGGTAATGCCAGGGGGGGCATATTTGTTTAGTAGGAAGCCAGGAATCGCCATGGGGGGTGGTGGAACTAGGGGAGGGTTTTGATGAATGACAACGGATATGTGTTGAATGGTGGTTTGTAAATTTGCATGGGCAAGTAGAATTTGAGGAATGATAACTTGTTTGATCCCTTCGGCTTCCGGAGTGGGATGTAAGGGGGTCCTGGAAGTATTTACTGAATTCTCTTCATCTTTTATCTCAGAATGTTCCAGAATAGGGTTATCTAGTGGGTATTCAAGTACTCGGGTAGTGGAACTAGGGTCTTGGACTTAAGCTTGTTGAGAGGAAGACGACGAGTCTTCTAGTAATAATCTGGGTATATCGGTCTGAGTTGGCTGCTTCTCTTTCCAGATTCTTTTGAATAAGATTTTTTTGGTGTCAGACACAAAAGGCATTCTCAACTGAGAGCTATTTGACCTTAGATGCAGCTTATGATAAGCCAGGATTGCGAAGGAATTTATACTTTATAGAACAGTAGAGTTGCCAAGGTAAGGGATCTACAACTCTCAACCCTTCGTGCTCACCTGATTTTCAAGGGTGAATGTGATTTGTCGTATCCCAGGGATAATATATTCAACTTCATTCCCCGACAACGGCGCCAAAAAGATGTTGTAACTACTAGAGACAGCCTTGAGTTGTTAAAGACCAGTTCTTAGGACATCTTAAGACAAGAGGATTAAAAAGAGTTTTTACAAGCTGATAGGACATGACCTCTTGTTATGAAATGATGATTAAATTTTTTGATATGGGACCAAGACCTCAAAGACAGAATATTGACAAGAATGACATCCATTTGCACAACATAAGGGTCTATAAGCGTGAATCGGAAGAAGACATGAAAGCTAACTGCTGTGAGGTGGGCCGAACATAAGACCAGTAAACAGTTACCATAATAAATGAGTATGGAAACCGTGAAAGAACATGAAGGAAATATCAGAGCAAGATAGGCTTATACTAACATAAGAATCCACCCTTCACTAATACAAGAAGAATAATGGCATGTGAATAGAACTTGGAACAAAAATCAAAGCCATATTTAAAATGTTACAGACGAGAAGATATGAGTATCATTGAAGATAAATTCACATCTAACCAATTTTAACATTCGCATGTTGAAAGCTACGATAATAGGAAAATGATGAAAACAAAACGAACACTTATATTTAAACACTGCTGAGAAAATACACACTATTACTCATCTCATTTGGAATCCATTACAACAACAGAATAGCTTCATTTCCTTTCCCCAAAGGGGTCTTCCGACATACACTATGAGAGGATCTCAAAACTTTACAAAAGAGAAAATTCACAATTAACAAGTTCTTCTCTGGAAAATTTGGAACCCTTTCTCAGTTTCTGATTTCATCTTTTATAGCTTTACAGCTGAGTCTTGCGAAAAGATATTTTCCAAACAAAATATTCCCCTGAAGATATTTTTCTGTTTGGGGGCTCAATCAAAAACCAAAATTGAGGATGAGGAAAAATGACCTCTCATCACCTGCATCATGGCCTAACGAAGGCACTAACTAAAAGCATAACAGTAAATGAAAAATAAAAGTGCATAGGGTGTAATAAAGATTTCACCCGATTTTACAATACATAAGAAATAAAAGTAAATAGGCCACCTAGGCCAGAACATGAGTTTCATTTTTTGGGGCGGAGAGGGGTGCCTAATGGTTGTTGATTTGGACGTGTTGATGACGAGGATGAACCAGTTTTGTGACTGAGAGGAGGCAGGGACTGGTGAGAAGATGTTAATACTGAAGTGTTGGCATATTCATTGCATTTTTTCCACACACTCTCTCTTGGGGGCGGCATGGTGGAAAATTTTTCGACTAAAGCCTGGATATTTGTAAGCTCTGTGTAATCTACTCGGATGGCTAAACATTGTCTAACTTGGCAGAGGAGGGATAACTCCTTACCCAGAGCGACTATTATTATTTTTCCCTTTAGACGGGTAGTTTTTTCCAAAGGTAAATCAACCTGGTTCATGATGTCTGTCAACTTTTGTTCATAAATTGTTAGTCCAGAAAATGCGAACGTTTCAAGATGCCAGCATGATGGGAGGCACGCCTCTACCAGTTTATCCCACTCTCGATCGAACTGCTCAACTCCCTTTGCAAACTACTCTAAAAAACTCAACGCGTTCGCGCGTGCAGTCTCCTTTTTGATCGCTCTTATGACTTCCATTACTCCCCTGAAACGGTCTGTGATTCCCTGGGTGATTAACTCCTCAGGGTCCAATTCATTCAAGTAATGAATGTACCTCTTAGCCATTGCCACCTTCGCTTCTCCTTCTGTGCTTCTTGCAACTTTACTCTGAATAAGCGGACTGTGATTTTCTTATCATCCATCAGAGTGAGGTATTTCCAATGCTTTCTGACCTCTAATATTATATCCGTCCAGATTAGACGCCTGGCTTCCATGACTGTCACGTTGCCCTTCATCCGAGTAGTCAAATCTTTAATGGTCTTATCTCGTACCTGTTTCTCTCTTTTCAATTTCTTGACTTCTGTCTGCAAGGCCGCTACCACCTTCTGATTTTTCACCAGTGTAGCTTCCATCTCATGCAGTCTCTAGCGAGCAGTACGTGCTTCATTCTCTGAAATTTTTAAATCGGACAAGGCCTTGGTCAACTACTCTAGGGTAGTTCCGGGCTCGTAAGAAGTCGGAGCCACGCTTACATGCTGGTCCCATTTTCCCTGTAAATCAGAAAATATCTGCTTTAGGCCTAAAATCTCTGCGGTCATTTGGGTGTTTCCTTCTTGTTCCTTAGCCAGTGAATCGGCGAGAGCTGATTTCCCCCTCTCCACCTGGACCAATTCATCCGTTTTCACATCCTCTCTGTGGGGTATATATAACTTATTTTTTAGCTCAGAGTTTTCCGCTTCCAGATCAGTGATGAGTTTCTGCCGAACTGCATCTTTGTCAGCCCCTTTATCATTTATTTCTTTCCTAAGGGTCTCTAGCCTGTTGTTGATCGCTCTTGCGCTAGGTCTCTCTCTTTTATGATTTTCTAATACTGAGCTATACTTGTCTTCAAGTTTCCTCAAAGAGAGTGTAAGCTTTACCACCTCATCTCGCA
This sequence comes from Pinus albicaulis, assembly GCA_034641835.2. Classification (NCBI taxonomy): domain Eukaryota; kingdom Viridiplantae; phylum Streptophyta; class Pinopsida; order Pinales; family Pinaceae; genus Pinus; species Pinus albicaulis. The sequence continues at coordinate 796,805,706 of CM076581.1, forward strand.
ACATGTCTTCGACACACTGGTGCAAGCCCAACTTATCCGTTAGTGATATATTGGCCAGGTTCAAACCGATCTCGAGGGCCCAATAATGACTCCCATCAGCTGAAGGCTACAACACCGCCTATGTAATAGAAATTATGAGCTGCTCCTTGTCCATATCTAACTCAGTGGTAAGTTGGGTATGGTATTTGTCCACAAACCCGACAAATCAGCCCTCAACCTTTCTCATGCTGTCTTGTTTCTGATGCTTATTTCTTCCCTTGCCTCTACTTTGTCAACTGAAGTTGCCTATGATAGCCCAGAAGGGTCTGATGAAGAGGCACCGTCAAAAGTATCCATGAAACCAGCCTTGTTTCTGTCAGGCAATCCATATTAGGAAAACTCTTTCTGTGGTAGCTCTTCCCATACAATCTCTAGTCCTTTCATTCTCTGTTTCTTAGAGGGATGATATCCCTCATCCATGTTCATGCCTTCTTGACTTCCTGAAGCACCTACCTCATCTGCTTGTCCCTTCTTTTCTGTCTCTACGGAAGCATTGTCGCCCCTCCCTTCTGCGGTTGAAGACTCAGCCTCCATCTGTGCATCCAAAGGCCAAGTATCAAGGTTAGCTCTCCACTCAATGAAGGGCCTAGTCTCATGTACATACGCAGTCGACTTTATTTTCCTTTTCCTATTGGAAAGGATCCCTTCAGGGTCATAAGGCCAAACTTTTCCTTGTAGCAAGTCCATCCCTTGAAGAAACATTTCCACTGTGGAGAGGGCGTGCCTCGAATTTATGGTGAAGGGGCCAACAGAGGTTGGGAGTTTGAGAATATATCATTTTTTGCAGGCACGAAGTGGATCTGGTCGGCCTTCAAGGTTTGAAAAATGAACTCAAGGGCAAAGATTCGCATAGTTGGAAACACCGGCAAGTGGTAAGGGGGTACTTTCGCGCCATAGACCCTGATTTCAGTGTAATCGTCATACAGGTACCAGTCCCCTGTGCTATCTTCCTCATCGAACTGCAGCCAGTCCTTCTACTTAGGAAATATTCTGGGCAGAGGGTTGTCATGCATAATGGCATAGGCTATGGACATGAATTCATTTAAGAACCTTGTATACCCCCTCCCGTTAGGTTGTTGACAAACTGAAACGTTCCACTCAAAGACAGTTCTTGGCTGCGTGTTTTTCCTCGAAAGTTTCTCGAGGCCTAGAATCTCAAACTTGTCATCATGCTCAAATAGGAATAGATAAAACACTAGAGAAAAAAACCTGAAAGACCCAGTGGAAGGTAGCTCTTGAAACTGAGTTTGAATAGCCGAAGCTAGGAAAGTGGGGATATCCAAAAGCGTACCCTTTTGAGTCATGAGCCACAGAAGAGTTATACATTATTTTGACACTCGCTCAACCTCCTTAAGACTTAATAACCCTGAAATGAGAGCAAGGACTGGCTGAACATTGTATCTAAAAGTGGACAAGGGAACAACATCCGATGGTGGGAGAGTTGTAAGGTGAGAGTCTGAAAGGAGGCTGAGGAAGTCGCTCTGTTGCTTCCAGGGCAACTTTGAGAACTGACAAGAGAGGGACAACTCAGAGAACTTGACATAAATTTGACTGTGAGGAGAAAAGAGGGCTTTCTTTATGAGCTCGGGTGATATGCGAAAAATATTATTGCCCTAAGCAGACAAGAATAAGTCCTTGCGCTCATCGTAAGCTTCACTGAGCCAACCAATAAATTTGGGAACTGGGTATGTAGGCGAAGTGACCTAGTAGTACAGACTTGACTCAACAAATCTGAACCTATCTTGGCCCTTTAAATGACATTCAAATAGCTCAGGTCTAACGCGGGATATGCTGAAAGGGTAGAACGGGTTGTGAATCCGCGCATGGGCATCAATTAGGGGTTCAGGTCCAGGGACAGCCCTGACCTTGTGGGCTTGTTGGGTTTCAGGCTCTGACTTTCTGGATTTCGCTTTCCCCATGACCATTTGAAAATTAAAACAAAAGGAAAACGGTGAGGCGGAGGAATGACTAAATACCTATGAATAGTGAGGAAGCCCAAGGGGAAAGCGACGCGGGGATTGAAAACGACCTGGTACTGGAGTTCAAGCTTCGCTACACGACAAATTCGTAAAAGACAAAGATTTTACCAAGTCTGAGAGTAAAATGAGATTAAAACAGACCGAGGTTTTTGGAAAACGAGACTACGGTGAAAACCGTAGGGCTGACGTCATAAGGACGTCGACAATGGGACACATGTTGATAGGTTGTTGGCTACTAGGAGTTGGGTAGGTGTAAGCCACGCGCCGGGTTAAGGCATGTACTGGTCTTGTACCACCTTCCCTAAACTTACCTTACCTTTTATTTACACAGTGCCAGATGTCTTTCTCGGTGGGCCCACTTAAGTTTCCAGTGGGGGTTCATGAGGGCCTCACGTTATACTCTACCACCCCGCGGAATGTTTGTGATTGATCTGCCACTGTGTGACGTCACATTCTCTGAGGGGTAAGCCTTCACATCCTTCCACCTTCCCTTGGTACCCCCGGAATACCCAATGCATGCTCTCATCCTTTGGGCTTTCCTCCATACGGCCTCCACATTTGACTGTATGGTGCCTCAAGTCTCCCATTTGCGCCCGTGCCTTAAGGAATCTTTGTTCCAAAGCATATTTTAACTCGCTCACCCTGCCATCTTCGTGGACCTCTCCTTTGTTTACTTCGGCTACTCTTTTTTCCTTAGTGTGAGGGCTAACTAAACAACATATGCAATAGAAGAGGATGAAGAGGAAGATTGTGAGGGAGAATATGTTGAAGCTGAAGTATCTTTTGATCAAGATGAAATGGATGAATACTGTAGACAATTCACATATTTCATGCAAGCTGAGTTACATAAAAAGTATGATTTAAGGTCTAGAAAGAGATCTAGAGTGCAGGGTCATGAAGGTGAACAACAAGGTTCCGGTCCTCCTCCAATGGCGACTCCACGACAAAAGGACCCTATGAAATAGGTCAGTAAGGGGAAACAACCTGTAAATTCACTTAATAGAACAAATTTGCATCCGACTAAATCTTCCGAGAAAAAATCAGTGGACACTAATATTTTGGAGAGAGTTTTTCTTGTACCCGAACAAGCGGAAAATTCTAGAAAGAGTGAAGAAGAACATGAAAATAACGTTAAGAAAACTCATGCTTTCAGTTTGGAAAAAGAGTTGGAGAAGCTTAAAATCTAGGTACCTCTTCTACAATTAACTAAAATACTAGCTTACAAAAAAAATAATTCAGAATTTATTAATCTCACACGGGTGGAAGATATAAGTGACACGATGAACTTACAAGAAGAAAAGCCAGTGGTCACCTTTGGTCCTCATGTAGAAGAATTAGATCCTTATGTTCCACCCTTCTATATTTCTTTGTTGCTTTATGATTTTACTCTACATAATTGCATGTTGGACTCAGGAGCATCCCATAATCTCATGCCATTGTCTGTTATGAAGGAACTTAACTTGCAGATTACCAAACATTATAGGGATCTATATTCATTTGATTCCAAAAGGGTGAACTGTGTTTGGTTAATTAAATATGTAGCAGTTTCGTTGGCACAAATCCCAACAAAGAGTATAGTCATGGATGTAGTGGTTGCTGACATCCCAGCCAAGTTTGGAATGCTCCTGTCAAGATCTTGGGGAGAAAAGTTGGGAGGTGTACTAAAATTATATTTCACTTATGCTATCATTCCGGTTTTAATGGGGAAGAAATGAGATTGTACAAGGAAACAAGATTTGTGAAGACTACCTCCAAGAAAGATGCAGGAAATTCCCCCATTTATAGTCAAGAAACATAAGATCTTTCTTGTTGCATGTTGCATGAAGATGCATAATTTGCTAAAGACACAGGGAAGCAGCTCTCTTCAACAATTGTAAATAATGAGTTGCACTCAAGGAAGATTTGGAAGTGCTACTTTGATGGTGCCTACTCCGAGGAGGGAGCAGGTGCTAGATTCTTGCTGATATCACCAGAAGGTAACCTCATGCCTTTCTCTTTTAAACTATAATTTGATTCAATAAACAATGTGGCTGAGTATGAGGCCTTAATCTCAAGCCTTCAAGTTTCTAAACAGATGGGACTTCAATGTATTTCAATTTTTGGTGACTCTGAATTGATAATAAGGCAGATTAAAAATCATTGTCAAACCAAGAATCCAGGATTGATATCATATAGGAATGAAGTTTGGGATTTGATAGAAAACTATTTTGACGCCTTCAATCTTCAGCATATTCCGAGAGAGGAGAATATATTGGCTGATTCTTTAGCAGTTGCAACCAGCACCTTCAAACCTCCAATAAATCCAAGGTTAAGGTATGAAATTGAAATTATACATAGACCTTCTATCCCTGGTAATGTGAAACATTGGAAAGTGTTTGATGATGATGAACAGATAAATCAGTTCCTGACCATGATTGGAAACTTTGAAGATACTGAGATAGACCAAGAGGAATAAAAAACAGAGAAGAAAGCAGAAATAAGAAACCTTAATCAGTCAATAGGTGAACATAAGATTATCCAACTAAAAGATAATGTGCTCCCCAAAGGGTTGGTTCCCCTTGAAAGATTATTCGATGCTAATGGTGTTGTTTTTTATTCAAATAAAACACATCAAGAAGAAGCGATGGAAGATTGTAATTTGGGAACTCAGCAGGAACCCAAAATAGTGAAATTGTTCAAAGGTGTTCCCAAAAACTACAAAGAAATATACATTGATATTTTTAAGAAATATATGGATGTGTTTGCCTGGTCATATGAAGACCTGAAAACATATGACAAAGGCATAATTCAGCATAAGATTCCATTGAAGGAAGGACTCAAACCACACAGACAGAAGCTCAGCCAAATCAATCCAATGTTGTTAGCTCTAATCGAAAAAGAAGTGAAGAAATTGTTGCAGGCGAAAATTATAGTCCCTCTCAGATATTCAGACTGGGTTTCTAATCTGGTCCCTGTAAGAAAGAAGAATGGAGAGATAATATTGTGTGTAGACTTTAGGAACTTGAACCAAGAATATCTAAAAGATAATTATCCTTTGCCAAAAATGTATTATTTCTTACAGAAAGTGACAAGAGCTCACAGGTTGTCTTTGGTTGACGGATTTTTTGGGTATAATCAGGTAGCAGTAGAAAAATAATATCAGAAGAAGATTGATTTCACTATGCCCTGGGGCACCTTCATGTACACAAGGATGCCATTTGGCCTTATGAACATAGGTGCAAAATTTCAGAGGGCCATGGACATAGCCTTCGTTGGTGACAGGTTTGTAGTTATATAGCTGGATGATGTAACTCTTTTCTCAGGGTCAGATGAAGAACACTTGGAGAATTTGCAAAAAACTTTTCAAAGGTGCAGAAAGTTTGGTCTGTCATTAAATCCCAAGAAATATTTATTTGCCTTAGAAGAAGGTAAATTATTGGGGCACATAGTTTCTAAACAAGGAGTAAAGATTGACCCAACAACGGTGGAAGCCATTCAGACTATTTCTTTACCCAGAAGAAAGAAATATATCCAAAGATTCGTGGGAAAAATAAACTTTCTGAGGAGATTTGTGCCCAATTATGGTGAGATTGTGAGAAGTATAACATATATGTTGAAGAAAAATGAAGAAGTAAAATGGAACAAGGGAGCAAGAGAAGCATTTTCTAGAATAAAGGAAGCACTGTAGGAAGCTCCAATTCTGATTAGTCCAAACTATCAAAAGGCCTTTCGGGTATTCTCATTTGCATCCCCCACTAATATTTTTGTTGTGTCGATGTAGAAAAATGAAGATAGTAAGGAGCAGCCAGTTGCATTTTTCAGTAAAGTTCTCAGAGATGTTGAGCTCAAATACAATATTTTGGAGAAACAATTATATGATTTGGTAAAATCACTGGAAGCCTTAAGGACTTATGTGTTACAATCCCAAATAACTGCTTATGTTCCTAATTCTGCTATGAAAGACATGCTGGTCCAAAGTGATGTTGAAGGAAAAAGGGGGAAGTGGATAGCAAAAATCCAATAGTATGATTTGGACATCAAACCCACCAAGATGGTCAAGGGACAGGGGTTAGCGAAGTTGTTGACAAAAACAAATTTTAAAGCCTTGGGAATCAATCTGTTGGCACCAGTGGATGGAGCTATTAATGAAGAAGGACAAAACAAGTCCAAAATAGGTAGTCAATACAAATTTTTGTGCTCTGATTGGTATAAAGATATTGTGCATTACTTGTGTTTCTTTTCCTGTCGAACTTCACTAAATAGAACAAAATACAGAGCTCTCAAGCTCAAGTCTCATCCATATGCTATCATAGAATCAAAGCTATACTTGAAATATCCTAATGGTGTTTTGTTGTTATGTTTGACCGAAGGAGAATCTATTGAAGTCACCAAAAAATATCATGAAAGTCTGTGTGGAGGACATTATACTTGGAAGGTCATTGCTCATAAAATTCTCAAGTTAGGCTTCTATTGGCCAACCATGTGTGTAGATGTTTATAGACTGGTTAGAAGTTGTCAAAAGTGTTAGTTGTTTGCTGAAAAGAGAAAAAGTGCTCTGTTACCTCTCATCCTTGTATTTATTGAATAACCTTTCAGGAAATGGGGATTGGATTTTATTGGAGAGATCAATCCACCATCAAGTGGGAAGTTCAAGTGGATTCTGACTGTCACTGGTTACTTTACAAAATGGGTTGAAGCAATACCCACTAAGAAGGTGAATGACCAAGTAGTGATGAAGTTTCTGGAGGAAAACATTTTCAACAGATTTAGATGTCCAGTCAAAATTGTGACTGATAATGCTCAAGTATTCAACTCTACTCATTTCATTCATTTCTGTCAAACATATAATGTAAATTTATCACATTCCACAACATATCATTCCAAAGGGAACAGATTTGCAGAGTCCTCAAATAAGACATTGGTCAGAATCTTGAAGAAGACAATCACTGAGAATCAGAAGGACTAGGATATGAAGTTGAAGTTCTCCCTCTGGGCAGTTCGAGTCACCCTCGTGAGATCTACTGGGAAGTCTCCCTATGAACTAGTTTATGGGACTCAAGCACTATTTCCTACTCAGTTGGCCAAACCAGTGATTTCTTTCCTTCAAGAAGCTCAGGGAGAACCTGATGCTCTAGTAAGAAGATTGAACAAGATAATTGAATCAAGTGAAAACAGAAACAAAGTCAGGGATAACTTGATTACTTATCAAGAAAATATGAAGTCTATATTTGACAAAAAAGCAAAATAAGTTCTCTTTCAAGCATGAGATTTGGTACTAAGATGGGACACCATACGAGAAGAAAAAGGAAAGCATGGTAAATTTAACCCTCTCTAGTATGGTCCATATAGAATCTATGAGGCAAGGTCAATTAACACATACGTTCTAGAAGATCTCGATGGAGAGTCAGTACAACTGCCTGTGAACGAACAATATCTAAAGCATTATTTCCAGCATTAAAAGTTGTTGAATCCTTAGTTAAACTGAGGGGGGGGGGGTGAATCAGTTTAACACATACATAAGCTTTTTAAACTTTTCTGCAGGCTTATTTACAACTTAATTTTATAACCAACTTTAATATGTGAACAGTCTTAACATGTTGCAGCAAGTATTAAATTAATGAGACACCAAACTTATTATGAGAGCAGCAAACATTAAGCAGATTGGGTAGATCATATCAACACATAGAGACAGAAGATATAAGTGGAAACCCATAAAGGGAGAAAACCACATCTAATTATTGTTGTGATGCAAAGGAAAGCTCCAACTCCCTCTCACCACTTTTTTTCTGCAAGCACCAACCTATAGGAGGCTCCAACCTCAGTCAGCTACAACTGACAACTATCAAGCTTCAACTTGATAGGGAAGCTCCAAATTCCTCAATTTATCAAAAGAAATGTTTGCTGATTTACCTCAGATATCAGCTCTGTTCTGTAGCATCTCTTTCTGCTCCTCTCTTCCTTATCTTCTCTGCCTCAATTTTCATACTCTGCATTCTCTATACTCACTCTCTCTAACCTCTTTTTGCATATCAATGTGATATGATTTATACAGTTTGTCTCATAAAAGTTAGTATTCCATAGGGAATTCAAAGTGAATAGATCTAACTCTTTGCATTCTACCTCCTCACTTCTTTTTCTAGCTTATTTAGAAAATTTCAGCAATATATACAACTTTCAATTTTACAGTGGAGTTTTGTTTCCTACGGAGACTTTCCAGTGCATCACAACAATATAAATCAATTAAAAACGTACACATTCAGTTACAATGAGAATTACAAATCAACTTATTCAGTTTTGGATCACTATTTTTGTCTTTTTTGTGACTGTGGTTGTCCCTTTCGCCTCTGTTTGATCTCCTGTTCACTGTCGCAGTGTAACTGCCATATATATATAACAACACTTTTCATATATCACAATTCAACTATCGGCATGATAATGAAATGGTTTTAACATATAAACTACCCATTTATGTAACACAAATCAACTCACGGAGAACTTAAATAAAACTTTTTAATACTTAAAAATGCCCTTTCGGGCCCACTCACCGAGCTAGCCTTATTTTCTGATGCGATGAGTCACCTCCTGAATTCTTCCAATTGCAATTAATTGCAATCGCAACTTCTAGTTGTGTGTTCCGATGCTCAGTTATTCCGATGGTTTGTTTTCCTCCGATGCGATCAGTTACTGTACACTGTTCACTTCACTTTGATGTGCCGATGCGATGTAACATTGTTCATGTTAATATGCCGATGCGATGTAACACTATTCACTTTGATATGCCGATGCGATGTAACACTGTTTACTTTGATACCAGAACTCAAACATATGTGAATAATCTTTTAGACCATATCAAGTCCAGAACTCAATCGCAATTGCAACCTTTTGTTAACATGTTCCGTTGCCAAGTTTCTCCGATGCGATTGGTGAGGGTCCCACAATATAAGACTTTGTTTTTTTTAACTCGAACAATAGAGCGCTACATATAAATATATATATGCTTTGGACCTTTGTATATAAATCGCAACATATGTACCGCGCTGCATATATATAAGCTTCCACTTCCGCTTTAATGTATCCTCCAGCTTGGGTTATGATTCTCGGAATTTTATGTAGGGGGGTCCCACCCTACACACACAATATCTTCCATCTACATTATATTAAGTCTTGGACTTAGACATAAGCCCAACACTAACATATATACATATATATTTATAACCTCTTGGGTTCCATAGTTTGATTAATGCTTCCGCTTCCCAGTATAACCTTAGCCATGTAGCATATTAACATTGCAATAGGTATCAAACCTCGACTTCGTGTAAAAGCGCTCGGGCCCACAATGTACCACTATATGCTGACTATCATATGTACCATTCCTTTGGTGACTTGCATACCAATTATAATATATTGACATATATAACGACCCCTTTCAATTTATTATGAACCTTATAATAAATCCACGCATTTAACTTATATGTGAATGCCTTACCATGTAGTTCAACCTGCATTCAGCCCATCATATATATCAACATATGTTAATATAAGTTATAACCTCCGCCTGTTTATTAACTTTCATAACACGGAATACACAGTCATTCACATAATACTTTGGCTCCACAGCTCTAAATGTAGGACCCACATCCTTGGTTCTCTTCCTTGCATCTTCACCTTTGATCGCACAGTCAATTCTCTCTCGTGCACCAACTGAGCTTTGGACCCCCATCCAATGGACGACGCGCTATATCGGGCAACTTAAATGCTCGCTTCATAATTCTCCAAAATCACGCGAAAAAAGTTGTTTTACAAAACCGTCTGATGACACGTGTCCTTCAATGACACATATCGTGTTCATTTTGGAAATACTGCTTACCACTTCAACTGACGCGCGAACCCACTGGTTTTGTGGCCCTCCAGTTTTACTGTTCATGTTCGGGGTTCTGCTTATAGTCATGGTTCCATTCCAACAAAAAACTTCGCGCCTTCGTTATTTACATATACATATAATCTATGTTCAACTTATTTCTTCAGCGTTTAATATATAAGTTTATACATATAATTTTATTTATTCAACGCTTTTTAATATGTAAACCCTGTTTCATTGTTATGTTAAATCAACGCTACCATACGGTTTAATACCTGACTTCATTAGGTTTTTATTGCTAAACGCTTGGTTCCATTACCCTCAGGGTTCCGTCTCTGCTTGATCATTTCACTATTTGTTAACGGCTCTGCCTCTGCCTCTGTCTCCGCCTCTGCTGCTCGACCGTTTCATCTCTGCATCTGTATTCTCTATCTTTGTCTCTGCTACTTTGCCTCCTCTGGTTCTGCTTCCTTTCTCTTTCTCGACGTCCTTTGTTGTTCGATTGTTTCTATGTTGTCTCCTTTGCACTGCTTTGCTTATCTTTTTGTTGCCCTGTATTTGTAAATAATCTCTCCCTCTGTTCTTCTCATGCTCCCTGTTACTATACCATTTACCAAAAACCTGTTGTCTTCTCCTTTGCTTCTGCTGCTGTCCTTTTTTTTGTCTCCGCCTCTGCTGCCTCCTTTGCCATCAATGACAACATTTCCAAAAAAAGTCAGCATTTCACCATTGTAAATATTAGATTGCTCATTGTTCATATGTCACCAAGAAATATTTGACTCCATGCCTAATGGATAAGGCACTAATATTCGGTTCTTAGCACTTCGGTGGAAAAATAACTATCCCCAGGTGGAGCCAAATGTTGTGGATCATTTACATTACCTTTGAAATATTTTTCAAAACACAAAAAAAAATATATGTTAGAAAATGTGAAATTTTGCATGTCGAAGAAGAATTTTGATTTATATGTTGGTGCATTAACATTTCGTGATTAGATGTGAAGGTAGGTCAAAGGATTGGATAACCAAAATAAAGCTCAAGAGGGTTTTACCACCGTGGAGAAAGATGGAGTTGCACGAGTTCATTGAACAAAATATCACAGGGAGTAGCGTGGAGAAGATGGAGCTGTGGAGCGATGATAGCCAAAGAAACAGAGAAATCAGTGAAGGCAGAAAACCTTTAGAAGATTCCCAAAGGAGGCAATCTGGCGGCAAGGATTAAATCACAGAATTAAAGAGAGAGATGGACGAACCAGGTTGCATCGCAAAGTTAAGTTTGAAAAGTTGAGAACTGGACACGTGTCGGCATAGCATGATTTCACATCGGCGATTATTTAGATTATGCGTTAAGGACTTCGCAATTTAAACAAAATAACTTGCGATGCGGTAAGAAGTGAAACTTGCGATGCGATAAAGGGAGGAGCCACGTGTTGGCACAGCGATTCAGCGCATATCGCACATCGACAGGTTTAGAGTTTAGCATTAAGACTTTGCAAGGTAAATTATTTTGGTTGCGATGCGACAAACGGGAGATGGTTGTGTGAGACAATACAGCGGGACCATTGGATTGGGGTGCAGATCAACGGTGGAGGTTAAATCGCAAATAGAGTGGTTTCGCACATTTGCATTATTATTGTTTACCATTTAAGCTATTTTTTATAGTTGCTGACGTGCGATATCGAATAAGTTGTGAAGTGTGATTGCTTTTGATTGGTCAGGTCGTGTGTGGGCCTGTAAACCATAGGTGTGTGGGGTTTGCATAAAGTTGCAGCAATGTATGCGAGAAGGTAATGCGAAGGGGCGGCCAATGAATAAAGAGGCATAGGCAGATTCGGGCAGAAGAATGTATAGCGGCACTGTGGGAAGCACAATAGCTAGGTCAAGTCGAGCACCGCGACGTCGTTACATAACTATGCAGATGTTGCATCATAACCAGAAAGGACACCTTGCCACTTCGTGAGGACACATCAGCAATATCAGATTCAACAAAATGAACAATATTTCCAGTTTTTATTTTTTTTTCTCTGAATGATTGCATAAGTAATCTTACCAATTTAGGTAGTCGAATATTTTCAAGGAGTTTAGCAGTTATGAACTACTCTGATGTATTAAAGTAGATAGAAATAAAGAAAAGAGGTTCCAAGTTTTGGACCTCTGGATGACTGTTAACTTGGTAATAAATTTTCTGAGAAATTAATGAAAGAATATCAAGTTTCCTACACCTGTTAATGTTGATATGTCTTTCCAGTTTCTCTATGTGTTTATTCATTTTTGAATGAAGTGAAGTAATGTAGCAGCCGGTCTCTTAATTACATATGTGAGTAAGAGTTAAATCACCTTAATTTGCGCTCCTTCACTTCATCTCTTCTCTTTTCAGAAACTCCTGATGAAACTTTAAAGTAATAGTTTCCGTGTTTACAACATATTATTTCTAGTTTCCTCTCTCTCCATGATTTCCTCTGAAACTTAAAAGTGATAGGTTATGTTTCTCAACATATCATTTTGAGTTTCTCTTACAGTTATTATTTTTGTTTCATTCAAGTATCAACAATTTATGGCATTGAGAAGGCTTTCATTATATCAAATTATTGAGGGTATTAAGTAATTAAATTCCAAAGGTGTTAAACAGAGGCGATTTGATATCGTAATTGTGACATACATTTATAAAATGTCTTATTCACTGATTCCTTACCACAGCCAAGGCATTGTTTCTTTTGATACAACACCTACAATATTACTTTTATAAAGATCATGGAGTCTTAGGAGATTTCTTATGGGGTGGAGTTACAAGAATCACTTATGGAGTATTAGAGGGACAACTTTTGCATGTGTGTTTCACTTTGAAAGTGTATGTGAAGTATTTTGATTTGGCCCAAACATGAATAAATATTTTGTTTGGCTTTGTGCACTTCGTTTTTTTATTGTGATACTATTGTAACACTGGTGAATTTTGTTGCAACATATTGTTTTTGGCATTACAACACTTGAAGCACTTTTTTGGATCATGATGGCAAGTATTGAAGACTTATTCAATATTCAATATTCTTTATTTAATATGGCACAAGGATCAACTATTGAAATAAAAATAAATAAATAAATAAATAAAAACTTCATTAAGTCATTTTGCTACATGTATGCACATGGAAAGTATTGAAGACTTATTAGATCTACAATATACTTTACTTAATGTAGCACATGTTCAATTATTACAATCAACAAAACCTCACCAAGTTATTTTGCTACATGTATGCACATCATGCACAAATATTTCTCTACTTCAAGTTCAAAATAGGTTATTCACTAATGAGTTGAGACATCTTCAAAATCATCATATACTTCAACATTTTGCTCCTATATTTCAATTCTTCACATATTCCTTCGGATTTGAAGTTGTTAATTGTGAACAAGAATATTTCAAACAACGTATAGTTAAATATGACATGGATTATTCAGGGAAAAAAAACCAAGGATAAATTTGAGGATAAGAAAATTGACATCATTCAACCTTGCGAAGAATTGTCGTTCAAGAAGAAAAAAATTTACCCTTAATCATAAGTCATAAACCATATTATAAATATTTTGAAATATATTCATTATCTTATGAAACATATATTTAGTTATTTGGATTGTTAAGGGTAGTTATCAAATATTTGTACTAATATTGCATCATCATCTAAGCAATGTGTTGAATTATGACTTGGCTTCATTATGTTATGCTTGTTCTTGACAATGATGTTCTTCATTACGTCTTTAAGATGTTTCTCTTATTGGGTATATTTTTCCATAATCTTTTTTTTTTTTTTTTTGTAGTTTGGAGCATGAGATTGGAAATTGTTATCAATATTGATAATGAGGTTTTGTATTATTTTTAGTTGAATTTTAAGTCTTATCTAGGTTAATATAATATAATACGAACCTATAAAATTTTTTTGGGGGGTTTCTTAGGCTATTTATTACAAATTTATCCTAAAATTGAACAAGGTTTTGATGTTTGGATTTTTTTAGCATATGTTATATACATTACAAATTTGTACTATAATTGAATAAGATTTTGATGTGACTTTATGTTGTTATATTATTGTTGGTGGTGTTAAGTTTGTATCATTGGGTTTTTCTGTGTAGTGTTAACATTATATTGTTGATGCTTGTTATTACAACTTGTTTTTGTAATTGTATTGGGTATTTGTAACTAGTTGATTACATGATGTCAAATCATCTTCTAAGGCTTTCTTATGCAATGGGAAATCAATTATATGATTTCTAAAATGTGGCTTCAAATTTTCAATGTTGTTTTTAATTAGAATTCTTATTTTGGAAGAAATGTTAGCATTCACTAAGTGTCCTCCATGACAATTTTATTCATTGGTAAAAGAAAAAAAATTGTAATAGGTGAGAGGAATTTGGTATTTATAATCTTTGTGGCATGTTCGAAAATGAAAAGTGGGGCAACTTATTAATTATTATTTTCCTTAAGCTTAATATTTTATTGTGAACTTGATTAATCTTATTTATGTTCTTTAGTTAGATTTTTTTGTCAAACAAATATCAAGAATGAAACAATAGCAGAGGACACAGAAATTAGACTCTCAGTTAGGGGAAAACCCCTCCAAGGGGAAAATTTAGAAAAATCTTCTCTTCTTATAGAATTTTCTTCAATTGAGACACAAATACCCAACCCTATACCAAGTCCTTCTCCAAGTACCAAGTCAGCCCTCCAACAAATTTTTCCCTGATTCTGCACCAACCAGCTACAACCTGCAATTTTGACTTGTCGGATTCATTAATGGAACTTTGATCTTGGATTTTGGTCATGCAACTTCTATAGAAACCCTAATTTTTCCTCCTCTTAAGACCTTCCTAAGGAAAGATATCTTTGCCCAAGATCAATGAGGTCAAGGTAGGGTATTCCTCCTTCCAGCTACAAGATATTTCCTTTCGTCCTCCTGCAATTCAGACTGCGACTTCAACCTCCTTCTGCAACAATAGAATCCCTAGAACTTCGCACATGTGAGAGAGACAGAACCCAAAACAGATATTTTTCCTTCCTTCTAGGATTAGACTTCTTGATTCTTAGACCTTCGCTCTCCTTTTCAGCTTCTCCTAGCTACAAATCGAACTTCTTTCTTGATAGATTGAACTTGTGGATGAGTGAGAGCTAAATGAGGTCAAATAGCTTCTTTATATAGCCTTCCCAAGGGCTTGAGTTCCCTCCTTTAGGCTGACTTGTACTTTGGAGCTTCTAGGAATTTTTAGACTCAAAAAAATAATTCTTTTACAATTACATTTTTCCCGGAAGGGTCTTATAAACATGATGTTGACTTCTTTAAATCATGACAATAAATCCTAAGACTGAGAAAACCTTAGAAGTGTGAAGAAAATGCTTTTACCTAGAAGACTATCAATAAAGAGCATGAAACCCATTCTTTAATAATAATATATTTTTCTTTTCTTCTCTTGTTTGTTACATAGGATACATATTGAAATGAGTACAACAAAAATTATGAAGAATGAAACTAATTATATTTTCAACATGGCCTTAAATACAAAGATCCATGTGTCATTGACCAAGAGTGAAAAGATAAGGACCATGGCTAGGATATGACTAGGACAATCTATCTTCTAAGTAATTTTTCTTCTAGATTTATTATCCTAGGAAAATACTTAACTTCTATAATCAATTTATTCTAGGAAAATAGACCTTAAGATTATGAGGCTAATATTCCCACCCTTTTAGTCCAAAATTTTTAGTTTACAGATGTCAAGTTCATCTCTAAACTTAATGTGCTTTATTTTACCAATTTATTTAGTGAAAATATCTTAATTTTGATCATAAATTAGACAATATTATGACTTGATGAGTTTTTGTTGATGAGTGTTATGATAAGTGATACTTGGGGTTGACATGCTTGGTCTTAGAATGAAATATTAGATTATTTGTTATTTTTATTATTAATTGACTGTTATTCAATAAACTAATTGTTTTCTAAGTATCACCAAGTTCTTATAAAATCCTACGTAACCAAACAATTTCACATGTTGCTTCCCAAGTTTAAAAAAAAAAATCATGTTCTACTAATGGTTTTCCATTGTAGCTTAGTTTTTACAATTCCAATGTATTATTGTTGAGCTCATATTCATTCGATAGCTTGAAGTGGACGTTTTTTCATTAATATCACCTGCAAAATTTGCATCTAAATATCTGAAAGTGTAAAGTTTACATTCTTCTTATAAAGAGGACCATAATTATTTGTATCTTGGATGTATTTGAAGACCTTTTTTGTCACATTATAGTAGCTTTCCTTGGGTTTATACATGAGTTTGGAATTAAGCTAGCTACATGTTACAAATATGGACAAGTAAATGAGGCTTCCAATCCACTTTTTAAAACTAATACTATTCTTACCCTTCAAATTTTGAAAGTTTTTAAGTTTTTCTCCATAGGTGTAAGAGATTGTTTCCAACCCTACATGCCAAAATTTTTAACAATTATGTTTCTTACTTTTTTTGATTTGAAAAAGTTGTTGAGAAAATTGAACTCCAAGATAGTGTTGAAGTGGCCCCTAGTCAATCATTTAAATTTTTTTTTTTTAAGTTCATGTTTAACTTGTTTGATGTGGACTTCGTGATTCCCTATGATGATTAGATCAACAACATAATAAAAATGATTACTCAGTTTTGACATATCATCTCAAATCACAAACTATCATTAAACTCACTAAGATGAAAACCAACATGTCTAAGGTATTCATACATTTTTCTTACCATGCTCTAGGTGCCTATTTAAAATTGTATAAAGTTTTGATCAATTTCCAAGCTTTTCATTGCTATACTTTAATTTCAAAAATTGAGGATTAAGTCATATAGACTAGTACTTTCAAATCACCATTTGATGAAGTGTCCAACCATATTGTGTTTCCAAATTAATTTTCATTTTTATTTTGTTCTATTTTTTTGTTGGTACAAATGTTTTTTCATAGTCAATGCCTTCTTGTTGAGCAAATCCCTTACCACGTGTCTTGCTAGATACTTATCGACTTTACCATTTAACTTATACTTGATTTTGTAAACCGATGTGCAACTAATGGGTTTAACGTTTAAAAGAAAATAAATAAATTTCCAAGTTCCATTTGTAATTATTGAGTCATATTTATCCACCATAAATTGTTGCCATTCTTTATGTTTCATTGTTTCCTGAAAAGTGGCAGGTTCAATGGAAGCATGAGTGATTAAGGAAAAATTGGATTGATATGGATTTGTTTCCTTTTTTTTGTTCATCTGGATGAACATATTTGAGAAATGTAAGCCATTTTAGTTTATTGTGATGTGCTTGTGTTGAAGTTTTTGCATATAATTTGAACTTTCTTAGTGAAGAACAATCATTTGAAGAACTATTTTTTGAATAGTTGTCAAAATTTTGATCATTTATGTTGAGCCTAAGTATTCTTCAAAATGAAATTTTATTTTCTTGGTCAAATTGTTTTACCCTTAGAGATTGTTTTCATTAAGTGACTAAGGATATTATCAATCACTTTTGTAGATTTACTTTCAATTTCATGAAAGAAAACATCTTAAATGATAATAAATTTCTCACTAGATAACAACTGATAACTATTATTTTCATCCCAGTATCAATGAATATGCATTTCTTGTTGTGATTTTTCAGCTTGGTCTTTTTTCTTAGGAAGTAAGACATAGCAAGTGAAGAAAAAAAAATCAAAGATGATTAAGTGAAGGTTTGGTACCATACAAAACTTCATATGGAGTGATTTCATCCAAGGTTGATGTTGGAGACGAATTATTTAGATAGACAATCGCACAAACAACGTCAACACAAACTTGTGTATTTAACCCTTTGAAATGTGGCATAGATCTCACCATTTATTTAACCCTTGAAATGTGGCATAGATATTGCCATTTCTATGGGTTCTTTTCATTCTTTCATTGACACAATTTCATTGTGGAGTATAAGATTTTTTAAGTGTGTTTTGGTTTTAGTGTTCTTTTAGTTGTCATTGAACTCATTTCAGGTGAATTCACCCCATCATCTGTCCTTAATGTCACAATTTTTTCGTTGGTGACATTTTCAACCAAGCATTGAAAATATATGAACATTTCAAATACTTTTGACTTATCCTTCCAAGAATATGCCCAGAGTCATCTTTATGAAATCAACGGTAAAAATAATGAAGTATTTGCAAGCACCTACAGATGATTCCATATGACCACAAATGTCATTATGTATAAGTTGAAAACATCTTTTTCCTCACCGTATACTTGTGAAATAAAAGAAAAATGATCTCTTTTGTTTATTAATAATACATGCTTTACACCTCACATTCTCCTTTTTTAAAGAAAACAACCCTTTAACCATCTCCTCTGATTTAGATTTCCTTAAAATGTTCGAAGTTAAATTTTTTAATTTGTAATGCCATAATCTTACATATGTAAGGGATAAATTCGTTGATGATACAAAATTATACTTGAAACAAATAATTGTGCCTTGTATTCTTAAGTTTTTCATCTTCATAACCATTCATCATTATGTTGAAATTGTTATTTATTAATTTTATCTTTTGATGAAGTGATCTTCAATGATAATTTGATGGTCACCTTGTGTTGTAGCAGTTACAATAGCACCCAAAATTTTCACCCTATGCACTTAAAATTTTGGGTCACCCTTGCTTTTCAAGTTCATGTATGTCTTTGTGCATTATTTTCACATTCTCTTTAGAATGTTTTAATCATCCCCGAATGTATTCTTTGACTAAATATTCATCATGGTTTGCTTAAGTATTGACTCCATTACCATATCCAAATTCATATGAGATAGACTTCACTAAAGTTTACAATCATGTAACTTTTGGAAGCATGCTTGTTCAAGCTCTTGTTTTAACTAATCATGTTTTGGTTATTTGGTTGGAAGATTGCTCATGATGCAGTGAACATCTGCTTACCCAACATATTTGATGGAATTAATGCCAAGCAATGGCTCTTCACAAATGTTCGTATAGTTGTCCTAAGGAGCATATAGTATTAAAAAAAAACCCAAAGACAACAAAGTTTCCTTTATAAAGAAATTAGACTGATTACAAAAGAGAAGTCATATCATTCATAAGGTGTGTCATCCCTTTCAAATGCAAGCCTGGTTATTAAAGAGTCCCATGGATTGTGTCCTTTGAATGGATTATTTGCAACTAGAAATGTACTTTCAAGGAATTCAATTCAATTTGGATTTCCCAAGGACAAATTTACATAGTTTAAAAACAAATGAATTATTAAATGATGTGAAGTGCTTACAAAGGATTTGTCCCAGGGTGTTTTGGCTCTCACCTTTTCAATAGTGAATCTCCAAAAAAAATAGTTAGAGAAAATCCAAAAAATAAAACGGGTATTTTGAAGGAGCAGACATAGAAATCAGAGTCTAAAGAGTCAAATTCAAAAGAACATGAAACTTTCAGGAGACTTTCATAAAGTAATTTCAGAGCTATTTTACACCACTTTTGTACATTGGACTTATCCTCACAACTTTTTTTAATTCAACCCTTGTGAAAAAAATAGATTAGTTTTCACGAAGTCAAAATTAAACTTCTAGAATCTGGGCTTGTGGATCATATTATGGTTTCAAACAAATATGTAGCTAAAGTTTATGTTCAAAATTTACCAAACAATTTTTCCCAAAGTGAAAGCAGTGATGTAGAGATACATGCCAGATGGTCCAGATAGTCCTCCTCTGGGGGTGGAAACCAACATAAGTATACTTTGAATATTGGCAGTGTTGAACCCTTTAAGCGGGAGTTGGAAAATGCACAAGAAGAACTAGGTATTAATCCTCATGATTATTTTCCTATAACATATGATTTAGAGGTGGTCTGGTACCAAGAGTTGTTGAGATTTGTACCTAAATTATTGATGTTTGGGTCCCTTATTTACTTTGGGCAAAGAATTCAAGGTGGTTTAGGCATAGGTGGACTTGGAGGCAAGGGTGGTCGTGGACTCTCTAACATTGGAAAAGATAGTGTGAAAAAGGTAGATAAAATTTCAAAGGACAAGGTATTATTCAAGGATGTAGCTAGTTGTAATGAAGAAAAGCAAGAGATCATGGAGTTTGTGCACGTTCTTAAAAATCCTAAGAAGTACCAAGACCTAGGAGATAAGATTACAAAAGGTACCCTTTTAGTAGGTCTTCTTGGCACAGGGAAAACTCTCTTGTAAAATGCTAGAACAGGGGAAGCAAGAGCCCCTTTTCTTTCAATTTGTGGCTCGGATTTCATGGAGATGTTTTATGGTGTTAGGCCTTCTAGATTTAGAAGCTTGTTTGTTGAAGCTAGACAGTATTCACCAAGTATTATCTTTATTGAATATATTGATGAAATTAGTCAGGCAGATATAGGTCGTGGAGTAATTGGCAAGAAAGGTGACTGAAATTATGAAAGTAGAAGAATAATTGTATCTTAGCACATCACAAGTAAGGATGGATTTCAACACATCGCATGGAAGCAAAAATATTACCGCTACATCGCCAACAAACAATAACCATTGCAATACATTGCCAACAAGGAAGGATACTTGCACTACAACATAAACTAGGAAGGAAAATTGCACTCAATCGCAAACAAAGAGGATACCCAACAATTAATTGTGAATAAACTAATATAATAGCAAATCAATCACAAATATAAAAGTGAAGATGTAAAATCAAAAGAATTTTCACGACTCATGCTTACCTAATTGTGATTTCCCTTCAGCGCAATCACAAGTTTCCTAATCATATCGTGAATTACCTCATCAACTTGCAACTTCCCCTTACATCGTAATGCATCACAATTTATCTAAGTTGTTCATCTTCCTAGTAATGATTAGAAGATATGTTTTACGACTTCGGCTTTCTTGGTCCAAAATGGTTTGCTTTCCTTCGTTGTCAAGCACCACTTAATGAACCTCGGTCACCATATTCATTGGATTTCATAACAACAGTTCCACCATCTTCTTCCATGAAACTAATGAATGTATATGTCTTTCCATGTGGAGATACTTCAATGGAATGGTCTTGTGGGGATTTCCCTTCCACAAGCATATGCTTTGACTCATTTACTCATGTACCATGTAAGGATGGTCTCTGATCTATTCACCTTTGTTCTACTAAGGTGAAATGCATAGATTGTGTGATGGATATTATGTACATTGTACTCATTTATCTAATATTTATCATAGATTTGCTATGCATATTAAGTTCAGAGATGTATTAAACAAGAAATAATGATAGAGAAATGGAATAGAAACCGAAAATAAACCCACACAAGTAAAAACAAAAAGTTTTACGTGGTAGAACCTTGACAGGGTGTCAAGGAAACCTCCACAGGGCAAGGGACTGGAAACTCTTATTAATCAAGAATGGTTCTCCATAGTTACAAGCCTCTTGGGTCATCCCAATTAATATGAGCTACTTCGTTACATAATTTCTTCTTCATTATACAAACCGGCTCACTGGTAAATTACAATAATTACATGATTAGTTGTCACATTTCAACAAACTCCACCTTGACAACATTTTTCCTAATCCCTTTCCCATGCCCATTCATCTTCACTTCTGCAAAATAAGAGAAGACAGGCACCATCACAACTTCTCTACTGTAACTGGCTTCGTGAATGTATCTGCAAAATTCTCTTGTGTATGGACCTTCTTGAGAGCTACCGTGCTGCCATCGATCACATGTCTCACAAAGTGATACCCTACATCAATTTGCTTGGTCTTTTTGTGATAATATATATTTGTATCCAAATGAATAGCACTCTCACTGTCACAGAACACATTCACTTTCTCCTGCATCCTTCCAATTTCATCAAGCAGACCTTTTAACTAGATTACCTCTTTACATGCATCTGAAGCAACTATATACTCTACTTCAGTAGTGGAAAACACAATTGTCTCTCGAAGCTTTGACATCCAACTGATTGCTCCACCTGCAAGAGTAAAACCATAACCTGTCGTAGACCTCCTTTTGTCCAAATCACCTACATAATAAACATCCACATATCCATAGACTAGACCTTCATGACCATCAAAGATGATGCAATGGTCACTTGTGCCTCTCAAATATCGAAGCACTCATTTCATTGCTCGCCAATGTTCTTCCCATAGATTCTCCATGAACCTGCTGACAACTCCAAATGCATGTGAAATGTGAGGTATTGTAGATACCATCGCATCACATTTTCATATGGTACACAAGACATATACTTCTTTTTTTCAACAGTTCTAGGACTCAAAACCGAAGAAAGCTTAAAATTGGAAGCTAATGGAACATTAACAGGTTTCACATTGTTCATACCGAACTTTTCAAGTACTTTCTCCACATACTTATGCTGTGATAACCAAATCTTACCATTCTTCTTGTCTCTGTGTATATCCATGCCCAAGATATGTTTTTCCGCTCCAAGATCCTTGATATCAAAAGTCCTAGAGAGTTGAGCCTTTAACCTGTTAATTTATTCCATGATTTTTCTTGCAATAAGCATATCGTCAACATACAACACCAACATAATGAATATTCCATTGAAAATTTTGAAATATACACAATGATCATACTCACTTTTGATAAAATTCTGGCTGACCATGAAGGAGTCAAACTTCTTGTACCATTGTCTAGGCAACTGCCTCAGGCCATACAATGATTTCCTGAGCTTGCAAACTAATCTTTTGCCATGAACTTGTACAAAACCTTCTGGCTGATTCATATATATCTCTTCATCCAAATCACCATGAAGAAAATTTGTTTTAACATCTAACTATTCCAACTCAAGGTCAAGTAATGCAGTTAGTGCTAACACAATACGAATAGAAACAAGTTTTACGACTGGTGAAAAAATGTCATGAAAATCATTACCTTCAACCTGAGAATACCCTTTTGCAACCAACCTCGCCTTATACCTATCAATACTTCCATCAACTTTTCTCTTCAACTTGAAGGCCCATTTGCACCCAACGACACATCTACCTTCAGGAAGTTCTACAAGATCCCAGGTATTGTTCTTGGCTAAGGAATCAATTTATTCTTCCATGGCATTATTCCATTTCTCTCTATTTGCATCATCCACTACTTCCAGATAACAAGAAGGTTCCCCATCTTCAATAATAAACGCAAAAGATGAAGCAAAATCTTCATACCCTTTGGGTGTTCTTCTTTCTCTTGTAGACCATCTTAGAGTGACTAGTTGCTTAATTGGTTCTGGAATTTCTACAGTTTCCTTTGCTCCTTCACCTTTTTCATCATAAGTCTCTCCTTCCTTTCAACTTTCTGGAAAAATTTTAGTCTCCAATTGAATTTGATGATTTGGTGATAGCTGTTCCAATTCAAATTTTCCAACATCTGATTTTAGAAGAGAATATTTATCAAATGTTACATCTCTACTAATGACTATCTTCCGTGAATAAGGATCCCATAACCTGTATCCTTTCACTGCATAATCATACCAAAAAAAGACATAACATTTTGATTTTGGATTTAACTTTGAGCATTGATTCCTAGGAATAAGAGCATAGGAATCACAACCAAAAATCCTTAAATGTGAATAATCACAAGACTGACCCGACCAAACTTATTCAGGAATTTTACAATTTATGGCAACAAAAGGTGATATGTTAACTAAATAACAAGCAGTAGATACTGCTTCTACCCACAACTCCTTTGGCAGGTTAGCATTGTTGATTATGCTTCTGGCTCTTTCCATAAGAGTCAGATTCATATGTTCAGCAACTCCATTTTGCTGAGGAGTATAAACAACAGTTTTATGTCTAACAATCCCTTTATCCTTAAATTATTGTTAAAATTCTAAAGAAGTAAACTCACCGCCATTGTCAGTTCTTAAACATTTAATTGATTTGTCTATTTTCTTTTCCACCATAGCTTTAAATTGTTTAAAAACATCAAGTACATCAGTTTTATTTTTCAACATATAGACCCAAAATTTCTGGGATAAATCATCAATAAATGTTAAGAAATATAATGCACCTCCATAAGACATGGTAGGAGATGGTCCCTAAAGATCAGAATGGGTAGAGTCCAAAATTTCTTTACTATTATGACTTCCAATTTTAAATCTTTGTTTACATTATTTTCCATACACGCAATGTTTACAAAAATTCAGCTTCAAGTATTTCAAATCAGGAAGCAACTTGCGGTTCATCAGTACCTGAAGACCTTTTTTGCTCATGTGACCTAGCCATTGATGCCATAGGCGAGAACCTTCTTCTAATTTTTCTGATACAATCATTGCCTCACTGAATTTAGTACTTCCTTTGAGTCTGTAAATATTTCCGACCTTTACTACCTTCATAACAACCAAGCCACCGTTTGAGACTTTTAGCACTCCATTCTGACATGTAAACTTATAACCATCCGAGTCCAAAACTCCCAAATAAATCAAGTTTTTCCTTAATTCAGGTACATGCATAACATCACTTAATGTTCTAACTGTAGCATAATACATTTTAATTTTTACATTTCCCATCCTAACATTCTCACAAGATGCATTATTACCAATAAACACAGAACTACCATTTACAGCTTCATATGAAGTAAACCAATTTCTGTGCAGACTCATGTGATGAGAAGCACCAGAGTCTAACAGCCAATTTTAAACATTCTGAGAGACATTAAAAACATGTAATGCTGCAACAGATAAAAATTCATCAATAATACTTGAATCAACATGATTTTCTTCCTTATTCTTTTTTTCGGACTCCTTCCATTTCCAACAGTATTTCTTGAGGTGTCCAATTTTGCTGCAGTACCAACACTTGGCTTTACACTTCTTGCCCTTTGATTTTGATCTAGAAGAACCCCTTGCTTTCTCCCCTCTTTCCTTTGACCGGTCTCTGGCTACCATGGATTCTGGTGCAAATGTTTCAATACTGGATTCCATTCGTACTTCTTCAGATAACAAAGCTCCCAAAACTAATTCAAATTTCAAATAATCAACAGTGCTCAAACTAATTGAAGTTACGAAGTGGTCCCATGACTCGAGCAGAGAACACAACAAGGTTATAGCCTTGTCTTCTTCTTGAATTTTAACTTCCATATCTGACAACTGGAAAATAAGTGTATTAAAAAAATTTAAATGTTCTGCAAATTTTGTACCCTCCTTCATCTAAATAATATACAATTGTATTTTCAAATAAATTCTATTGGTCATGATTTGGTCATATACAAAGTGTCTAGTTTTTCCCACAAACCTTCAGTTGTTTTCTCTTCAACAATATTAAAGAGAACTTCATTTTCCAGGCATAACATAATGGTACTAAGATCTCGAGCATCCAAGTCCTCCCAGTCCAAATTTTTCATGCTTGTAGGCTTTTTCTTCACCCCGTCTAATGCTTTGTGCAACCCTTGTTGCGCCAACAAGTCCCTAACTTTCGATTTCCACAATGTGAAATTGTTCTTCCGGGTGAACTTCTCCACCTCAAACTTTGCATTCATCATTTTTTCCATTTCTTCCTATTAATATTCCTACCCTTGATTCCTGATTTTCCCTTCTTTCTTAAATTTCCAACTAGGGTTTCAAGCAAAAATTTATTGTTTTCCCTTCTTTCACCTAGGGTTTATTTCTAGTTTCCCATCTTAATAATTTCTTTCTACAATAGATTTTTTTTCCTTCTTGTTTTAAATTTGCAGAATTAACAAAATATATATTTTCAAAAAGCCTTTCAGTTTAGAAAACCCTTCGAGTTCATAATTTCAGAAATAAATTTCTCCTTTAAAAAAAAATTTAATTTTTTTTTTATATACAGAAAACCCTCTTTTTCAACTAGACACTCTTCTCAATTCCTTCTTAACAAAAAACTTTGTTATTTTTTTTGCCATTTAAAAAAAATAATATTATAAAAAAAAAGTACCTGATTTCTGCTCTTTCGAGCACTGCAATAGACACAACGGAATTTTTTCTCTCCCTTCAGACAGCGTAAAGGGTTGATAAAATGGCTCAAGATATTCCCTCAGTGGTAGGTCTCTTCCCTACGTCAGTGGCAGGCACACTTCCTTGGATTTTCTCTCCTTTGATGGCCTTGGCTTTTCTCTCCCTCGATGGTATTGGATTTTCTCCTTCGACGACAGTCCTTCCCTCGACGACTCTGACCTTAGATATCTCCAGGCATGCTCACCTCAGCTCCTCGACGGCCTTGGCTCTTCTCCTTCGATAGCCTCCACCATAAAATTCATTTGTGACAAACAGTCTCCTCTTTCAAGTCGGTGGATTGATATTTTATTTGCCCTCTTCCTCTTCTATGGCGGTGTTTTTCCTCCCTTCCTTCAATGGAAAAACTGACAGTAGTCTGCTTGTCATTCATACCCACTTTACAACCCCTTCTCGACTAGCGGACGACAGATTGACCACAATGCAGCGACTTTTTTTCAGGATGGTGGCTTGACTACAATGGTGAATTTGGCTCAAGGTGTCATTGAACTAATGTCTGAATAGCTTTGATACCACTTATTAAGTTTGGATATAGATTAAAAAATAAATAATGATAGAGAAAAATAATAGAAACTGAATATAAACCCACACAAGTAAACACACAAATATTTACGTGGTAAAACCTTGACAAGGTGTCAAGGAAACCTCCACGAGGAAAGGGATTGGAATCTCTTATCAATCAATAATGATTCTCCATAGTTACAAGTATCTCGGGCCATCCCAATTAATATGGGCTACTTCGTTACATAACTTCTTCTTCATTATACAAACCAACTGACTGGTAAATTACAATAATTACATGATTAGTTGTCACATTTCAACAATGAAAAACTGCAAAATCCAATAAGGCATCACCTAGGATGAGGTGCTTATTGCATTGTGAAGAATAAAGGGAACTCCATTCTACTAACAAAAATGAAGATGTTACCCTTCCTGTCCAGGGAGACGAAAAGGTGCCTATTTCAACAAAGGGATCCAGTTTTCAATTTGTCCAAAGTTGTATCTCCAAATACTATAGGAAACATGGAATATGGTTTGCTAGATAATCAAGCCTTGTGTTTGGGATATCAATTTCAGTTTTTGTTTTGTTATGTTTGGGGCTAGTCCAGTTAAAAGTAGAAAAAAAACCTGAAAATTTGTGGGTTGGCCTTGGAATCAAAGCAGCAAAAGAGAAGGGCTTCTTTGACACCCACTAGGCTCCTTTCTACATAATAGAGAAACTCATACTGGTTATTTTTCCTCTTTCAAAGGATGATCAAATTGAAAGTATCGTGACAAATAAGACATAAAATTATTATTGAAATGCAGAAAAGGTTGGTGGAATTTACAGATACTAGTCTGGATCATTTGTATGTTTATAAGATATTTGCATGAAGCCAATTAGTGAAGATGTGTCAGTGAGACTGTTTTACAATACTATAAAATGAAACTATAACTCTTTGATGAAGATGGAGACACTTCACATGTAAAGTTTTTCTTTAAGCATTACACATTTTCAGAGCCATGCATGAGTGCATATCAGGCTCTTGTGGACCCAAGCATAATATTAGGGGGTTAAAAAGGAAGCAATTATTCATAGGCTACTGCATTTTTTATTACATATCCCATGAATAATTTTGTGGATGAGACAAGAAGTGAGAATGAAAAATGCTTTAACATGGGATAATTATTTCATTTGTTTAGCTAAGGAAGAACTTGTTCCAATATTAGAGCCAAACAATCTCACTCTTGCATTTTCGATAGAAATTTCTATCTAGGAAGAACTCAAGAGAGAGAGTACTACTGATATTATAAATATTTTTCTCAACTATGTTGTGATGTTTGCCTACATATTAGTGACATTAGGTGATATTTCACTACACATATCACCTATCTATGTTTCATCAAAGGTTTTACTCAATTTGTCAGGGGTTCTTGTTTTCCTTCTTTTTTTACTTGGATCATTTGGGATATTCAGTGTGCTTGGTGTGAAGTTCACTCTAGTTATCATTGAATTTATTCTTTATGTAGTGTTGGTGATGGGAATTGGAAACATGTGTATCTTAGTACATGCATTTAAATCCCAACTAGTATATTTTTTCCATTGAATAATGAGTGGGAAACACACTTGTGGGGTCATCCATAACATTTTCAACCCTCTCAGGGGTTTTGGAATTTTTAGTTGGAAGCTTCATCACTATGCTTTTGTTTAGAGTGTTCTCGATGTTTATAACTCTTGTCGTGTTATTGGAATTATTACTTCAAGTGATTACATTTGTTTCCCTTATAACATTTTATTTATGAAGAACTGAAGAAAAGAGATTTGATTGCTTTCCCTGCATAAGAGTTAGTCCTAAGCATGTCAACAAAAAAATTTGAAATTCCTTTGGTGATTTAGTGTTTTTAGTTTTGAAATCATTTCCTAGAGCAACAAGTGGTGCTTCCATGAGACTCTTATCTCCAAGGTTATTTCAATAACATATCTAAGTATATTTGATTTGGACTCCCACTTTACTTTGTTGTAAAAAACTACAATTACAGGTGTTAAAATAGGATTGTAACTTCTATGGGATATGCAGGTTGTATAGCTCAACAATCTAATGGAAACGTAAGGAAAGAGATACTTTGGTTTGAGGCTTGAAAAATGCAAACAATACCATTTCATTGACAACGAGCTGGTAAAAACATTATACTGAACATAATACAATCCTTGGGAAATAAAGATCAGTTCATGTTGAGATGATAGAAGCAAAGGAGAAAGCTCCAGCTACTCCATGGTTTTGTCAATGGAAAATGAGGGTCAACATGGCAGTTTGATTACTTAGCTACAACAATGATCCAGACTTCAAATTTGTTGTAGCATCAAAGTCCATTGTGTTTCTTTTGTAATATGGAAAATGTTATTTTTTTCATAATTATAGAAAATGTCAAAATCATGTGAAAATCAATATGAATTGTAAAAGGAATTGGGAATGAGAGGTTATGAGGAGATTAAACAATCACAAGGAGGTGAAGGGTCACCTCTCCATTTGTATAAATGTACCCTCACTCTTCTAAGAAGAGGGGATTTTGGCCCTTGATTTCTTTTAGCATTGAGATTGTTGTTAACACTTCAATAACTTTGAGCGTTCTTGCTTTTGGAATATTTTAGGTTGATTTGTGGTGAGGCTAGTGGACTTATCTTGGAGATGATATGAGAAACCCTCCTTCCAATATTGGATTTTGATGGACCTGTTGTACATGTACTTGGATTTGCAGCGTTTTAAATAAGAATCTCTTCACCCTTGGCATATATTTTTGTGCATTCCTCTAAGGGTTGTAATGGTTATCTGGTACTCCTATTATGTCTTTATGTTTGGTTTCACATTCGTTGTATGTTGATGAAATAATTTATGTCTTATTTCTCATATGTTTGTTTTAATATTTGATATTTCATTCCACGCTAACGCTAGCAACCAATTGTGAACTAATTTGAAATTAACGTCTAGTACTTTCGTATTCTTGTATGTCTCAGATAGTTTCATTTAATAACTCCTCTTGATATAAACTCCTTATTATTTTGTTGTTATATTATTGTACCCTTTCTACAACTTATCAATTGTGGGTTGATTTCATCCTCATTCTTCGGGTATTTCAAAATTTCCTTCACATTAACATCTCTTCATTTGAAATCCAAGAGGAAACACACATGGTGGAAATCGGGTCCACATATCAGATGAGACTCCTATCCCAAACATTGTGAGGTATAATTAGGACTTTGCACCAGGGATATCCCCTTACTGATGGTGGCACATTTTTTCCCGTCAAAACATTGTTTAATTAAGACCAAGGGAAACAAATTCTTTTTAAAAATTGGAGCATACTAAACATCGGGAAGTGATACTTTCAACAATTCTTAGAAGAGAGAAGTGGATTGAGGATTTTCATTGAGGAGTATGGGTTGTGTCATCTATGAAACAGATTGGATAAAGTTGCATATCCTAATATATCCAAAAATAATCATTTTTGTAGCACATATGTTGAGTAGCCCCTATATCAAGTATCCACTCATCTTCCTAATAATTTCTCGTCAACTTTTTTGTGGTAATTAATTCCAAAAAATATGGCTCCTCATATCAACATGTTTGAAAGCCTCTTAATTATTTCCATAGCAAATTGAAGTTGAAGCATGGGACTTAAAGGGTTGTTTTGAGTTGAAATTTTGTCTTTTCTTTTGCAGATGTACATTATGAGTTCTACACTCTTTTGTGTAATGATTGCGGTGAATACATCTTTTTCACTTGAATTTATTTATATCTTCTCCTTTTCTTGGCTAATTGTTTTTTTTAGGATGATCTTGAGATCACATAAATTATTATTTATTTTAATTGTTTCCTCCTCTTCTTTATCTTCTACAATGATCAAAACCATGTCTAAAAATTGCATTGGATTGTGCTCTTGATTTATTGGAATATTGTATCTTCATCTTTATCTTGAAAATTCATTGTGATCTAGGTGGATATTGGTGGCCAACAAACTATTCCACTATCTCACAACATAATTTTCCTATTTTGAAAGTTTTCTATTTTTGGTAGTTTCAGATCATAAAATTTCAGAGCCGTTTTGAGGTCATAAACGGCGTTTTTTGGGGAAACATGGAAAATGTAAGTCATTGACTATGATTGCATTCAAAATTTGTTATTTATTTCCGCCTTAATCCACACCTGGGATTTTCTTGGAGAAATCCCGTAACTCTACTTGGTGTGGCCTTAGGGGAGAGTTTCGAGTTGAGGATGTCACTCAATTATCTATTCCTTCATCTAGGCTTACTCTTAGAGAAGTCAAGGGGGGTGGACCCTAAAGATGTATAAGGTTCAGCTAACTCAAAGGTAGCAATTTAGTTTTATAGGATTTAATACAAGACAATTCAATTATATGTAGCTTCCAATTACAACTATAAGCTCAATGAGCATATGCATCCACAAATATAGAAAAATAAGACCAATTCCCAAGTAGAACTACTTGCTAAGGATATCCCAAGTGAAAATATAACTTTTCAAAACGGCTTGGAAAGAAAACAAAATGCCATAAGATAGATGTAAAAGTAATTCTCGCAAGTTACAACTTTAGCAAGTGCAACAAATGAAACAAGTACTTGAGCATGAAATATATGCTTATAAACTTGGAAAAACGTTGAAGTGGTCAATGTAATACTTGAAAGTAAACAAGATGTATCCAAGATAAGAAACCAATCCCAAATGTAAGCACATAAAACACAAATTAAAATAATGATGTTTCTTTGTAGTGTATTTTCTTTGTGGTATGATAAATTATATCTTGGTTTATTTTAAATTAACTAAAATCTAAAGCGAGTTTCAAATAACTATGTTTTCGCAGACCTCACCCTCACCTAGGCCCTAGTCTCAGAGTGAGGAGTCAATAGGGGATGGAGGGTTTCTACCGTTTACTTAAATCAACTTAAGTTGGAGGTATTTTTGTTAGTGCAATGATTGAAAAGGAGAGATTGCTTGCAAAGTAAGTGATACTTGAAAAGTAAGGAAATTTCAATAATTTAGACAAATAGAACTAATGATATTGTAAGAGAATGTGAAGCAGGTTAATCCACCAACTATGAAATAAATGAAATAATAACAAGATAAAAATACCATAAAACTAGTGAGTTAAACCACCCAATATTATTCACCATTTAGTGTGTAAAATGAAGTGATTAACCTAGAGTGTTTGAATGCAATAAAGAAAAGTAAGCTAAAAATAATGGTTATCTAACTAGCTTACTTAATTAAATCAAAGAAAATAGTGAGACACTCAAGCAACACACGAAGACACCTTCCCCAAATGGGGAAAAGGGGATGCCAAGGGGAAGAAATCTCAAAGATCCCAAATGAAAATTTACTTTTATTAGAATCCATATTATAAAATGAGGGATCAGGAATGGAATGGGAGAAAGACTTACAATGAAATCCTTTGAGAGGAAAAAATGTCTACTCCAAATTCTTTGTGAGTTACAATGAGAAAGTTACAAATAGCCACCTCTTTGAAGAGGAATCAAACAAATCAAAGAATAAAATACAATGAGGATTGAAGTTAAAATGGCCCTCTTGGATGAATCCGTGAGACATAATTCTCTACCAAAATTACAGTGAACCTCTTGAAGAGGGTTACAAATATTGGAGTTTTGTGGGAAACCTTTAAAGTGTTTGTCAAGTACCCCACCCAAACTACCTAACTTATGCCACATATTTGTGCCTAAAATCAATGGTAAATAGGAAGATACAATTTGTCCAAAACGTACAAAAATCAATCACTTGGAGTAAGGTAATTTATTCCCAAAAGGAAGTCCTCAATTTGTCTATCATTGCCCTCAACAATTTGCACATGGGACATTCAATCCAGTTTGACAAACAATGCTCATGACCATCCTTCAAAAGTTAGCACAGGTCACCTTGATTTTATATCAAAGAGAGAGTGAAATTGGATTTAGTAGTTAGCCAAATAAAAACCAAGGTCTAGTATTAGAATAGATCATCCAACCTAAAGAGAGCAAGCAGACTTTGGTAGATAATAATTATTCAATTTTTTTTCTCAAAGGGAACACGAAATCTTGTTCCTCTTAGAGAAAAATTGACCATTGTTGGGATAGTGGTCTAATGTTAAGCCTAATGATTTTATATTCAATGATAAACCCAAAAAATAACCAATAAATGATTTGAGATTTATAGGATGGAGAGAAGCAAATATCGAGGGGATTAAAGCCCTCTTTTGTTTGATCTTCTGGAAAACTTGAGTGGCCTATCAACTTTGGATTGAGGCTCCTTGGCCTTCTTAGAGATGGATGGCTTAGCCGAAGACTTCACCACCTTCAAGTATGCAAGGCAACCTGTAACAATTAAACCACAACACTTTCAAAACAAATGATTAGTGATCCCTTGAGACTTTTCTCATATGATGTCAAGGATTGTCTTGTTCAATCAAGAACAAATAAGCCTAAGCCAAACCTGGGATATGAGCAAATTTCAAAGAGGATATACAAATAATTGGATTCCTCTCCCATAGGCAATAGTGCCCTATGGGTTGGGCTACTAAAAAAAATAGCTTGATATCAAATAAATAAATCATGAACATAAGTGCATATCAACAATTGGAAATAATAAAAATGTTACCTCTCAAAGATAAGCATGAGTGCACAACCTAAGTGAATAGACCTCCAAATCCTTTATATTATTTGTCAAATAAAGAGAATAAAAATGAGTATAATTTTTTTATGCTTCCACCATGAGAAAATGAGAGCTCTAATGGTTGATTTATACAAATTTGGGGGGATATACTAATGAAAACTAATCAAACAAGTGGAAAATGGGTGTGAATCCCAATGAGATAAAATTCCTCCAAGTGCTTTATATGATTGGTTGTAGGTGGTAGTCAATACCCTCAATACTGGTCATTGTATCCCTCTCACTATTGTGCATATTCTTTGGAGGATCTACACACCATTTTCTTGTTTCCATCTGTAAGCATATGGGGGATAAGTGAGATCCAACTCCCACCAAAAATTCAACCATATATTGGAGTTTAAACAAATATATAGATGAATAATATTTGGCATGCATGGGAGTTTAAATAATTGTTGAGATGATTGATATGTGTGGGAGTCTTACTATCAGTTGTTGAGACTCTAGACTAAACTTTGAAATGGTTTGTGTATCTCCTTAAAAAGTAATGGATAATAGTTAATTGCATTGTGTTCCAATGAGTGGGGGGGAATATTTGTCCCATGAGTCAAAGTTGTCTCTCACTAACTGCTATCATATTCGTGAGCATTTAAAGAGAAATATGTCTTTCTTAAAGGGAAACTCAAGCCCCGTTTGACTGATTGATGATTTGGCCAACTATGACTCCTAACTCATGGTGCTTAAGTCGTTGCAAAGTCATATTTCCACTTAAATTTAATTCCATGTAATTTTCTTTGTCCCCTTTGACTTTGAGAGCATATTTAATATTCTCAATTATTAATTTTTTGAATTTCTTGCCACTTTATCCCACTAACTTAGGAAAATGGGTTTTGAGGGGGCGTTGTTGACTTTTTGGCCCCTAAAGTGTACCTTCGAAGAATGTGGAGAGCATGAATTTCAAGTAGTTATATTCCCCCTAGCATATTCTAGGATCACTTATTTAAAATTTTACATATAAATTAATTAAAAATATTGTCCTATGGGGATTTTAATAATTTAAAAAATCCTATAAAAACCTAGTAAAATTTTGTGACACTTTAGATATGTCATAGCATGATAATATACATCAAGTCCAGGCACTAGGATGGACCCAACACCCAATCATCAAGCCGCACTCCAGCTTTGGAGGTATGTAAGTGTAAAAAATAAGCTAGTTATTCATTGTTGAAAAATGACAATAATTAGTTGAGTGAAAAAAAAAAAACACTCTAGAGTGGACTCACTTGATGACCGGGTCCCAAGTCGCCTAAACCTATTACAAAATTTCATCATGCAGTGTTGCAAAATTTGAGAGAACGAGAAAGTAGAGAGAGGAGAGAGAAAGAGTCAATAGGTGCATTGTTGACTTCTTAAACATTGAAAATTTTGATGAGCGTCTTGTACATTCGACCATAAGGTATTCAAATTATGCTAAGTACAACTTAGTAGATAACATTTGACTCCAATTACAATTACATGCTCAGTGAGCATATGCAGCCACAAATATAGCAAAATAAGACAAGTGCCCAAGTATAAGTACTTGTTATGGATATTCCAAGTGAAAATATAACTTTGCAAAGCAACTTGGAAAGAAAAAAATGCCATAATATGGATGCAAAAGTAATTCTAGCTAGTTACAACTTTAGCAAGTGCAACAAATGAAACAAGTATTTGAGCATGAAATATATTCTTATCAACTTGGAAAAATGTTGAAGTGATAAATGTAATAGTTGAAAGTAAACCAGATTTATCCAAGATAAGAGAACAATCCCAATTGTAATCACATAAAACACAAATTAAAATGATGATGTTGCTTTATGGTGTATCTACTTTGTAATGTGATCAATTTTATCCATTTTTTTTAAATTAACTAAGATCTAAAGCAATTTTCAAAGAACTTTGTTTCCCCATTCCTCAGCATTGTTCGGGCCCTAGTTTGAGAGTGGGGATTCAATAGGGTATGGAGGGTCCCTACCATATACTTTAACCAACTTAAGTTGGAAGTATTTTTGTTAGTGCAATGCTTGAAAAGGAGAGATTTCTTGCAAAGTAAGTGATAATTAAAAAGTAAGGAAATTTCAAGAATTTAGACAAATCAAAATAATGAGATTGCAAGACAATGTGAAAGCAAGTTAATCCACCAACTATGAAATAAATGAAATAATAACAAGATGAAAATACCATAAAACTAGTGATATAATCCACCCAATATTATTCACCTTGTAGCATGTAAAATGAAGTGATTAAGCTAGAGTGTTTGAATGCAATAAAGAAAAGTAAGTTAAAGATAGCGGTTATCTAACTAGCTTACTTAGGTAAATCAAAGAAAACAATGAGACACTCAAGTCGCACACTAAGGCACCTTCCCCAAATGGGGAAAAGGGGATGCGAAGGGGAAGAAATACCCAAGCTCCAAAATGAAAATTTACTCTTATTATAATCCCTCTTATAAAATGACGGATTAGAAATGGAATGGGAGAAATGCTTATAATGAAATCCTTTGAGAGGACAAAATGTCTTCTCCAAATGCTTTCCAAATTACAATGATAAAGTTACAAATAGCCACCTCTTTGAAGAGGAATCGAACAAATAAAAAAACCAAATACAATGAGGAGCGGAGTTACAAAGGCACTCTTGGATGAATCCAAGACAAAAATTTCTCTACCAAAATTATAGTGAACCTCTTGAAGAGGGTTACAAATATTGGAGTTTTGTGGGCAGCCTTCAAGGTTTTTATGGGGCTGTCAAGTGCTCCACCCAAAATTCCTAACTTATGTCATAGCTTGGTGCCCAAAATACATGGTAAAGAGGAAGAGCCAAATTTTCCAAAAGGTACAAAAATCAATGGTTGAAATAAGGTAAGTGTTACACGTCATTTTGTCACCATGAAACTTGACAGTTAAAATGGATCTCTCGTCGTCCACAAAAATGTTTCAAAGCACTCCCTTTCAATTCAAACATCTAAAACCCTTGAATAAATTATGAATTTTGGGTAACAAGGTCTTTTAACCTGTCTAGTATGACCTATGCACTTTTCCTAGTTAGTTTCCACCCATTCAAAATTTGTTCCATTCAAACCTACGCATAAATGTGCTCTATCTTCCACTATAGACCACACACATGACTCAATGAAAAGTAAAAATAAAAAGTAGGCTCTAGAAGCCTTGTTGGGAGAATATATCCCAACTAGAAGCTTCTTGGTCATATCTATTTGAGCCTTACCCCTCATAACATGGAGTTAATTCCCTTTCATCAAGGAACCCTAATCCCATTGTTAATGGATCTCATCCATCTTTTGTGGATCTGAAACTTCCTCTACTTGTCCTATAAATTGAGTGGAGGCTAGAGGGTTAGAGGAGTTCACAAAAGGTAGTCTTATGATGTTGAATTTAGATTGGGAAACTTATCATCCAAGGACAGGGTTGGAGGCTTTTGGGAGGAACCTCCTGACATTAAGGCACAATTTTTAAGTCTCGTATTTATCTCTAAATTAATACAAATGAATATTTTTTTCGATTGTATTGTCTTATTGAAATGATGAATGATTTATTCTCCTTTATGTATTCGTTGAGATGATATCAATTTCTAATCTCCCTAATCATTAGATTAAGCTTGTTTGAATCATTATATTTCATGTCTTTGATCTATTTTATGTTTGTGATCACATATCTTATCAAATCATTGAGGAGTTGCATTGAGACGGATCAGGGATCTCCATCAAACATTTCGCAAATAGTTAACGATACCATTATCATTTTCTTGTTTTGATGATTTAAACGAAGTAAGCTTAGGGAAAGAGTTATTCAAATGTTTGTTTCTATTTTTATTGTAGGAATCTAGGGATATTTTTCTTGTCTGCAAGAGGGATTTGTCTGCATAAAAAATTGGTGACCATACTGTTACCCAGATAAATCCCTCTTACGGACAAGAGCGATCTCCCTAGTATCCCAACAAACAACTAGAAACAAACAGACATAAGAATATCTCTTTCCCTAAGCTATTAGTATTCAGATTATCAAAACTAGAAAAGAGAGGATGATGCTCCTACCTTTCAACGAGATGCTTGGTGAAGACCTTGCCTATGACCCAAAGAATCTCTTCAATGTTGAGAAGAAACCTACGACCACAAGCATATAAAGAATCAAAAGCATCTTCAGTATAATAATAATCCAATTACCAGCTTAACTTAATGATAAATGAGATTAAGAAATGTAATTGCTTTAATGAATATAGAAAACAACAAAATGATAAAAAGTATCCAAATGCATTATTTTGGAATAAAAGAGAAATCTTACAACCAAGCCTTGATGTCGTATAGGTTCCCCCTGTATGCCTCCTAATCTTCCTCCTTGGTTTAACAAGATTTCCACTTTAAAATGACCAGCATAAGATTACCATAAGTGAACTCCCCTAAACCTGAAGTCTCAACTCAATTTATAGGAGAGACTGAGGAGGTTTAAGATCCACCAAAGATGGGTGAGATCCAAAAATGAGGGGATTAGGTTTCCTTGATCCAAGGGGATAAGCTCCATGATTGGTGGGATTTAGCTCGAACTGATTATGACTTAGAGGCTTCTAGTTGGAAAATATGCACCCAACTATACATCTAGAGGTTACTTTTGCCTTTTACTTTATTTTAAGTAGGGTGTGTAGGTTTTAATGGAAAATAAAGTGCAAAGTTCCGCAGGGAGGCTTAGTGATATCCGTGCATGCGAGGGAAATGACTACGAAAGGTGTGCAAGCCATCTTTGAGAGTTATTAAGAGTTGTTTTCCCAAATTTCATGACTTGGTCAAGGATTATAAAATTTTGACTTCTAAGAAAGCATGAGTATAGATGGTGATAGATCCATTTTGACCGTCAAATGTCATGGTGACAAAATGATGTGTAACACATACTTGGGAATGTATTACATCTCTTTATTTTCCTTGGTTTTTCTTTCCAATATTTTTTGTTTGACTTTATCTTAATATTGGAAAAATAGTGACTTTTCAGATCCTCTGGTTTGATTACCTTGATTTTATTTTTTCTTGAACTTTATTTTATCTGTGCGGTTTTGTTTCAGCAACATATCACAGATTTGCACACCTTTCCTTCAACAACAGTGTGCACTGGACTTAACTGTCTACCTACGCAAGCCTTAGAAATTTTTGAAAAAATATATTTTCTTCTAGTCAGAGTGTGGATTTTAATTTCTGAATGGTCATTATGTTTTTTTTTATCTGCATAATCCTTTTGTGAGCTTGTTTGAATGTCATAGTGAAGTCTTATTGAGAATCAATCCTTTTCACAATTTTGAGTAGGGTTTCATCTGGATTGTTTGTTGATTCATCAAAAAGAGATACGTTATTTCTTAGACCAATGTCTCCCTGTCTTTTTCTGTCAAATGCACCATATTCATTATTAATATTGCTTATTTAAGAAAAATAATTTGCTTATTTGTGAAAGATCTTTTAGATTAGTGAAGTTTAGAGTTTTCTCGAAAAATTAGTCTGTTTGTGAAAGAGTGCTTCTATTTTTTTAATGTTAAAAGAAAATAATTCATTTTTCAGTCTTGAAGTTTTCATAATTTCACTTGTAGATATAATTAATTTGAAGAATTCATTACAAATTTCATTTTAGAGTTTTATTGGTTTCTCCACAAAAAATTGAAGAATTGTGAGTGATTGCTTGTGAAAGAGACTTTGTATGTTTATTGACTTGTTAAATGAACTGAAATTTTGATTTAATTTCTGCAATTGAATTGTTTTCAAAGTGAAATTGGCATTTTGTGAAAAAAAAACATTATTGGAATTTGATTTTTGCATTTCTTTTGAAAATCAAAGAATCTCTCACTCTCTCATAACTAGGAATTCATTGAAAGGAAAGATTACAACTTCATATTTTACTGCATTAGAGTATCTTTATTCGATCGAAATATCATCAATTTCACGTCCATAACTCTTTGAGTAAGTAATAGCCTAATAACACAACGTTAATTAAAATTAATCTAGAATTTTAACATTTTTAGGGCTCATTCCACCAATATAGATCAGGTTAGTGCTTTGGAATAGGGAAGGGGGTAAATTTTCCAAAGATATATAAAAAAAAATCTTGTGGTAGGGAGTAAATCAAGTTATCACAATTTTGCTTTGGGAAGCTCCTCTTATACAAGATTCAAGCACGAGGTCATATTAGACCTAGTGAAGTAATCGTACCTACTTAATTGGTTACGATAGAATATTTTCACGCATTACAAACAGTGTTGAAAGGTACTTGGGGTCACTTGGAAGTAGGCCTCAGATTTACCATGTTGAGGATATTTCAAGGGGATTGAACTTTGTTACTTTTCCCTTGCGTGTACGCGGGATCTGTGATTGTTTCCCGAGGTTGAATTGTTATAGTTGGTAACCTTAGTAACCATAATCTTAGGGTTTTTTCCTGAGGTGATGGTAGATGGAAACTCTCTATTGTACCTAGAACGGATGTTGGCTAAAATCACTTGGAATTTTTGGAAGGTAATCTTCACTCAAGATGGCATGAGTGGAGTTACTTGCACCATATTTTTTCATTAATCAGGTTGTGAGGGTAACTGGTTCCATCCACTTTATCCATATATTTTCACATTGATTTTTATGACGTTAGATTTCATCACCAACTAGTGATTTGGCTGTGAAAAGACTATTTGTGTGGTTTGACTCCTAAATTTTCTAGTGCCTTTTAATTTGTTTGTTTTTAATTTTTAGAGGCTTTAGGTGTGATTTATTGATATTTTGTGAGTTCTTAATTAAAAATTCATCGTGACTGATATACCAAGACATTCACGGAGAATGCAGGGTAAACCCCCTGATTATACACCGAGTCAATTGGAGAAAATTAAGGCTGAAAGGGAAAAATCAACAAGATCTGGATCTTCATATCAACTTGAAACGTCTACCGTGGTACAATCTAAAATTGAAGTGAATCGACCTCAAGGATTTTAGACTTAGTGCAAACTGAACCAGTAGTTACCAAAAATATTTGACCTGAATCTGATACTGGTGAAGTCTCAGACAAACATTTAACTAAGCCAGAAATTCCTGAACCTAAGTTTTATTTTTCAGAACCTAAGTCTCCTTCAAAGGTTACAGCCCCTACTCTTGCTTTGCATTCATTGAAAGTAAAACTTATTGTTATCGAGAATCTAACTCCAGGTCTCATTAGTATCGAATATATTACTGCAAGAGATGAAGAAAAAACTCCAAGTAGTCCATTTCTTGTTGGTGAGCAGACCCTTCCTCTAGATCTTCCTATTTCTCCTTTTCAACCAGATCCTTGGTACCTTAACTTTTGGATTTTTACACTTATCTGGTTTAGGTCATCCACTTCACCACCTTCCTTTTTACTCTTTTCCCACAATTAATATGTCAGAAATTATTTCTGGAAGTATGTCTACAGATACATCCATGTTTTCAACTTCTCGGAATCATTGTTATATGGTGGTCCCTCAATTCCTCCTCGATGTCAATCACTTTCTCGGAATTTTTCGGGAGATTTTCCTTCTCCTCAGATTTCTAATATTTGATTTGGTTTTTCAACTTCTCTTGCCCAAGGTTTGACGTCTGACCAATATATTCATACGGTTTCTGGTGGTGTAGGTAATCCTCAAGTTAACCCAATAGGTGGTTATAATCCGCCTAGGGGGAAACCACCTCCACCTAGAGGGAAACCTTTTGTTGGTTCATATCCTATGGTTGCAGGGCAACCTTTAACTGGAAACTATCAAAGTTATGGTCAGATGCCTCAAGCTAGTTTAGGTCAACCCTTTGTGTCACAAACCTTAACAGGTACTCATCCAAGGTTGAATACCATTTGGAAACCTTCTTTGCTCAACAACCTTTTCAAGGTGCTCCACATATACCAATTTACTAACCTGCTCAGCCTACTAGACAACTTGTTTTAACTCAAGTCCAGCAACCTGTTCAGGGGATTCCTAAAGTTAATCCACAAATATATGTTCAGAAACAAATTCAACAGCCTAGTCTGAGCAATCCACATACTCCTATCCAATCTTCTACACAAACATGTGTTCAGTAACCAAGTACACCTCAAACACCCATCCCGGGAGTACCTCAAAATTTTGTTCCAATTACCCCTGAAGTATCGATGTGGCCTATTACACAGGCTATCCCTCAGGCATCCATTTATCAAGATGGAACTATAATCTATTCTATACCTTAAATACCTTTGGGACAACCTGGTATGGGAACTTGGCAAACAACGTGTCAAGGCCAGCGTTTTCAGGGCTAGTTATTTCAAGGTCAGCATTATCATAGTCATTTATTTCAAGGATAGTCTTTGCAAAGCCAACCCTTTTAGGGGAAATATCAATTGGGACATATGGGCCAAAATAGGTCTTTCCAAAGTCAACCATACCCTGGTCATACGCTTCAAATTCTGTCTCAACCTTGGTTTAGTATGGCTAACCTTGGTAGAGGAATGAAAATTCTAGTCGCTCAGGATATCTTGGATATCCTCCTCTAGGTATTGGACTTATCCTGCAGGGTTATTAGTTTCCACAGCAAGATCCCAGCCGACAGTTACTGTTTATTGCAACTTTGGATTTACTGAATTGTCTTGGCTAACAAATGATCAGATTTACTATTTCCTGTTTTGGCCGGAAATTACCACAAATTTTCCTAGTGACATTTCTAAATTTGAAGGTAAATCAGGAGAGGACCCTTCAAACCATGTCATGATGATCACCTTTGGTGCACATAAAATTCATTAATTGATGATTACATTCGATTGTAACTTTTTCAACGAAAATTAACAGGTTCAACATAAAAATGGTAAAATGAATTACCACGAGCTTCTTTTCACAACTTCAATTCCCTAGCTACTACTTTCTTGACACATATTTAGTTACCAATCCATTACGATACTGGTACCGAACTTTTGAACTCTTTAAAACAGAATTCGTCTACCCATATTTTCGATCAGATCCACGAAGGGAGACTTAGACATCGTTTGGTTAAATTTTTTATTCCAAATCATATTTTGGCTGAGTTTTTTACGAAGTCTTTACTTCCATTTGTCACTGATTATGTTTCCAAGGGAGGTGTTGTAATAGAAGAAAAAGTTATTGCTCGTGGCCAATATCTAGACCTTGTTTACACACAGTTTAGCACTTTGTATGACAAAATTTCAGATTTGTCTCGCCCTAGTCAACTAACCACAACTCCTTTTGGCTCTCACGCTGCTGACGGTGTAATCAGTTTTGTTAGCCAATATAAGAGTAAGAATAAAAATTCCAAGTGTAATACTCCTATTATAACTTTACCAGATTAACCTAAAGGAAATACTTCTCCTAAAAATACTTCTAAGATTAACGTTGTAGATTCATCTACCTGTAAAAATAAATCGATCGGAGGTAAGAAGAAGGGGAAATGTAAAGCAAAAAAAAACACTTCCTCGAAAGATAAATCAGATAAAACTGAAACATCGAACGAAAAGAAAAACCTCTCTATCCGTGTTTAATCTGTGATGAAGATTAATACACCAAGAAGTGCCCTCATCGTGATGAGGTAACTAAATTCATCAAAGTTTCACCCACCCCTGTTGTTTTGAAGGATCCATTTCCTTCTCAATATAGTAAGATGGTCTCTCACAATCCTTCTTCTTCCATCTCATCAGTAGATATAATGATGATGTTTTCTCAAGTTATGATTGCTACAAGATCTCAAGATTATAGATCTAAGGTTCCTGCCAATTGAAATGACATTGGTTCACCCAGTCAAGCTTCCACGTCAATCCCTCTTCCTTATGAACCATTACAGATTGAGAAACCTAATTCTGACATTGTGATTCGACCGCCTCCTAAAGGTTTTCTTTGAAAGTCACCTTTCAATCCACATGCGCGAGCTGCTCAGAATTATAACATCATTGAAGATATGACTATGTGACCTTTAGCATTGTCGGCCCTTGAAGTGTTGTAGACTTGTCCAACACAAAGGAAATTTATTTTTTCATATATAGTAGCTATTGATCCTCAGGATTATAATCTCATTACCTTTGATCTAGACAATTATGTACCTAGACTTCTGCATCAACTGGAATTCCAAATACCAGTTTTCGTCAAAACCAAACGAGTATTTCACACAGTAATTGATGAGGGAGTGTCTACGTGTATTATTTCGATTTCTTGTTGGAAATCCCTTGGTTCTCTAGCTATCAATTAGTCCCCCACAACTTTGAAAGCCTTCGATGGAAGAGTTGTTCGCCCATATGGGATTCTCAATGATCTACCCGGATAGAGATAGAAGGTAAAACGGATGCGGTTGAAGTTGAGGTTGTTGATGCTCAACTCGACTATAACATTTTACTGGGATGAATTTGGTCTTTGGCTATGTTAGTTGTGGTCTCATCATATTTTTCAATGATAATGTTTTCCCATAAAGGAAGAATTGTAAAAGTAGACCAACTATCTTATTATACTTCGGACTCTTCCTATACAAGTAGTATACCCTTTGTTGTAATTCGATTACTCCATATGAAGATGTTTGGGTAGGTTTTCTTAAGGATTCATATTCGATGGGAACTTTTTTGTTGCCTCCACCAAATTTTCCTCATAATGTTTCCCAGGTCTACATGATTACATCAAGCACAATTCCAACGTTGTATCCTTGGATTGTGCCTTCAAAATATGAATTTCCCTTGTACAACATTGATATGCCTTTTATCCCATTTGAATTGGCTTCCCAGGAAGTTCAGTCACTTTCCAACCCATCATCAATTGAAACCGATCAAGTGAATGTGATCAGTGATGACTATTATCATTTTTCATGTTTAGTACCAAAATAATTTCTTGGTCCTTTTGATAACACGTTTCCAAATGATGAGAGTATCATGGAAGTCATGAATTTGGATGAATTTCCATGGAATGATTATCGTTATCGTTCATCCTTTCTACCTGAACTTGATAAAATTGAGAATGACTTTCATCTATATTTTTAGCTGATATTATCGATAGTACTCAATTTCCTATGTTAGTCCTTCATTAATACTCTAAAATGAATCTAGGAAAGATATCTACAATAGTACCCATCAACATCTCAGTAAAAACCGGAATTACCGAGAACATTCATATAGGTGCTTCGTGCTCCCTTGATGAAATTGAGACATACAAAGCCCTATTTCAGGAATCCTGTGATATTTTTTCCTTGTCCTATGAGTAAATTCTAGGAATTGACCCCAACATTGTAGTTCATGAAATTAAGACATACTCGAATGCCAAACCCGTCAGACAGATATTACATCCAGTTCATCCGCGGAAAGTTGTTGCTATCAAGGCTAAAGTTGAAAATTTACTTAGAGAAGGTTTCATTTATCATGTTCCCTTGACTAGTTGGGTATCCAATATTGTTCCAGTAAACAAAAAACAAGGGACTATTAAAGTATGTGTCGATTATCAAGATATCAATAAAGTTCATCCAAAGGATAGTTATCGTACTCCTTATATCGACCAAATTGTCAATGACTGTGCACTAAACAAAATTTTTTCATTTATGGACAAATTT
Source organism: Pinus albicaulis (assembly GCA_034641835.2). Taxonomy (NCBI): domain Eukaryota; kingdom Viridiplantae; phylum Streptophyta; class Pinopsida; order Pinales; family Pinaceae; genus Pinus; species Pinus albicaulis. The sequence continues at coordinate 796,850,252 of CM076581.1, forward strand.
TTCGGATACAATCAGATAAATAGACTTCCTGTTGATCATCCCAAAACTGTGTTCATTTGTCCATGAGGGACCCTTTCCTATCACAAACTACCATTTTGATTGAAGAATGTTGGCGCAACTTTTCAAAGGGAAATGTCTTACACATTTCACAATATCAAACATATTGTGCAACGCTACCTAGATGAATTACCAACTCATTCGCTAAGACGAAAAGATCATCCCATGCATTTAAAAGAAATTTTCATTCAATATAGGAATTACAATATTCGTTTGAATCCCCACAAGTGCATATTTTGTGTACAATCGGGTTGATTGTTGGGATTTTTTGTGTCAAAGGAAGACATTCGTGTCAATCCACTCAAGGTTGAGACCATTGTAAATCTTCCTCCTCCTTCCAATATTCGCTAACTCAAAATTTTGCAAGGGAAAGAGAAATTTTTATGTAGATTCATCCCTAACTATGTCGAGCTAACTAAAGGTTTTACTCAGCTTTTGAAAAAGGGAATTCCATTCATTTGGGACGAGCTTGCTGAAAAATATTTTTGATGCATTGAAAAATGCATTGACCCTTGCACTGTTACTGCATCCACCTAATTATCAACAATATTACTTTTTATATTTAGCTGCATCTGATGCCACCTTGGCATGGTATTAGTTCAGGAGGACGAATCTGACACTGAACACGTGATCTACTACTTGAGTAGCAATAGCACGAAAATTGAAATCAAATATGCACATGTAGAGAAATTGGTCTTGGCATCCGTTCAAGTTGTCCAACGTTTTCGCCACTACATAATTTTACGCAAAACAATTGTGATGTATGATTAAAACCCTATGATGTACATTATTACCAAACAGTTTCTGGGGGGGGGATACTCTAAATGGATTTTCATTCTGCAAGATTTCGATTTAGAATTCGAAATATTTGAGTCTAAGAATTCATTGCTATTTGTTGAATTATTACGTGACTTTCCCTATACTGAATCTGAAATTGTGGTAGAGGATCATCTTCCAGATGAATACCTATACCTTATCAATACCCTAGATCCTTGGTATGGATATATCATTATATATCTTCAAACTCGAACTTTTCGGCTTGAGTTTCCTCCAACTGATCATCGTAGAATTCGGTACCAATCCCAACAACATGCTATTGTTGGTGATACTCTTTATTGTCATGGTGTTGATTTTGTCTTTCGGCGTTGTTTAACACATGAGGAAGACGTGAAGGCATTAAATGAATTCCATTCTGGAGTGTGTGGTGGTCATATTTCAGGGTTTTCCACTGCCTATAATATATTGCACGTTGGTTATTTCTAGCCGTCACTATTTAAATATTTCATAATTGCGGTTAGAAAGTGCCATAATTTCCAAGTTTTCAATCGCAATATGCATGCTCCTCTAGATCCTCTTCACCCAATCATAGTTTTCAGACCATTTGCAAAATGGGGCATTTATTTTGTTACATGTAACCCTCACTCAACCAGAGGGCATGGGTATATTATTCTCGCAGTAGATTATTTTATGAAATGGGTCGAGGTGATGCCTACATAGAAGGACGATAGTGAAATAGTAGCTATTTTCATCTTCAATCATGTAATTGCTAGGTTCGACGTACCACAAGCCATCGTTACAGACCCTGGTAGCCACTTTCAAAATTTTATGATGACTGAGATTTCTGCTCAGCTCAACTTGCACCATGACAACTCTACTCCTTATTATCCATAAGCGAATGGCCAATTTGAAGTAGTGAACAAGGTTTTGACCAATATAATCAAATGGATTGTTGGAATTCTTAAACAAAACTAGCATACCATTCTTTTTTCAACCTTGTGGGCATACCATACCTCTGTGAAAACATCAATTGGTTTTACTCCCTTCCAATTTTTTTATGGTTTGGAGGAATTTTTTTCGATTTAATGTGAAATTCTATAATTAAAAATATCCAGTGAGTTGTTACTAGCTACATCTGTAGAGGAGGAACGTTTTTTGTACCTAGCACAACTAGATGAAACTCATCGTAATGTTGCACTAACTAGTGAGGCTCATAAGAAACGTGTTAAGGATCAGTATGATCGAAACATGAATTTTCGCATTTATTCGAAAGGTAACCTAGTCTCAGTCTATGATCAAACACATGATAAGCTAGGAATTGGTATATTCGAACCTATGTGGCATGGTCCTTTCATGGTCAAATGTGTACTAGCTAAAGGGGCCTACAAATTAGTTGACTATGACGGTGTTTCTTTAGGAGAGCCCAGAAATGGTCTCTACCTTAAGATATATTTTGTGTGATTTATCTTGTGGAGATTTTAGTACATTAATTATATCATAGTTTTATGAGTGTGCGTTTTAGGTTTTCATTTTTTACGATTTCCTACTACTTTTCCTACTTATCTTAGTTTAAACTTGATTTTCAGACGTCGAAGTTCCCTCAGAATTACATTGGCTTTGCTGATGGCACTAGTTATAGTACTTGGAATTTTTCTTCCGTAGCTTGGGTTATCTATTCACCCATTGATGAGTTAGTTTCTGTTCATGGGATATGCCTTGGTTAAACAATGAACAACGTAACAAAATATAGTGCAGTCATTGAACTATTATCTGACGCCATTTCATTTGGCATTCGATGTTTGATCGTTAGGTTAGATGCACAACTCATTGTATTACATTTAAACGGTGTATATACAATTAGAAGTTCATGAATGTTAAGAATGTTTTTATGAGTTTGTCTCTTGGAAAGACAGTTTGATTATATTGAATATCATGACATTTCAAGAAATTTAAACACATTATCTTATGCATTTTCCAATCATGTGTTAAATTCACATTTGAAACATTTGTAAATAAAAATAATATTCATCCATATATTGAACAAGATAAACTGAGAAAAAAAGTAGTAGTTCTCATTAGGTAATATAGTCTATAGAAAGTGTGTTACAAAAATTTCATCCAAAGGTCTAAGGCTCTATGGCCTTTATTTTCTGAATGTGTTGATACAAAAATATAAATGTAGTCCTAAAAGACTAGCAACTATCCATGATGATGATCATGATAGCAGACTATAGCACGAGCTACTTTGCGTAGTAGTTGCGCCCTAATTGGTCCTGGAACCCCGACCACGTGCCTCTAGTAATGGAGAGGAAAATCATCAGTCCCAGTATTTGGGATATCTATAGTCAACCTCTCCAGGTTATGCTCCATCTCGGTCAAGGCCTCTACTGCATATGAGTGGGGCACTACAATTGCTATAGGATAGTCCCCTTTCCTGTCAAAATTTTGTAGCTCTGTTGGTCGATTTGGTCCCACATCTGCATTAGCATTTGGGATAGTTGTCTTTGGATGATAAAAACAAAATTAAAATTAAAAAACATTAAAACATCAAAATGAGAAATTTTTACCTAGATCACCCCACTGCATTCCAGCTAGGAGTGGCATATCTAGGTCACCTATGCAATCCATCCCTACATATGGGAAATCCTCGATCATGAAGATCTGACTTCTTAGCCATGCAAAAATTTAAGGAGTATACTTTACTATCGGGTTTACATCGCGTCCATGGCGAGCCATCAATGAAGCCCACTGCAACATACGTTGATTGTGAGGTCCTGTCTCATCAACGAGAATTTTTTGTGGGATAAGGAGCAGAATCCTCTCTAGGGAAAATGAAATGAGAATGGAACCATAACTGAAATTCTTCAGTTTACCATTATTGTCTCTAATTGGTTGTCCTTTCATGTTTACAACTAATCCTTCACACCAGTTGAAAATAGTGGATTACAAACACTCCATTGCAATCTACATTTGGGCCTTTGTGGCCACGTGAGGCGTTGCGCTTCCACATAGTTTGGTGATTATGAAAGAAATGGTCCTTAAATCAAGTCTCTCAATGGTTTTGATATAAATCCTAACATCCTTGAGCTCAACACCATTAACACAATATTGCCTCAAATATAAAGCAGTAGTCTCCCCACTCGGTCTCTGACCAAAGAGAGAAATGTCAATCCCTCTACGGGACAACCCATTCAATAAGTGCATATCATCGGAATCAATGGTAAGGCAGTGATCCCCTATGATGAAACATTGTTCCTAGAAAATTCTTGACTGTCATCAACCATGTCATGAGGTTCAGCTAAGCTTTCATTCCGGGAATGACCCAACATTTGTAGAGGCCACAATTTTTAAAATATTGCAGGGTTGTTGGATCATCTATAGCTTCTGCATCATGGGTTTCATGTTCACTCTCTCTCCACTCTAGCATGAATGATCAATAGTCCTGAAAATGAAAATGACAATTGAGAAATGTTTGAGAGAAATTTGTTAATTTTGGGGTGTGGTTTTATTTATTTTTGAAAACCCTTGCCGCCTTTCGTGGTTTTTATTATAGACAGAGCGTATTTGCAAAGTTTACCAGTAGAGAAACTACGTAATTCGTGTTTTTGTGTGTGTAAAAAATTATCGATGTGTGTGGTCCCAATGAAGGGAAACCACGCACATCTGTGGGCGAATTTTCAAAACTTGAACGACCCAAAAAAATCAAACTAGTGGTTAAAATTAAAAATTAATCAGATGAAACGCAAGATAATGAAGAGATATATTACCTAGAGAAAACGGTTCACAGATTGGTCCATCGGTTTGCTTGAAATCATCCTTTGAAGTTTTGTGGTAAAACACCTCTTTTTTGCTCTCAAATTGGTTAAAACTCAAAATGGTGAAAAATGAATTACTTTTTCAATTTTTATAAATTTTTTGGTCAATAAAATACTATGTTTTATGCCTTCAACTTTTTAAAAGTCAATTTTTGATGTTTTTTACCATAATTTTGAGCGATTATGATAATATATCGGGTGTAATGTGTAGAATACAAGTTACAACATAAAAAAGAACTATTTTGACTATGAGCGAACTTTTATCACTTTTTCGGGCTCTTGAAAAATACAAAAAAGCGAAACTTTGGAGTTATCTTTTAAGCCCTTTTCAGACTCGCTAAACATGAAAAGATCGTCGAGTACTTGATGATCCGAATTCATAAAAATAAATGAACAGTCATCTTTCTAGTATAAGTTTACTTCTTTTCCGAACATAATTAGACTATTTACGAAAAAGGTATACTGACTAAGCATGGTCAATAGAGTTCTCTCCTGCATTATTTTACCCTTTTTTGGGCTTGAGGGACTAAATTTATGAAAAATAACACTATGGAGTTTACCTATGTTTTTCTCCTGACTCCCTAAAAATGAAAAACAACGAAATTTACTTTCTCTGGGCTCGTTAAAATTTATGTTGAAAGAGTTGATTTAGTTTACTTTTCGTGCCTTTTCAAACTCTTTAAACATGAAAACCGACATCGATTTAACCCTAAAATGGACTCGTAAAACTTAACAGTGCAAGACTCATCAATCATAGCGATATCGAACCAATCCTTCCTAAGGTTCGTTAAAAATACTTCGGAGGACTCATCTGAAGGATGAGTTTACAAAACAAGAAAATTTCATCCTCCTCAAGCTTGAAAAAAATAAAGAGGTAATTTTCAATAATGGTGAGGGTGGATTGGGAAAAGGTTTTTTTTTTTTGCATTCATTATAAGGTTGTATGTTACTCTTGAACACAATACTCTGTCACACATGTGTCTGGGCTGGGTAATCCATTTGTGTTAAAGTTAATCGAACATCATTGAAAGTCTTTAGCTAGTTTTGGGTATTATCATTAAGTCAAATGTTTCCAAGTCAATTTTCATGTCACTATGTGTCCAAGAGAATTTCAACCTCATTTCATGTTCCTTTGAAAATTTTAGCCCTCAATCGCGTCGGTCATCCCTGAGTCAGTCCTTGAAAAACAGTTCTTCAAAATTTGACATGAAGTTTCGTGTCGTAGGCCCTTTTGCAATAGATCCCTTCCTATCAACTTCAGCTCACTATCTAGGACGTTGATATAGAAACCCCTTGTAGTACCTTGAATCCTACATGCCTTAATGGCAGGGTTCTCGCCTTCGATGACAGGTTCTCATCATTGGCCTTCGATCGAGTGATTCTATGAGCGTTCGACTTATGATCACCTAATCACACTTCATATATTGTACTGAGAGTACCTTGAGAGCGATTTTCATTATTGGTGGTTTCTCTCGCACTTGTTAACGGTTCACATCATTGACTTGTAATAAAGTGGTATCTACCATGTTCGACTTCAGTACATTTGTTCACATGGTTAGATTCATACTATGAATCGAGAGATGAATATTAAGACCATGGATATAGTTTCATCCTTCCAGGCTCCGAGGAGTTATGTATTCATGATTATGTAGATAGATTCATAATAGATGGTTGTCCATACTATGTCTACTATTGATATGATTCTAGGCTATTTTTGTACTTGTTCATCGAGTCAACTTTACTCTGAGTATGGTAATTCCTACCTCGATGATGATTATATATATTGCGTTGTAATCCTTGAATGTTTGTTACATGTTTCTGACTATTGTATCTAATCCAATCATTGGTATGATAAATCACTTCAATATTTTAATGACTTTTGAGACTTCGCACTTTAGGGGGAAATATGTTACATGTCATTTTTTCACCACGACACTTGACAGTTAAAATGGATCTCTCGCCATCCATAAACATGTTTCAAAGCACTCCCTTGCAAGTCAAACATCTAAAACCCTTGAATAAATTATGAATTTTGGGTAACAAGATCTTTTAACCTATCTAGTATGACATGTGCACTTTTCCTAGTCATTTCACGTGCATTCGTAATTTCTCCCATTGAAACCTACGCAAAACTGTGTTTTTTCTTCCATTGTAGACCATGCACATGACTCACAGAAAAGTAAAAATAAAAAGTAAGTTTTATAAGCCTTTTTGGGCAAATATATCCCACTAGAAGCTTCTTGGTCATATCTATTCGAGCCTTACCCCTCAGAACATGGAGCTAATCCCCTTTCATCAAGGAATGCTAATCCCATTATTAATGGATCTCATCCCTCTTTTTTGGATCTAATACTTCTTCTAATTTTCCTATAAATTGAGTGGAGGCTAGAGGGTTAGAGGAGTTCACAAAAGGTAGTATTATACTGTTGAATTTAGATTGGGATGCTTATCATCCAAGGAGATGGTTGGAGGAATTTGGGAGGAACGTTGTGACATCAAGACAAAGGTTGTAAGGCTCTTTTTTATCTCTGAATTAATACAAATGAATGCTTTATTCCATTGTATTGTTTTACGGAAAGGATGAAAATAATTTTTGCTTTCATGTATTCATTAAGATGATATAAATTTCTAATCTCCTTGATTTTTATATTAAGCTTGTTTGAATCATTATATTGCATATTCCTTTGATCTCTTTTATGTTTGCGATTGTATATCTTATAAAATCACTAAGGAGTTGCATCAGGACGAATCGAGGATCTCCATCAAGCATTTTGCAAATAGGTAAGGGAACCATTATCCTTATCTTGTTTTGATTATTTAAATGAAGTAAGCTTAGGGAAAAAGTTATTCAATTATCTATTTGTTTCTAGTTTTCCCTTAGGAATCTAGGGAGATCGCTCTTGTCTGCAAGAGATATTTGTCTGCATAAGAGTAAGGTATTACTAAAAGATAGTCCTCAAACTATCTATTACCGTACACATGGGACATTCCACCAATTTGAAAAACAATCCTAATGGTCATCCTTCAAAAGGTAGCATAGGTATCCTTGATTTTCTACCAAAGAGACAGTGAAAATGATTGTATTAGTTAGCCAATCAAACACCAAGGTATAACATTAAAATAGAGCATCAAACCTAAAGAGAGCAAGCAGACTTTGGTAGATAAGAATTATTTCAAAAATTTTGCTCAAACGAAAAAAAGAAAGATTGTTCCTCTTAGAGAAAAACTAACCATTGTTGGGATAGAGGTCTAATATTAATCCCGACACTTTGATATTCAATGATAAAGCCAAAATAGTAACCAAGAAATGATTTGAGATTTGTCAGATGGTGTAAAGAAAATATTGATGGGCTCAAATCCCTCGTTTGGTTGATATTTGGAAAACCTGGATGGCCTTTATAAACTTTGGATTGATCCTCCTTAGCCTTCTTGGAGATGGATGGTTTAGATGAAAACCTTGCCACCTTCAAGTATGCAAGGAAACTTGTAACTCTTAAACCATAACAGTTGCAAAACAAATGATTAGTGACTCTTGATAATTTTCTCATATGATGGCAAGGATTGGCTTATTTTTCAACCAAGAACACGTAAGCCTAATCCAAGCTTAGGAAATGAGAAGATGTCAAAGAGAGTATCCAAATAATTGGATTCCTCTGCCCTAAGAAATATTTCCCCTAAGAGCTAGACTACTAAAACAAATAGTTGTAAATCAAATAAATAAATCTTGAACACAAGTACATATTAACAATTGGAAACAATAAGCCCGTGGGGCTTGGTCTAGTGGTCAGCAGACGTTCTGCTAAGGTGTTCGTGCTGTTAAGCAGGTCACGAGTTCAATCCCTGACCCCTTCGGTCGATTACCTGGGAGGTGTTTGTGCGGGCCTGGCGATCCCTCCCATAGGGGTTATAGTGGTAGTCGGGGGGATTCGACCCCGTGTTACGCGAGTACGATACCTCTGCCGTTGTTGATTCCTCTAGCACAAAAAAAAAAAAATGGAAACAATACAAATTTTACCTCCCAAAGATAAGCATGACTCCACAACCCAAGTAAATATACCTCCAAAGCCTTTATGTTATTGATCAAATAATGAGGATACAAATGAGCAGAGTTTTTCTAAGCACTATGCTTCCAACCATGAGCAAATGAGAGCTCCAATGGTTGATTATAAAAATATGGGAGAATATCCCAATGAAAACTACTCAAATAAGTGGAAAATGGGTGTGAATCCAGATGAGGTTGAATTCCTCCAAGTGGTTGGGATGACTAGTTGTAGGTGGTAGTCAATACCCTCAAGGATGACCATTGTATCCCTCTTAATATTGTGTCTATTCTTTGGAGGATCTACGTACCATTTTCTTTCTTCCATGTGTGAGCATGTGGGGGATAAGGGAGAGTCAAATCCCACCAAAATCTCAACCATAACTTGGAGTTTAAATAGCTATCTAGCTGAATGATATTTGGCATGCATGGGAATCTTCCTAGAAGCTATGTAGACTCTAGACTTAACTTTGAAATGGGATGTGTATCTCCTTAACTGGTAGTGGATATGATCCGGATTTATGTAGGAATGCAATAAGATATAGAAATAAACATAAACACAGAGATGCAGCAGAAATAAAACTCCATTTCATTAAAATCAAATGAATGAAATATGTTTACAGACAGAATGGAAATAAACTAGCTAGGGTGATGGTAGCTTATCTCTGAGAAGAGATGTGGTGGCTACATGCCTCTTAATTGTGTTAAAATGAGGCTCGAAGGCCTATTTATTATTGAGAAACAATGGAAAACCCTAAACATCAAAAAACCTAACCCTAGGAGATGAAGCGCCAAAATTGTGGGCCCCGTTTGGGTAAATTGGTACATCAACTTTGGAATATGATCTCACTTTGACTCGCTCAATACCTCGTTAGAAAGAACTATCCAAGGACTACAACTTTTGAGTGAGAAACATCAGCCAAAGACTCATGTTGCTCCCAGTTTTCCCCAAAAACGTTGTTTAGGGCCTCAAAATGACTCTGGAAGTTTAGGACCCGAAAAACTGCTAAAAATAGTAAATTGTGATGAAACTGAAAAACTAAAAGAAACGATGGTGGGGGTCCAAATGGAATAGGTGGGTGGCCACCAATATCCACTTGGATCATTCCTCCCCCCTTAGGAAGTAATGGTCCCCATTGCGTTGAGTTCCTCCATGGGATGAGGGAAATTCTGCTGAACTTGGTATTGGATTTGTCGAAGATGTCATGGACCCGTGGGCGGACGTGCTGGATGTGTTCAGTAAATTTGGTTTCTTTATCAGCCTCAGACAGTACATGTGTGGATTTTTCCTGTGTGGTCGCATGAGGTATGGAAATATCAAGCGGTAATGCGCTTGGGGTCAGATCAATGGAGTGCTTGACTTGACAGTGTAGAGGAACCTCTGTGGGTGAGGAGAAAATGTCCTCGTATTCCCCCATGAATTTTTCCATCTATTTTTGTCGTGAAGGTGAGCCCTGTTTCGAGGTTGTGGCCACAATATTCTTCTTTCCTTGTGGGCAAATGGTAATGCAAATAAATTTCCTGTTTTGGGAAACAAGCTTACTGCATTGTTTTGTAGTTGTCAAAGAGATGGCAGGAGACGGTACTACCTCCAATATCTTGTAAAATTTATTTCCCAAAGTAATAAAAAAAACATGAGGCCTAGACTCATACACAGCATGTTGCTTCCATAAGTATGGTTGGCCCAATAATACATCGAACACATCAAGAGGAGAAACATCACACATTACCTCATATATGAATGGCTTGATGTTGTATGGAAGGCGACACTATTGGTGGAAGTTGAGATCTATTCCTTTGTGAAGCCACCCAATGGTATACGGATGCAGGTGTGCTATGGTCGGCAGGCCAATCTGCTTCACAACCTCTGTTGAAATGAGGTTCTTTTGGCTTCCGTTGTTGACAAGGAATTGCAGTGGAGAACCCTTCACCCACATCTCCGAATGGAAGAGGCGCTCTCCCTCCTCTAGATCTTAGGGATCCTCCCCCTGGAGCTTGGTGGTGGCAACAATGGCACTGGGATCTGCATCAATGATCTACTTCCCTTTTTCATTTCCTTTGTCTCGTTTTGACTCAGGATCAGAACATGCATTTGATTCGGGTGCCTTTAATTTATCCACCAGTGACTGTTTGGCCCGACACTCATTTTTGTTGTGAGTGGGGCTGTTATGAAATTCACACCACTTCCATGTGCCCTTATTTGGATTTTTGGTGTTGTTATGATTCACCCCACTTTCCTTGGCTTCAGATTCATGGATCCAAAGTCTCATTTCTTCTTCTTAAATTTCTGCTCAATCTTGGTGGCATAGAGATATGTCGTGCCAAGCGAGGTAATGTCGAGGAAATCCATTTCCTCTTGAATGTATCTGTGCAAACGGTTGCGGTACTTGAGAACCAAATGTCTCTCTAAATATTCAATACCAAACTTTGTGCGCAAGGTATGGAACAGATTCATCAGTTCTTGTACATCTTAATCCATTTTTTGCCACAGCGTGGTCCATTGGATATAATTGTCCTCATATCTCCCATAGGATATTATTTTTCCTTGATGTCGTCTCAGAATGAATTCCAAGTGGGTGTGGCCGACAACAGAGAGGGTTCCCTCTCTTCCTTTTGCTCACAGTAGGTTTCCCACCATTTTTTGACATGGGGGGCGGCTCTGAGGAGTGAAAAAATAATACTTTCTTGATAGGAGAAATAATGGACCGAGAAATACCCTTCCAGCAAATTCAACCATCTACATATAATGTATGCATCTATCTGGCCTTCAAATATAGGAATGTCAAAGTTGACTTGTACCTTGAAAGGAGAGGCACCTCCAGAGTGGCTACTGGATGTAGATGCGCCACCGATGGGTAGTCATTGAAGGATCTGGGCAAATTTATCCATCATCACGTTCATCTGTTTCTCAAGGACATCCTCGAGCAATATTTTGATAGGATCTCCTACTCCCTCGTCTTTCTTTTCTTCTGCCATGGGAGGTCCTCGAGGTTTGCGAGGTTGATCTTGCAAGGGTTCAACCATATCGAGCCCTAACTCCTTATACCCTAACCTCGTTGGGGACATGCAAAGAAAAATAGAGAAAGAGTAGAAAGCTCTAATACCACTGATCCAGATTTATGAAGGAATGCAATAAGATATTGAAATAAACATAAACATAGAGATGCAGTGGAAATAAAACTCCATTTCATTAAAATCAAATGACTGAAATATGTTTATAGAAAGAATGGAAATAAGCTAGCTAGGGCAATGGTAGCTTATATCTGAGAAGAGATGTGGCAGATTAATGCCTCTGAATTGTGTTACAATGAGAATCAAAGGCCTATTTACTATTGAGAAACAATGGAAAAACCTAAATATCCAAAAACCTAACCCTAGGAAATGAAGCGCCAAAATTGTGGGCCCCGTTTGGGTAAATCGGTACATCAACTTCCTAGGGACATAACTTTGGCATATGATCTCCGTTTGACTCACTCAATACCTCGTTAGAAGTATCTATATGAGGACTACAACTTTTGAGTGAGAAAATTGGTCAAAGACCCATTTTGCTCTCGGTTTTCCCAAAAAACGTCGTTTAGGGCCTTAAAACGGCTCCAGAAGTTCAGGACCCAAAAAACTTCTAAAAATAATAAATTGTGTTGAAACTGGAAAACTGAAAGAACCAATGGTGGGGGTCCAAATGGAATAGGTGGGTGGCCACAAATATCCACCTGGATCAGGATAATAGTTAATTGCAATGTGTCCCAATGAGTGGGAGACAAAATTTGTATCATGTGTTAGAGTTGCCCCCCACTAACTACTTGCACGTTCATGAGAATTTAAAGAGAAACACAACTTACTTAATGGGAAACTCATGTCGTTGTTTAATGATTGATGACTTGGCCCATTATGACACCAAACTTATGGTGCTTTAGTGGCTTCCAAGTCATATTTCCACTTAACTTTAATTCCATGTAATTTTCTTTGTTCCTTTTTAATTTGAGAGCATATTTAATATGTCTCAATTATTAATTTTTTGAATTTATTGCAACTTGATGCCACTAACTTAAGAAAAATGGGTTTTGAGGGGGTGTTATTGAATTTTTTACCCCCAAAGTGTACCTTAGAAGAATTTTTGGATGGAGAGAATGAATTTCAAGTAGTTATATTCCCCCAACATCTTCTAGGATCACTTATTTACAATTTTATAAAGAAATTAATTAAACATTTTGTCTTGTAGGAATTTTAATAATTTAAAAATTCCTATAAAAACCTAATCAAATTTTGCGACACTTTATATATGTCCTAGCATGGTAATATACATAAACGCTAGTTACTAGGATGGACCTAAGGCCCAATCATCAACCCACACTCCAACTTTGGAAGTATGCGAGTGAAGAAAACTCAACTAGTTATTCATTGTTGAAACGTTGGAATAATTAGTTGAGTGAAAAAAACATTCTAGAGTGGAATCACTTGATGACCGAGTCCCAAGTCGTCTAAACCTATTACAAAATTTCATCATTCTAGTGACATTTAACGCAATTCCCCGCAGGGTTGCAAAATTTGAGAGAACAAGAAAGTAGAGAGAGGATAGAAAGAGTCAATAAGTGCATTTTTGACTTACAAAACATTGAAAATTTTGATGAGTTCCATGCACATTGGGCCATGGGGTCTTTCTATTTTTATAAGTAAAAATCACTAGATAACAGTTCTCCTCGAATAGACCTTTATAATAGGCTATCATGCGCACAAATCGGATATCATTTGCTAAGGAAGTTGACATTACAACTCACGCCATCAGGTCCCATAACCCTTTGGTGTTTCGTCTCCTAAGGTTATGGTTTTGAATGTTTAGGGTTTCTCATTGTCTATTCATTATAAAAGGCCTTTGAGCCTCATTGTAACAGAGTTCAGGAAGGTGCATAGCCATCACATCTCTTCTCAAATATCAGCTACCACCATTCGAGTTAGTCATATTTCATTCTACATGTAAATAGTTTCAATATTTCTATTTATTAAATGAAGTCCATTTTCATTGTATCTTTGTGTTTGATTTTAAATATGTATTTCATTTCGTTCCCTTCTTAAATTCGGATCACATTGTATGTGCCTCTTCCTCTAAAATAAAATTATTTTCTTGAATTGGTCAAAGGAATATCTTTTTGTGAATTGTTCTTACCAAATTTTGTGTAATTTTGGACCAATAAATCATTAAGAAAATTTAAAAAAAATATGTATTATTCAATTTGGTAACAATTTGAAAAGTTTTCAATAAATTTTGATAAGGAGAAAAAAATTTAGTCATAAATCTTTCTTCCACATCCTTAAATCCACATTTGATTGTTTCATTTGATCTAGGTAAAATTAGATGAACACATAGCCAATCATCAGCCTACCCTGCTTACGCAATCCCTAGAGAATTAAACCCCTATTAAATAGGAAATTAAGCATTCCTTGATTGCGCAGTTCATCATGGGCTTCATGTGGTTATATAACTACATCTAGGAAGTTTGCTAAAAATACAACTGATAGTTTACTTGCCTTGAACCTTTGTCTCAACTAGGTCTCCACCATAATTGACATGCATGTAGCTATAAATAGTGAATCATCAGTTACTTGGTAGATCAATACTGGTGAATCAAATCTATTTTAATTCACTTGATCTTCCACTAGCTCATCAAATAGGTAGAACTAGTTAAACTGATTTTAACTCAATTAATGTGAGTTAACTGATCCCACTCACACTACACTAGTGCTACAACTGAAACTGGACCTTGTTAATAATAGAATCACTCTACATGCATATCCTTTTACCCTCGACTCTAAATTCTTGAGCTAACTAAGTATATCACACTTAGTTAACTATTACAAGTTGTTATGAGATAAGATTATAATTAATTTTCCAATTTATTTAAAAATTGGTTACACATTAATGTGTCGCTAGGATCCATCACTGTGTGACCTGTGATCCCACACTAGTGTGTGTGCATTTTCTTGTTTAATTTCAACACTCTGTAATATTCCCAAATGGGACTGCTTAGCAAAGCATGCCTGAAAAACGCATTTTTCAGGAATGTATGCTACAGAATTGAAAAATAGCCCTTGGATCCCTTAGATCTAAAAATCTAAGACCCAAATCCAAGAAGGGATCAGAAAAAAATCCTTCTAGGTGAGGTAAATAGGTCTCCCACACCTAGTATGGTTGAAATACACCCTAGAATGGGCCTGAAATGATATGCAAAGAGTACTCCAATAAAAATGACGCAGTTTAACTGAATAGAAGTAGGAGGCCAATATGGAGGCTGAATAATTACATGTACATCATCAAAACATATTTACAATGTGGCCCATAAAATGTACAAGAGAAGTATGAAGACTTTTATGAAGAAAACCCTCAGAAAGAGGTGTTGCAACAATGTATTAGACTACAATAAGGCTTGAAAGAGTTATTTTAGAGAGTTGTAGCAGCTGTATATTACATATCAGATCTAGAACAGATCTGTGTACAAAATATTAGATCTATATCAGATCTGTACACTAGATGAGTTCCTCTATAATTTCCCCTTGGGGTTTTGAGCAAAACATGAAATACAAAGAGTAGATCTGAGATATAAAGTTGCAGATCTGCAGTAAAATTCAGAATTTCTGAAGTAAATACAATGAAAAGCAGATTAGATCTTAACATGGCATGGATTAGATCCCTAATCCATGGATCACCACAGTGAAGGGCAGAACCCCAACACTAGAGATCTCTCCTCCAAAAGTATGCCAAAACACCCTGCAACTATATGTTTGCAAATAACACAGTTATGGAAGGGAAACTACATTGTAGGCTCTGGTACTGGTTTGGCCTGATGCCAAGATCTGAAAAGGTAGCTCCAAAGATATAATACACTCTTGCCAATGAGATAGAAGACTTTCCCATTGAAAAGAGGCACTAGATTGGCCTAGATCTGAATAGATCTAGCCTCCACTTGCTGCAGATTATAAGGAAAACCAAACCCTCAACAGGATCTGCATTGCAGTTGGAAGATGTAGCTTGGCCAAATGCCTGATAGTGTACAAGATCAACAAGACTCCTCCAAGATCTACTCAACGGAAGAGGTGGGATTCTCGATCAGGAACACCCTAGTGCTAAACAACACTATTCTCTGCTAAATAGCCAAGAGGATAAGAAATGTCTAAACGGACAATATCTTCAGAAATATCATATCATGAACAACCTTCCCTTGATGTCCTCCTCTTCATTTTATAATATAGAGATCTTTCCAAACCCTAAACCATCTCAATGATTTAGCTCCATTCACATGTGTAGCCTCCAACTAAAACTACATTGTGCATCTAGGATGTTCATTGCATCTAGACAACGCTGTTGATTTGGTCCTAGTTGACTTGGTCAATTGATCCAGCCTCTTTCACACTTAAGTGTGCTTAATAAAATAGCTCATATTTAGCCTTGTTCACATTGAGCATTGATTTATTTTTTTGTTTAGGAGTTTTATTGATCCTCCTTTACAATTTTATTCATGAGACAGAAAACAAAACAAAATTGAATATTCCCATTAGCTTAGGACTAATTGAGAATATTACAGTCCTCCCCTCCAAAATGTTGCTTGTCCTAAAGCAAATGATAAGGTGAGTGCTGCAACTCTTTTCCTTCTCCATTGGTGACACAATCAAGTGATAAGCCTCCTCCATGAGCTGAGTGTTCACCAAAACAACCTTCCATGAATTGTTTCTCTAATGTTATTATGAGAGGTAAATGCCCCGTCCCATAAGGAGTCAAAATTTCAACTGAAACAAGCATGGATGAACCAGTACTCTCTCTAAAATAGGTAGCATATGGCACATAGAGAGTTCCCATACCATGTGGCACATACATGGCCTCCATCCTCATTCCAGACATCCTCATGAAAAGTACAAGTATATCATCTATGTATGGAAGAAAAACTATGTAAATAAAAATAGAAGTTTGAGTAGGAGGAGGTGGGTCATAATGCCACATATGATACCAATGAAGTGCATCCCCTGCCTACCTCAAATCAAGATATGGTAAGTGGTTTTCCCACCACTTACTTGCTGCCCAATCCATCTCACTATTGTTGAAGGTGAGAGATATGTTTGGTGCCTTAGTAAAGCACCCATCATGATGGAAAATCTCTCTTTGCTCATCAAGAGAGTGGCCAAGTTCAGAATTTTTAGTGGCCCAATGTTTGGCATGAGATCTACAAGATGTATCACTCCTCCTTGGAATCATGGCCTGCATAAAAATAGTGAAAGAATGCATACAAACAAGAAATGTAACATGTTTTACATATGTATGCCCTTCACCCAAGGTTCTCCTTATACAAGTGGAGGCGTGTATGGATCTTTCTCCTCCTTCTAAGGTAGGAAGAGATGTTTGAAATAACTCTGTCATAGAGTCTTGTTGCTGCCCCAACTCCACATAGCTCATGCATCCTTGGAAATGTTGATATATTTCTTCCTTCAAGCCTTCCCAATAAAATCTCCTCATGATGATGTTATAGATCCTCATGGAATACATATGGCTGAAACATAACTCTTTGTAGGATCTTTGTAGTATCTTCTACTTGATCTTAGAAGCTCTAGACAAGAAGACCCTACCATGATGATAGATGACCCTGTCTTGGACTAAGTAGCCCTCTTCATGCAGTTGGTCATCAAGTATCATACATGTGTGAAGATCTTTGGAATAATCCACTAGCAGTTGGGATTTCCAATATAGATCTACACTGCTCAACAATGACAGCGCTGATGATGTATCAACAGAAATGTATGTCATGTTGTTGACCTTCTCCTTGACATATCCTATGCCAAAGGTGTGTGTTGGAAGGTTGTCCCTTCCATTCTTCTTCTCCTTGGCATTCTCCATGCCAAAGGTATATGATGGAAGGTTGATATTCCTTCCTTGCTTCCCTCTTTGCACATGCACATGCTCAAAAGTAGATGGAGGTTCTTGGAAATGTGTCCCCCATGGGAGGTTATCATCCATCCAAAACCCCCTTGGTCTTGCCAAAGTATGCATGTGTGGCCACCATATTCTATCATGTATGGAAGATCTCTCTCCAAGTGAGATGACCTTCTGAGTTTTCATAGTCAAGGCTCTCCCTCCTTGCCCCATGATGGTGTCACCTTCCAATCTTGCAGCCTCCTTCCTCAGCGCAGTATGAGATGAGAGAGTGGACAATGGTGATGGTAGGAAAATATTTCCCTCCTCCTTGAGCTCCTTCAACACTCTCAACGATGTATAATAGTCCTCTAATGCTCCCTTCATGAATGTAGCATCAAGATGTGATACATCTTGCACCAAATCTGAATCAAGTGGTCTCCCAGGTGGTTCACCACAAGATAGTGATGTATCATGGTTCATCCTCACATGCCAATCAAATGGGATCATCATAACCCTGCTTCCACTGCACAATTCCATCTCTGTTTCTTGTGTGGAAGTCCCATGGTAATGTGGTATCACTCTTAAAGGTGCAAGAGTGCTTCTGATTGGAGCATTTGCTCCATTCTTCCTTTCATGAAAAAGTGGGTTATTCTTTGCTATGTCAGCGTTGTGACCCCTCCTTTGTTCTGTATCATTGTCTAACATCTTAGACACATGCTTCTCATGTTCTCCATATGTAATATTCCTTAGAACTTCTTGCAAAGATGCAAGATCTCCTCTAGTGGAAGCAATTGCTTCATCTCCATTTCCCAACAGAAATAGATCTCCTCCTGCTGTCACAGCGCTGGACGATCTTCTCTTCTCTCTCTTCCCCTTCTCCTCATCAATGGAGAGTGAATCATCATTAAGAGACCCTTTTCCTTGATCTCCCATTGAAGAAGGAACCCTCATGTTTTCTCCTTGAGAAAAGATTTCATGCTGAAGTGGGGCTTTTGACTTTGGCAAAACATGCAACATATCTTCAACCCTTTCAACAATGTTTAGAAGTGGAGTTGGCCTTATGGATTCTTCCAACTCATGCAAAGATTCAGATTTCTTGGGCTTGATTTTCTCCCTCGAGGAAGTTTCGGAATGTTTCCAATCAAATATTTTCACTAACCTCCTAGTGAACCTTGCATAAGAAGAGATACTTACATTTTTCAAGGAAGAGGACTCAAATAGCCACCAGGCATAAGCCTTACCTTGAAGATGCAACGCTGCTACTCTCATGTCTTATTCTTCGGAAACTTGGTGTAGCTGGAAATATGTGTCAAGATTTCTTACCCAAGACTGGCCTGAGTTCTCAGGTGATCCATCAAAAGTAGGTAGAGAAAATCTACCCAAAGTGTGCTGCATGCACCCTCTTCTTCTACTATAGTTGTAGGATCTCCTTTCTTCTTTCAGTTGACATAACTCTGGGAAACTGAGATGCTCTTTGAATCTCTCTGACTGAGATTCATACTCTTGGAGATAATCACCAAGATTTTCCTCATTTGGTGCTCTTCCTTCTCCTTCTTCCTTTGACAAGAAAGTAGGCATGTTACAATGTTGTAGATCAGGTTGTGTGGCTAAATGCTCATACACATAGTAAGAAGTACTGGGGCTTTCTTAATGTGAGAATATCCTTGAGGGATCTGCAAGTCTTTCCCTCCTCATTCCCCAGTTTTCTTCTTTCATCTTATGCATAGCTCGAGAAAGAGTGTTAGAAAACTCTTCTCCTTTTAACCTTCTAGATGAAGGGGTTTCACCCTTGTTTTCTTTGTCTTTTGTGTAATTACATTTCTTCTGTCTTCTTCTTGGATACCTCTAATCTTCTTCTGAAGTCTTATTATCTTTGTCTCTTCAAGAAAATCATAGGCTGTGCCAAGATAGTTGCTCTGATACCACTGTAATATTCCCAATTGGGACTGCTTAGAAAGGCATGCCTTAAAAACACATTTTTCAGGAATGTATGCTACAAGATTGAAAACCAACCCTTGGATCCCTTAGATCTAACAATCTAAGACCCAAATCCAAGAGGGGATCAGAAACAAATCCTTCTAGGTGAGGTAAACAGGTCTCCCACACCTAGTATGGCTAAAATACACCCCAGAATGGGCCTGAAATGATATGCAAAGAGCACTGCAATAAAAATAACACAGTTTAACTGAATAGCAGTAGGAGGCCAATATGGAGGCTGAATAATTGCATGTACATCATCAAAACAGATTTACAATGTGGCCCATACAATGTACAAGAGAAGTATGAAGACTTTTATGAAGAAAACACTCAGAAAGAGGTGCTGCAACAATGTATTAGACTGCAAGAAGGCTTCACAGCGTTATTTTAGAGACTTGTAGCAGTTGTATATTACATATCAGATCTAGAATAGATATGTGTACAAAATATTAGATCTATATTAGATCTTTACACTAGATGAGTTCCTCTACAATTTCCCCTTGGGGTTTTGAGCAAAACATGAAATAAAAAGAGTAGATATGAGATCTAAAGTTGCAGATCTGCAGTAATATTCAGAATTTATGAAGTAAATACAATGAAAATTAGATCATATCTGAACATGACATGGATTAGATCCCTAATCCATGGATCACCATAGTGAAGGGCAGAACCCCAACACTAGAGATCTCTCCTCCAAAAGTATGCCAAAACACCCTACAATTGTATGCTTGCAAATAACGTAGTTATGGAAGGGAAATTGCGCTATAGGCTCTGGTGCTGGTTTGGCTTGATGCCAATATCTGAAAAGGTAGCTCCAAAGATCCAATACACTCTTTCCAATGAGATAGAAGACTTTCCCACTGAAAATAGGCACTAGCTTGGCCTAGATCTGAGTAGATCTAGCCTCCACTTATTGCAGCTTACAAGGAAAACCAAACCCTCAACAGGATCTGGATTGTAGTTGGAAGATGTAGCTTGGAAAAATTCTTGATAGTGGACAAGATCAACAAGACTCCTCCAAGAGCTACACAATGGAAGAGGTGGGATTCCCGATCAGGAACACCCTAGTGCTAAACAACACTATTCTCTGCTAAAAAACCAAGAGAAAAAGAAATGTCTAAACAGACAATATCTTCAGAAATATCATATCATGAACAGCGTTCCCTTGATGTCCTCCTCTTCCTTTTATAAGATAGAGATCTTGCCAAACCCTAAACCATCTCAATTATTTAGCTCCATTCACATGTGTAGCCTGCAACTAAAACTTTGTTGTGCATCTAGGAGGTTCATTGCATCTAGACAACGCTGTCGATTTGGTCCTCATTGAATTGGTCAATTGATCCAGCCTCTTTCACACTTAAGTGTGTTTATGAAAATAGCTCAAATTTAGCCTTGTTCACATTCAACATTGATTTATTTTTTTGTTTAGGAGTTTTATTGATCCTCCTTTACAATTTTATTCATGAGACAGAAAACAAAACAAAATTGAATATTCCCATTAGCTTAGGACTAATTGGGAATATTACACACTCCCGTTCAACAAGAAAGAGATTATATACTACCCTGATCCTGCCTTTGTGGTATTCAAATTTTCTCTTCGCAAGCGCCTTCGTCAAGATATATGCATCTTGATCCTCCGTGGGAATGTACTGCTACAACATAATGCATCTCTGAACACAATCTCTGAGATGGTGGTACCATATGTCAATATGCTTGGACCTGTCATGGAATACTGGATTAAGTAAGATTTTTATGCAACTCTAGTTATCACAATGTATCACTGTCGGATCCATTTGATGACCGAACAAACCAAAATGTATCTTCCTCATCTAGATTGCCTCACATGCAGCCTGACTAGTTTCCATGTGCTCTGCCTCGGTTGAACTGAGTGAAATTAATCTTTGCTTCCTGCTGTACCAGGAAACTGTTGTTGATCCTATGCTGAAGATGCCCCCTGATGTGCTCTTCATGTCTGATGGATTACCTACCCAATCTGCATTGGTGAAGCCTTGAAGCTTCACTCCTTCTGTCTGTATGTACCATAATCCATACTTTGTAGTTCCCTTGAGATATCTCAACACATGCTTCCCCACCTTCCAAAAGAGCTTGGTAGGCTTAACCATAGCTTGAATAAGCAGGTTAACTGCATAGCATATGTCTGGTCGTGTGTTCACCAAATACATAAGTGAACCCACAATCTGCCTGTAAACAGTAGCATCCACTACCTGACCTGAAGTAGCATCCTCCTTCCTCCAGTTTCCTACAAGAGGAGTCTCCATGGGTTTGCTGCCCTCCATGTGGAACTTCTTCAGAATATCTTTTGCATACTTTCACTAAGATACAAATAGCTCCCCATATCTTTGCCATATTTCCAATCCAAGGAAATAATGTAAGGGCCCCGTGTCCTTCATCTCAAACTCTCTTACAAGATCCTCTTTGTAAGAAGTTATGAGTTTCTCATCACCTATCATTATAAGATCATCAACATGATAATCAAAAGATTACCATCAACCACAATATGATATAGGTTCACATCTGCTTCACTCTTTGTGAAGCCCAACCCAGTGAAATAGCTATCGATCTTGTTGTACCAAGCACGAGGTGCTTGTTTCATCCCATACATGCTCACTTGAGTCTGCACACATGTGACTCCATATCAAAGGTCTCAAAACCTTCTGGCTGCTCCAATGTATACTTCTTCCTCATAACTCCATTGAGAAATTTTGTATTTACATCCATATGATGTATCTTCCACCCCATCTGAGTTGAGAGTTCAAGGATGGATATAATCGATGAGTACCTTGAAACTGGTACAAAAGTATCCTCATAGTCAATCCCCTCCACCTGTGAGAATCCTCAGGCCACAAATCTAGCCTTGTGTTTCTCCACACTGCCATCTTCTACCTGCTTCACCTTGTAGATCCACCTGGATCCAACAACTAACTTCCCCACTGGTCTTGGGACTGCTTCCCATGCATCGTTTTTTTATAATGGAGTCATACTCCTCAACCATGGCATCATCCCATGTTGGTTGTTGCACTGCTTCCTCAAGAGACGATGGTCTTGTCACAATACATTCGCTCATAAAAGCCATATATCCAGTATACCTGTTTGGGGACCTTCTTTGCCTGCGTTGTGATGTAGGTGCACCTACATGCTTTTTCGCATCTAGCATCAATTTATCAGCCTCTCTGGTGCACTTCCTACCATTTCTGGTGGATGGATCTGCATGAGTGGTTTCTGCCACTCCATGATCCTCTGATTGTGGCTGCTCCACATACTGAGGTTCATCCTTTGGAACTAAGAGTTCCTCATCTTCATGCAAGTCAATATCCCCCTCAAGGGATAATCGCATGAATTTATCCTCATCAACTTTAACATCTCTCCTGACAACTATCATCCTGTTAGCCGGAAAACCCAATAGTTGTGAGCAGTATCAGTGTACCCCAAAAATATCCCAATCCCTGTTGTTGGTTCTAGCTTCTTCCTGTCATCTTTAGTCACATGGAAATAGACATATGAGCCAAAAATTTTAAAATATGAAACATCTGATTTCTTACCTGAAAAAGCCTCCTCTGGTGTACTCATGCCAAGTATCCAATGAGGACTATGGTTCTGCACAAATATCGTTTTGTTACATGCCTCTGCCCATAGATGCAACTGTAGGCCCTGATCGTGTATCATAGCTCATGTCGCTCCCACAATTGTTATGCTATTTCTTTCTGCAATTCCATTCTGTTGTGGGTTATGAGGTGTAATCAATTCTCTCTGAATTCCTTCTTTGGCACATAAATTCTTGAATTCATTAGAGATATACTCGCCACCATTTTTGCTCCTTAGAGCCTTCACATTCTTCCCTGTATCTTTCTCTACGAGTACTTTAAACTCACAAAACTTGGAGAAAACCTTATCTTTCTTCTGCAGAAAGAAGATCCAACACTTTCTAGAAAAATCATCAACAGAAATCACATAATATATGTGCTTTGTTGTGGAAGGTGTAGAGAATGGTCCACACACATCTAAGTGAACTCTCTCAAGGATTTCCGCTACTCGGTTCTCCTTCTCATGAAATGTGGCTTTAGTATACTTCCCCATGATACATCCCTTGCAGGTGTCTAT
Organism: Pinus albicaulis; assembly: GCA_034641835.2. NCBI lineage: Eukaryota > Viridiplantae > Streptophyta > Pinopsida > Pinales > Pinaceae > Pinus > Pinus albicaulis. The sequence continues at coordinate 796,873,929 of CM076581.1, forward strand.
CTGTGCATGAGTACCCTTTGGAAGACCTGTAGAAATATGTTGCATGATCCTCAAAGCACTATTGTGTAGATGGCCCAATCTCTTGTGCCATAACTCACCTGTATTCTGGCTCACCACCTTCCCTGCTTTACTGCTCAATTTTGCGCAGCCATCTACATCAAGTTTGTAGAGGTTCTTCACACGAACCCCAATATTCTTTACCTGTGATGTGGCTTTGTGACAAAGGAATGCCTTTTATTCACTGAAAACCACATCATATCCAAGATACTCCAACATAGCAACTGAAACTAAATTATTTTTCAAGCCTGGTACATGCATGACATCTTTTAATAAGAAATTTTTACCTGGCTATCTCTAGAAAGTAACTGTACCAATCCTGGTAGCTCTATACCTCCCGTCATCGCCCATCTCGATTTGAATCTAAATATCCTTCTCCTTCAAGCTACTAAATAGTTCTTTGTTTCCTGTCATGTGGAAATATGCTCCACTATCCAAGTACCACATAGATCCCATCATAGTTGACACCACGCATGTGATGAGAGAGAATTCCAACTCAAAATATGAGGCCAAAGCTTCACCCACTGCAGCTCCTGGAGCCTTCTTGTTGTTCTTCTTCTTTTGTGGATAATTTGTGGCATAGTTTCTATGATCATGATAGTGAAAACGTTTCACCTTTGACATGTCACGCTTCTTGCCTTCTTTTCCAGTCTCAGATTTGGAATGGGACTTCTTCCCCTTCCCCTTCTTTGCCTTACCAGCCAAGGCACAATTTTCCTCATCATCAGTCTTGGGTGAGGATCTATCCTTGGTGTTCTGTCGAAACTCTTCTTGTACCAAATCTGACCAAAGTCGCTCCCAATATGGTAACTTCTCCCTCCCATTCACAGATTCCTAGTAACTATGCTAGCTCTTGGGAAGGCCTAGAAGTGATAGGCTCACCAAGTCATCATCAACTATAGTAATCCCAACACTTCCAAGCTCATCTCGACATTTATTGAACTTGGTCAATTATTTCTGGATCATGTCACCCTTCTCCATTTTGACTTTTTTGAGCTTTTCCTTGAGTGCAATTTTTTGTGGTCACTACTGCTTTGAAACATAATTGTTAAGGCCTTCCACATAGCATATGAAGTTGCCTTGCCATGGAGACTCGAGACAATATGATCTCAAACTCCCTCTAATAAGATCCTCCTCACCTTTGCTACCTTCTTTTGCCATGCATCAATAAGTTTGGCATCTGCTGCTGCGGCCTTGCGAATATCATTATCTATGAATTCATTCAACCCATTGTCCTCCAACACTGCCTCCATCATGTCCTTCCATGCAATATATTTCAAACTTCCCTCGAGTTCATATTCGAGTCTCAAGCCATTGAAATGCATCTTGATCAGCTTATAACTCCAAATAAAGTACCTGCAAATTTGAATATTGTTCAACACAAACTCAATTTATTCTCCACTATTGTGATTCCTGGCGCTCTGATACCATGTAGAAATTACACCAATGGATTCAATCTGATCATGTAATGTACTAAAACAAGATATTGAATCCTTCTACAATATTTGCGGAATATAAATTTTGATCGCTCAATCACATGTAAGTAAGAGAAAGAAGTAAATCAATACACAACACCAGATATTCCTAGGGAAAGAAACTACTCAAAACCCTTCCATATTTATAGTATAATCAACCAAGGAATCATGAAACAATACAATGTATTTATGATCACCACAACCTCATACACTCTACCAACTTCTTCACACTGATCTAGGAAAAATTGGACAAACACATAGCCAAATATCAGGCTACCCTGCTTACGCAATCCCTAGATAATTTAAACCCCTATTAAATAGGAAATCCAGCCTTCCTTGATTGCACAATTCATCATGTGATTCATGTGGTTATATAATTGCATCTGAGCAGATTGCTAAAAATACAACTAATATTTTACTTGCCTTGAACCTTTGTCGCAACTAGGTCTCCACCAGAATTGACATGCATGCAACTATAAATAGTGAATCATTAGTTACCTGGTAGATCACTACTGGTGAATTAAATCTATTTTAATTCACTTGATCTTCCACTAGCTCATCAAATAGTTAGAACTAGTTATTTAACTTATTTTAACTCAATTGATGTGAGTTATTTGATCCCACTCACACTACACCAGTGCTACAATTGCAACTAGAACTTGTTAATAATAGAACCACTCTACATGCCTATCCTTTGACCCTCAACTCGAAATTCTTGAGCTAACTAATTATATCACACTTAGTTAACTATTACAAGTTCTTATGAGATAAGATTACCATTAAATTTCCAAATTATTTAAAAATTGGTTGCACACTAATGTGTCGCTAGGATCCATCATTGTGTGACCTGTGATCCCACACTAGTGTGTGTGCATTTTCTTGTTGAATTTCAACATTATTGTTAATGGCATAAAGTGTTTATAAATTTCAAAACTTTCAAAAGAACTTATATAAGTGCCTTTACCCTCTTTTGTTTTAATTAGATTTTGTTGGATTCTATTATAATGCAATCCTAAATGAGATGGCTTTGATCTCCAAAATACATAAACATGGCCTTAGCTCCTCTAATGACAAATATTTCGCCAGCCCCATTGTTCTTTCCTTGCATCATTTGGAATGGAATCACGCATGTATGCATGAAAAAAATTAAGTCACAACCATGCCATATTTATGATGGCCAAATAGGTATGTTAATAGGTCACCACATGTCCAATATAGGAATATGGATTCAAATGCAATATTTGTTCCTTGGCTTTCCTCTTTAAATGAATGTCTACTATGTGCCTAAACTTCAATTTCTATTGATTTTTTTGTGCCTAATGCAATGTAGTTTGTTCTTTTTCCTAAAACACATCGTCACCGAAAACCTAAACACTTCTTAATCAACCAGGTTGAAAGTTAATAAATGTGGTGTACCAATGTTTAATCCCTTGACTTTGAGTTCCTAATCATCTAAATAAGTGATCAGCCAAAAGATAGTAGGCTATTCTTGTCAATTTTATTGATGTAACATGTCCAAAACTAGCTGGCAAAGGACGTTGAACTCACCACAATCTTGAGAAGAATCACAATACTTAAATTGTGCCACTTTGGAAGAGAACTCAACCAAGTTAAGGAAGAGAATTGTATCTATATTGTAGATTATGTGTTAATATTCATCGTGCCATTTGTATACGCCTTCATAGATTCAAATGTTCTTGAAAAAATCTTTTATAGTTTTTGTGTTAAAATCATGTTTTCCCAATTTCAATGCACAATGAATGTCTTGTATAGCTAGATAAACCAATTATACACCAATATTTCCTTGTATTGTTGTAATCATTTTCAAACCAATTGAAAAACATCGCCACAAATAATTTTATGGAGAAACATTTTTTTAAATATAATAACACCTAATAAAATGATATGTGAATTGTTGAACTAATTTTCAATCTTCACTAAAAACAGGGTATTTATTTGATTACTTTCAACAAAATTATGTAAATGTAATAAACAATAGTTAAATTATTCACATAAGAAAGATAACATAAAAATATCTATACAAATAAATATATATATAATTGATAATGAATGAGTGAATAATGGTTATAATCACATATGTCATTGTGTGAAAATATATATTAAATAATTACATACATAAATAGGCATGCCTTTTAGGTATATTCTCTATAATTATTATTATTTTTAGGTATATTCTCTACAATGATTATTATTATTTTATTTTTATATTGTCTTTTCCTTAAAAAAAAATTAAATGTACTTTGACCTCGAAATATGATTTAGAAAAAGGTTATATCTTCATCTTTAAATGTAATTCTTTCACTTTATACTTTGTTCTTAGATGTTGTCATAGTTGAAGAAATGAGGCATTGCAATCTTTAAAGTACTAAATATAATTGTGATATTCTGAATGGCCAGTCCACCATAATACGGCCTTTTGTGGAAAAATGTGATTATAGGGTTCTTAGAAAGAATTTTTTTGCATCATGATTCAAAGATGACTTGTATGACGAGGCCAGTTATGTTTGAATTATTGTTCACTGGAATGCGGTTCAAATATTGTTATTGTACTCAATCTTGTACTTTGGATGTTTATAAGGCATCTTCATAACATTACCTTTCTTATTTATAATTTTAGTGTTTTCTTGATTCACATTTCATGTTTATGTCATTGAAATTTTTGGTAGAAACACTTGGATATTTTTTTAGGAATTTTGTATTACAAAATGAGCTAGATGACTAAATAAGAAAAGACTAGATAGAGTTAATTCACATAACTAGACTCAAAAGAAGATATTCACAATAAAAAAATATAATATTATCAATAAATAACTATTGCATTTATTAGAATATATTTTACCTCTTATATATTATTGTTCACTAACTAAATCATTTCCACCTATAAATATATGATAAACCTATTTATACAAAAAGTAACATATTCTAAAGTCATAAAGTGGATTTACTATATAGTAAGTCTTATATTCTAACATTTGGTATTCGTCATGATTTTGACTTTAAAAGATATCCATACTTCAACTAAATTAGTTATATTTCCTTTATGGTCCACATTTTTTTTTTGTTGATAAGTTATTCTAGTTTTTTGTGGTGTCTAATTTTCATTTTTTACTTTTGCATTTGAGCAATCAAGCTTTGATTTTTCTTTCAAATATTAGAAATCTCATCATATTTATTAACTATTATCTTGTAATTTTTTTATAAAAAAATTGCATGTTTTGTATTGATTTTTTATTCCAAGTATTTATTTCTTTATATATGTAATTATTTATTATTATTATTATTTTTAATATATGTAATCATGCATTTACAAAATAAAAGCTCAAAATTGTGTATATGAATAAATCACCTTGAAAAAAAAAATTATGTATGAACATACCTTGTGTTCAATATTTCATTAAGTTGCTTTGTAAATATTTTTAATAGATTTAGGATATTTAATCAATTTCACAAACCCTATTCTAGAGATCTACATCTATGCACCTTTTAAATATTTTGTTGATGGAGCTTCTAAGCATGATTTCACTATAAAGTCTTGCAATATTGTTTTTTTCTTCTTATAAAGTCTTGCAATATTGTTTTATTCTTATTATAGGGGAATTGAAAAAAAAATACCATCTTTATATTTAAGATGAAAGTCCTTGGTGTTTTCCATCCATGATGAGCATAGATTTATGTCAACACCTTAATACCCATAATTGTAAGATTGAATTGGGGTGTGAAATTCTAATCACCGTTGTTAATTGTAGCCCTTTATTTCATTTTGTTTCTCATTGTAAAAAAAATTGTTCATATTTATGATTATACTTGGATCTAGAATTAATAGTTGATTATCCAAGTAAATGGCATTGTAATTTTCCTTTTCATTTTCCCAAATGGTAAGATTCAATATCTTTTCTTTGAATAGTTCCTTTAATATTAAATAGATCAAGGGCACATTTTTTATAACCATGACAAAATATTTGTATATTTCCATTGTTAAGTTTAATTTAATATTTTCTTCTAAATAGTAATGATGATGCGGATTTAACTACTCATGAGTAGAGTTCAATAAAAAAAGAATGCCAAATAAAACCTCTCATTGTTTTTCATGAAGCACTAGATTTTGTAGCTTTTCATTAATAAAACCAACTTAACAAACTAAGAAACAAAATCTCAACACAATATTTGATACATACAACTAAGCACAATAATATAAATAGTTAGAGATAAGATCTCAACTACTCCGAGAGAATAGGAAACAAAAGAGCCTTGTTACACCAAACAACAATAATACTCTCCTACAATAATAATAATGTGATATACAAAATGCATATATTAAAAATTAAGAACCTAGTAAGAACTAGAATCTCTATCATTCCTCACAACAACAAAATAATTAGCCTAATGTTTGAGGACATAGGGAAAATGTTGTTGCATTTGGTGCTAAGAAATTCAATGAGCTAAATCTGCAACAAGTATCATGAAGAAACTTGGCAGTCCACTTCATGAGAATATCATTAATACATAAAATAATCCATATTAAATAACAATTATTTATTTAATGTGTGTGTGTGTGATTCATTGAGTATAAAAAATGTGTATAAATACATGTATTGGGTAATATGTTATGTCATTGGCAAAGGAAATGACCTATAATTATTACACATTAAATATTACATAATAATGGTTTATAACTATTATTACATGATTATTATTTATTGCATAATAATAAATATTATAATTATTAGAAAACAAGAAAGGAAGAAAGATTTTCTTATCATTAATAATCATTTTTTATGTTCTTATAATCTTATTATCTTTGTGTTCTTCTTTTATCTAAATTCATCAAGCAATTACCAAAATAGTAGTATAAGGGTTAAGTACACCAAATATAGGTGTACCGCCAGGTGTTAGTGTTAGTCTCTGTAGCCTTCCTCCAGTGATCAAACATGCTCTTACAAAGTGATTTTAAGGTATCAAGGTCAAATTTTGTCATTTCAGCGAGTCTTCAAGTAAAATTTGGTCACTAGGTATTAGGTCTAGGGTTTGTTTTCACTCCTTTCAAAGTTGTCCAAATGTCAGTCCTTGTCACCATTTAGATGAGTGTACCATCATTTAGAGGGTTGTCATCATCATGTCAGGTTCCAATGGGTCATTTTACACCTTGTTCATGCTTCAGTTGTGCCTAGGTAAGGTTCATTTCCCTCTCCTAGGGTTTTGAAGGTAATTTCTCTTGGATGGTCAAATCATCAGCAAAACTTGTATCCTGATGTTCATACACCTTTCCCTATCCTTAATGTACCTTATTAAACACTTCCCATCACTGATATCCCCCAAATTCCTCATTTTCGCACAAACCCTAGTTTCTTGCTACAACTTGGCAATTTTCTAGGCTAGGCCTGTGTTTTTCCCTTTTGGACCCCTTCCCCTCACTCAATATTTGAAATTCCACTTTCCCCTACTTCCTAACATCCCTCCCTACTTCCCAAAATTTTCTCAAGAATTTAGAAGCCCCTTATCCCCTTCATTTCGCTTCATTTCAACAAATCCCTTGTTCCACACATCGGGATAGGTTTTACTCCAATGATGTTTCCGAGAAATAAAAGATGAATTTGGGAAAAATGAGAGATTTTTTTGTCCAAAATAATAAAAGTAAGAAAAACCTCGTTCACTTTTTACACAGGTGTCATGGTTTTAGAGAAATGTCAAACATACCATTGCCTCGAGAGAATTTATGAACCTCTGAAGTGACCTTGGGAAAATCAAGTTTTCTCCTAGCTTGGTTGGCCAAATGACATTATTGATGAGTCAAATGATAACGAGACACAAAGATATTTCCAATGAGCTATCATGAGCTCAATTTGGAGTTGAGGAAGACCTTCAAAAGTTGACTGCAACAGCACTCTGCCTTGAGGCAGCCTCATTTTGCACATTTTGACCAGTCTTGGGAGATTTGATTTTTGACAGGGTAAATGAACTCCAAATTGAAAAATTCCAGTCTAGTTGGAAAGTAGACTCAATAAGCTTTCCAACGAGCTATCGCACGCCCAATTTTGACACCGGGAAGGTCTCCAAAAGCCTCCTGCAAAAAGGCACTACGCATTGAGATGGCTCTACACATTGGGCAGTGGTTTGCAGTGTAATTTTGTAACTGGCGCTACGCATTGGGCTAAAAAGCCTGAAATCCATTCAAATCGTCCACCAAAGCTCTCAAATTGCTAAATTCTTCATTTCCCAAGTAAGTTAACATCCCTCCATGACCAATGAATGAATTTCTCTTGGTGCTTATGGTGATTTAATGAGAAAAAATCAAAACCCTACCTCTTTACATTTCTTGCCAAAAGCAGTTGCATAGGGTTTGAAAATTGCATGTTTCACTACCAATTCCACTCCTAGCCATTTCTCACTCCCTCACTCCTTCATTCCCTCAATAATTTTCTCCCTCTATTTACATTCTCATCTACCCATTCCACATTTCCCATATCCCTAATCAACTAGCCCTAAATCCCTAATCCCACTATCCCAAATCCTAGTTAAATATCCCCAAACCCTAATTTCCATCCCAAACCCTAGATATCATCCCCTAAAACCTTTCATTCCCAAAAATGCTACAAATAGCATCAAACCCTCCCCTCATCAGTCCCACTCATCCATGGCGCTCAAAAACATGAAGGCAAAGTTAAAGAGGGCATTAAAGCGTCGCAAAAGGCATGATAGACTCCAAATTTTGGCCGAAGCTTCTTTGGCTCAGCATAGCGCTTGATGGTGGACATTCAGCCCAAATTTCAAGAAATTTGGGAAACTTTTTGTCAATTTTGATTTTTTTTGGCCTTAACACAGATTTTTCTGCCTGACGCGTAGCGCCACTTGGCGCGTGCTTATAATTAGCAGCTCCTCTTGAAGAAAACTTTGTATTTCTGGATTTTTCATCAAAATTTATGCATGCCTACCCATTACCTAAGGATTTTGACAAGTTTTGGGTTTCCTAAAGGGTCAAAAACACCCTAAAAATGACATTTCTGCCACTTTTTGGACACACAGGAAGTAGTGTTGGGAAAATTCATTTTTGGAGGGGAAAATGGCAACCAAATTCAGAAATTCCACTTGGGTTGGAAAGTAGACAGGTAGAGATTTCCAACGATCTATCCTGTGCTCAATTTGGACTCCGGGAAGGCCCTCAAAATCAGCCTCAAAGTGGTGTGATGCATAGATATTTCAGGCGCGGCGCATTGGGAATTTTGGCCTAGTTTTCACTCAGCAACTCAGATTTTCGCCTAGTTTTGGCCAGTTTGAATTTTTTATCTCCAAATGTGAAACTCTTGATGTAAATTGATGTAATTTCATAACTTTGATGTAATTTTGGCACATTTTTACTCATCCAAGTAGATTCATTCACAAAAAAGTGAAATGTAACTGAATGAATCAGTTTCCTATCTTATAGAGGCAAGCTGTTTCATTGTCTATTTTCCAGTTCTTAGTTTAGATCTTGTTGAAACAGCTCCTAAACTAGTGATCTCGACCCCTAGAGGCATGGGAATGAGTTAGGATTGTCTATATCTTGTATTTTCTCAGTCATTTTCAGAGGTTGGACACTTGGGATTTCTTGGAGCTTCATTGTACATTTCATCTCTGCATTTTGGCAAAAGGAATAGACCAGGGTTTGCAACTCTCTTTGGGATCCATGTGGCTCTTTGTTTTGATGATGTATTTCTCTCTGTGATTGTAAGTTTACTGATGTTTCATGTGTATCATCATCTTTCTTATTTCTTCTCAAGTTAAACAAACAAGTAATAAAGGTGGAATTCATTAGATTTGTAGTGCTCTACCTTGAGTTTTGTTTAATTTTATATGTTTTCGACTGTTTGAAGAGGATTCCTAAAAGCCTTTTGCCCTCTTCAACCCCTCACCAGTCTGAGCTATCCATTTCATTCAATTTCGAAGCATCAAAACAATTGCTTTCCTTGCCCCATTCAGCCCTCTGCAAAACTGATCATTTCCCGGACCCAAAATCTGCCTTTCCCTTTGATTCCAACAAAAACCCCCAAAATCAAATCAAACTCTTTTATATGTACACCTAGCCTAAAATCATCCTTTTTTTCAAGTCATCTCAAGCCTCATTGATTATCTTTGCTGAGATTGACAAGGAGAGAGCCCTCTCCCGATCTGGTAGGGCTAGCTACCAGATTAAGCGTGGTTTGATGTTACCCTAGACTCTGCCTCCCTTCAGCCTGAGGTAGATTTAGGCAATAACACCAGGGAAAAGTCTTGGTCTAGGGGAAATCCCAGTCAAGAATTCTTCCTACAATAGTTTTCATGAGATAATCCAAGACTCTAGACTTTAGACAAAGACTTCCTCCACACCAAGTCAACTCTCTCTTTGACGCAAAATTTCGACCTTCCAGTAGTAGCAATAGAACTATGATGGAGCAATTATCTTCAACCTAACAACTTCTATCATGATGCAATGACTTTGATCTTGGAACAACACCTTCACTTGTTGCAGAAAAAACTAGCAGCAACAACTTCGACTTAGTAGTGACAACTTCGATTTGGCAACACCCATCATCAACTAGCAGCAACAACTTCAATGTAGCAGAAAATAAACTTCGATATTCCTATATATCCCATATGTGTGAGAGATAGATGGCTTAAAATTTTGATTTTTGAAAAATATCCCTTCTTCTCCAAACTTGCATTTCTTTTAGCCCTCCTTCCCCACTTCGCACTTTTTTCCAACTTCCTTCTTGATGTCAAACCGGTGTGAGTGTGTATACTCCAAATAAATTCGAACTACTTCTATATATAGGCTTCTGGTGGAGTCGAATCTCCCAGATTAAGGTTGACTTGGTGTGGGGGTGACACAATTCATTTTTGACTAAAAAATAATCCTTTTTACATGATTCAAAATCCCAAGAAGGATATCTTTAAATATACAATGACTCTATTGACTCACAATAAATCCTAGAAGTCCTCAATGGGTACTTTTACCAATAAACATGAATACCCAAGCATGAAAAACATGCTTTAATAAGTCATAATAATAATTATTTTTTTTATTTTCATTATTTTGATAAGTATATTACATAATGAATCAAATGTACAGGTCAAACCTAGTTACATTCTTCAACAGTCCCTCTTAACTAGGGAGGTATTCATAACAAGTACAATGAAGATCTCAAACTATATGAACTATAAATAATTTTAGGCATCGCAATTCCATGGAGTAGATTCCTCACTATGGAAATCTATCCAAGGTTTCTTCATAGGTTTAGGCACTGCAATGCCATGAACTATATTCCTGACCAAGGAAATATATCCGGGTGGGACTAAGATGGAATAAAGCTTTCCACCTCTCTAAGTACCATCAGGCTTACTTACTAACCATCAACCCAAGGATCCAAGTATGTATCTGAGGTCAGAGCTCTATGACCAACACCACTCTCCCTATCATACATCCAAGAAATGTGTCACTTACAAAGCCTCAATACTCTCAATTATTCCAACTGGTAGCAAATCATTTTTTATCAAACAAAGATCTCCTAATAAAACTTATCAAACCTCTGAGATATTTACATGTACAGACACAAACCCATTTAGTAAAAAACTTTCAAATGTACATAAGTAAGCACAAACCTCTGGGGTCTTTCATCCATCTTGGTGTTTCTTTCCACAGTAGGACTTTCAAATGAATCTTGACAGAATATTTCTTAACCATTCACCTTCCTTTCCCACATGCAACAGCATATTCTACTATCAGCACCTCAAAATGTATTCTCCAATTTCTTTTGAGTTATCCATCATGATTATAATGTTTCCTCCATCTTAACTAGGGAGATTTATTTTATTCAGACTCTGTCTTAACTTAGAGAGATCAAATTTTTCATATGTAGAATATTTTATGGCCTCCATCCTTCTTATCAAATTCATCTTCTATCATCATGTTATACTTACGAACATCTTCACCCTCTTGAAGAGTATGTACTTGCATAACTTAAGTACAACCCAATCTATAGAAGCATGAAGTTAATATTATCAAAATCACATAACTATGGAAGCATTTAGACATACTTAAATATAACTGAGCAAGAAACACATAATTCTATATTTCAAACTTCTTGCCCAGGTTTTGATACAAACCCTAAATATCATCAATAGCTCAATCATGATAACAATCTCATTATATCTAGGGCTTCGATATCACTATCAATGTTATGACAAGTTGTATATATAAAAACCTATAAACAAGTGTAACAATTCATTTAACAATTTTAGATTTCATATGTTATATTTCCTACTAGGATTTCATACAAAACCCTATATTTCATACATGAGCTTCAACAATTAACATCAATCACAATCCAATTAACAACGTGACTAGATTTTACTAGGGTTTTATGTAAACCCTATATTTTTCCAGAAAAATATCATCATAGAATATCAAATTTTGATAAGGGATTAGCTCCAAACCCTAAGACTTATGACCATCAATAATTAGTTCAACACATATTTCTAGGATTCCATCATCGTGCACAACCATATCATAACAACATATGTTAGCCAAACCCAATGACACATTCAGACATCTGATTATATGGACAAACATATACCTAGGGATTCATTCATAGGACATTATCTAAAATAAGGGTCTTGCTTATAAATTCCACCAAACCTTAAATATCTAGAGTTTCAATGAGATATAAATCCCTAATTTAACAAAACCTCAAATTTTTTGGATTTCAGATATCACCATTCATCCCTATTTCCATAACCATATCAAAACCCCAAACATAAAAATTTTAAACATCAAAAACAACATTTTCACCAATAACCCTAAGCAGGTTAGGTTTTCACATATTATCATCGACATACCCTTGGGTTAGGTTTTTACAAAGAACCTTTCACAAGAATGATCAAAGATATGAGAAGGGTAGAATTATCTAATGATAAATCACCCAATAAATAATCTTTAAGATTCAAGAGAGCTTAGATACAACAATGTTAGTAATGTATAATATATTACCAAAGTGAATGAGTAGACCTTTATCATGAAGAGAATAAGGCTTATGGTCTAAGGCATACCTTTTTGTTTCTTGACAAACCTTGTAATTTCAATGCTATGTCTTGTGAGACCTTCTTTCATATTCCTTGAGTATTCAACAACCTTTTCCTAAACAAGGAAATGGAAGTATAAATGTGATTATTATTTACTATAAACAACCTTAGATAAGTAAGGAAACAAAAACTCAAAAGGAGTGAGATACTTATATTTGGAGATTGGTGAGGGACCCCTCCAAACTTGAGGGATACCTATAACCTTATAAAAACAATTCAAAAATCCCTTTCCAAAAATATGTTAAACCTACAAATACTAAAAATCAAGAAATACAAACTAAAATAACTAAAACTTATGCAAAGGACTTAGTAGTGCAAGTCCCTTATATACGATTCTTATGTTTTTTTATTCTTGGGAGATCCTTCTTCAGCAACATTGGCTTGGTCCCTGTCCCTCTTCATATTCTTTGGATTGTCAGGAAAATCACTTTTGTAGTGACTCATTTTAAGATATTGATAGCATTCTATTTTGGACATGTCAACCTTCCTTCTTGGTCCTTTTGACTTCATGAAGTTTCCTTTCTTATGATGAGCATGGTAGGTATTTTAAACTTATTCATAGTTGGATTCTAATGTTATTCTCATCTCTTCTTCACTGCAGGCATTCCATATCTCTTCAAATGTGGGTGTTTCTTTACAATTGTTCATTCCTGAAGCAAAAGAACTCCAAGTTGGTGGCAACCCCAATAATGCAGTTATCACTAGCTCTTTGTATGGTACAATTTCATCTATGGCTAGAGGGTCATCTCTAATTATAGTTATCCTTACAAAGAAGTAAGCCACAGTGTCATCTTTAGTCACTTTTGTAGTCCTTAGCTCATTCTTCAGATTTGCTACTTGACCAATGTTATTGATAGTAAAAAAATTTGATAAGGCCTCATACATTTCTTGAGCATGGTCTATGTTGGATATGTATGGGAAAATATTGTCCTTTATGCCTTCTACAATTATTTTCATGGCCAATATTCCAAATTCCCTGAACTTCACCTTCTGAGCTTCACTAGATTCTTTAGTAGGTTTCTTCACTCTTCCTTTGACTAAATCCAAGACTCTTTTCTTTTAAAGAATGAGATTAGTTCTCTTTTTCCATGACCTATAATTTAATGCTCCTTATAATTTGTTCTCTCCATTTATTGTGCTAGACATTGTTCTTGAAGAAAGTAAACTTATTCCTCTATAAGGTATCCTTTTATGATTCCTTGATCAACTTATTGAGATTCCTTTCAATAGATCCTTAAGCTTCATTTTCTTCTTTCTTCACCAAAGCTCTAATACCATGTTAGAAAATCAGAAAGGCGGAAATATTTTCTTATCATTGATAATCACTTGTGATGTTCTTATAATCTTATTATATTTGTGTTATTTTTTTTATCTTAATTCATCAAGAAATTACCAAAATAGTAGCACAAGGATTAAGTACACCAGATTTAGGCAGACAACTAGGGAAAAACTCCACTCTATGGGAAAACCTAGTCAAGAATTATTCCTTCAATATTTTTCCTGAGATAATCCAACACTCTAGACTTTATAAAAAGACTTCCTCCACACCAAGTCAGCTCTCTCTTTGATGCATAATTTTGACCTTGCAGTAACAACAACAACACTATGATGGAGCACTTATCTTCGCCCTAATAACTTTGATCTTGATGTAATGACTTTGATGTTGGAACAACACATTCACTTGAGGCAGTAAAAAATGGCAGCAGCAACTTCGACTTAGTAGTGGCAAATTCGATCTAGCAACACCTGACATCAACTATTAGCGACAACTTTGATGTAGCAGAAAAATACTTCGATATTCCTATATATCCCACACGTGTGAGAGATAGATGTCTTAAAACTTCGATTTTTGAAAAATATTTCTTTTTATCCAACCTCACACTTCTATTATCCCTCCTTACCTACTTTGCACTTTTTCTAGCTTCCTTCTTGATATCAAACCGATGTGATTTTGTATGCTCCAAATGAATTTGAACTTCATCTATATATAGGCTTCTGGTGGGGTAGAATTGCCCAAATTGAGGCTGACTTGATCTCCTTGAGTCTAACTTGGTGTGGAGGTGACATAATTCATTTTTTACATGATTCAAAAGCCCAATAAGGGTCACTTTAAATGTAAAATGAGTCTACTGACTCAGAATAAATCCTAGAAGTCGTCAATTGGGACTTTGACCTAAAAACATGATGAACCAAGCATGAAACCCATGCTTTAATAATTCATAATAATAATAATAATAATATTTTATTTTCAGTCTTTTGATAATTATATTACTTTATGACTAAAATTTATTTATGAATACCGAACCTAGTTACATTCTTCAACAATAACCCTAGTTGTAGTATGCCCTAGGTATATTACAAGTATTACCCCCTAAGAGTGATTTTTCCTCAGAGCATGGGAAAATAAAAGAACTTTTGAAAAAATTTACCATATTCTTATAGCTTTCACCTACTTGATAAGGTTGAGGACACAAGGTAATGAGATCTTCAAAGCATTGAACAACATTGTCACATAAAAAAAGGATAAATCCATCCAAGGTAAATTATTTTTTGTACTCTTTGATGATAAGATTCAGAATTTGATCTTATTTATTGTTGAATTTAAAATGCATATATATTTGAATTCTTTTATATGTAAAAGCATCACTAACTCTAGATAGGAACATTGGGATATTGGTGTGTCAGTTCTTGTGTACTACATGTGATTTAGGTTTCAATACGATAGCCTAATAAGCTAATCATTCTTAATATGTGTTTTAAACTTGTGATTTTTTACTTGAGTTGACATGATTATATATAATATTCTTGTATTTAATGGTGTGACAACACCATTTAATTTACATTTGACTTCATCAAATAGAAAACAATGGTATGCCATGTTGCAATATGTAACTAGGTTCATTCTTCATAATGACATGTTTTTATTTTATTTTATGTAATTGATGTAAATAAGAAAAATAAAATTATTTATGTTATTCTTGAGTCATGGGTTTCATTCTCAAGGAATTTTATTTTATAGATGAATCTCCCATTGTGAGCTATTAGGTTTGGTCAGTAAGCCATAAAGTCTATTAAGTCCATGTCATGCACTGAAGACCCATTTGGGCATGTTACACATTATAAAAGAGAATTTATTTGATTCATAAACCCTCCAATACCTTTTCACAAGTACTCCATCAAGTCAACCTTCAAAATAATAGGGAGATCATTCTAGAAGAGGATGTTTTCCTACACACTAGCACAAGTCGGCTTATTTCATGGGCATACTACTATATAAATGAGAACTCAGCATCACTTGAAGAAGATCCATCCAAGCATCTAAAATTCAAGAATAAGTGTGAGTAAACACTAGAAGGAATCCTCATATATAGAAAAAGGAAAAGTAAGAAGAGTGAAGTGTTTTTGGTATTGTTTTTGGGTTATCTTCCTTACATATGTGACAGAGATTAGGGTTTCTACAGTAGGGTTACTTCAACCATTGAAGAAGCCAAGAATGAAGTCACATAACCATCATTATTGTTATTCGCGATCATAAAAATAAGTCTCCAAGTCAAGCGAAGAAGGAAATCATCACCAAACTCCTTTAATCATCCCACATGTGTGAAAATGCAAAGGTTTTAGGAATGTAGAGAATTGTAGGACTGTGAAAAAGGGTCGAAATTTGAAAGAAGAAAAGATTGGAAGTACAAGAATTCAGGTTGACTAATGTTGACTTGGAAAAGAAGGAGAAGTTGTGCAAAAGGTATTATGACTTGGTCTTGGAAAGTTTGTTAGTTCATGGGTCTTGGTCTTGGAATTCATCATTTGAAGATTCTATGAGAAGAATAATTTGTTTCGGTTTTCCTCTCAAGTTAGAGAGGTTTTGGCCCTAGATGGTCTCCTACATCTTATGTCCCTTGTCTCATTATTGTTCATATTTTTATAGTTGTTTGATGAAAATAAAGCTATAATAAAAATATAAATAAGAACCTAATAAAAATAATTAAAAATTATTCACAAACAGTTATCATCTCTAGATAAATTACTTCTTGTCTTTGCCCTAGATTTCTCAACATGGTATTAGAGCTAAGGTCACAAATCAAGGAAGGGTGTCTTAATAAGGGACACTCAATCATTCAAGGATAGAAGTTATAGAAAGGGTATAAAGGGAATCAAAGAATCAAGAATATCTTGTCATCTCCAAGGCATTTTGAAGACAAGGACTACATCATCATCTTGAAGTGTCAAAACCCTAGATCGATCAAAGAAGAAGCCTACACTAGAGGCATTTTTGGTATCCTCGCTCATCACATCATCACAAGGAAGGATATCTCAAAAATAGTCGTATATATCCTCAAATAAAATATCGAATCATATCGAAAGTCTACTCCTTCAATGGAAGCATGGAAGGAGTTGTTTGCATCATCAAAATATTCAAGGTGATCTCACTCTCTTTGGAGTCAAGGATCACTTTTGAAGAAAATCATATTCATTAAGAAGAACTTTTATATCATCTATATCATCATCAAATTCAATAAGGAATCAATTTGAAGGAGCATATTCACAAGTAAGTACATTTATGTCTACATTTGAATCTGTCAAAATGTCATTTTGCAAGGAAAGAAACAAGTTGGTTAGGGCTTCAAAATTTCTAGCATGGAAGAAAAGGACAAATCTGAACCTCATAGAAAATGTGGTCATGGAACATGTTTAGATATCAATAACCAAACCTCCAAAAGAAGATTCTCAAGCACTTGAAATTTATATGAAAGGAAAGTAAGGGCTGAAATTATTCTCATAAAATCCATCAAGGATCCCCTCATTCCCTATGTATCTAAATTAGAAACATCAAAAGAAATATATGAAAAACTTGTAGAATTATTCTCCATAAACACTGTAGGAGAAGTGATATCATTAATTCAAGAACTCTACAAGATGAATATATCGAAAGAAGAAGGAATAAACTCATAATTTATGAAGTTATCTGAAATAAGAGATCAACTACAAGAGGTGGGAAAGATAATGTCTAACAAAGAAATGACTAATATATTACTAAAATTACTACTATAGTACTAAATGCACTTCCATATGAATGGGGTAACTTTACATCAAGAATTTATGGTAAGAAGGAAGTTACTCCATTAAATTATCTATGGTCACTATGCACAATGGAAGAAACCAAGTTGAAGGAAAAGTCTAATGTAGGATCAAATAAGCAAACTCAAGCATATGTTGTTATGGAAAAAAGAAAAGGGAAATTTGGAAAATTTGGTTCACGTAAAAGAAAGAAGATTATGAAAAACGTTAAATGCTGTGGATGTCAAGAATATGGGAACTACAAGAGAGATTTTCCTAATATTAAGAAGGACAACATCAAAAGAGTAAGGGAAGAAGACCATATCATTGAATAAGTGGAAGAAGCTAAAAATAATAAATCTAAGAAGGAGAAAGTAAAGGATATCTACTAGCCTGATTGAGATAGTCTTCCTCACTAAGTTCTTTTCAAGTTTTTGTCTCAAGTTTTTATGTTGTAAATTATACCTATCATGGTAGGAATCATTATAAGAATCATATTAGAAGTATAATAGGATGCAACATGGCATCATAAAAGCATATGATTGAAATCAAGATCTCATGACATAATATTAGAGAAGCATGAAATATAGTTGAAACATAAATCTATGGCAAAAACCTATAGAAGGATGTAGCTCTTGGTAACCTCATTAGAATCATTAGTAATTATGGAAGAAGAAAGTTATCTAGTATAAATCTCATCATACATCAATCAAGAGAATAATTTTTTTCATCAGGATGATCAAGATCCTCTGTTGAAATCTTCACTATAAGGTTCACCTATTGGAAGAAACAAGTGCCTCACCAAGAATTACATCTTGTATGGGATTCATAGAATGATGATATGATGACATAAGAAGTGGAGCAGTTCAAAGTGATTGAAGTTATTTCGATCAAGGAAGTTGTTGAAGAAGGCCTAAATGAATGAAAGGAAGAAAAATGAGGTATGTATGCTTGCATTTGATAAAATTAAGTCATGTCATATAGTTCTAGATAACATAGATGAATTTTATACCTCAATAGCATGATCAAAAGAAATCATCTTCCCATTTTAAAGGATGCATAAAGGCATGGTTCACATATTTTGTAGATGAAATCAAAATAATATGTCCTCATATGAGGTGGTTGAAAAATATGAAGGAAATATGATTAGAAGTTCCTAGAAGGAGATGTATGAATAAAGAAAGGGAGAAATCATGAAAGATGCAACTATGGATAAGGAAATCAACATCCAATGACTATAATATTTTCCTATGATATCTCCATGGGAAAGACATGAAGACCCTGATGGAGTCTGGAAAAGAAGGAGACCCTTGACATTTTATATTTTTGGAGATGTGTCAAATATATGTGTAGGTTGTTAACAATGCAAGCAAACAAATTTCATGATGAAGGGCCATCACAAAAGGTAATTTCAATTTGATGTTCATTTTTTGTTTTTGAACAACATCTGGGTGGGTTAATGCAGGACTACTAGAAAAAGAGTTGTGGATTTCGTCTACAACTAGCACTCATGTGGTTGGATGAAATATCCTAAAGGAAACATGATGTAGAAGAGGTAGTTGTATGAATGAAATTCAGATGTGGACTAATCACTTTTAGATAAAGGGAAGGATGACATGAATGACTTGAGGAAAGTGATGGATGGTCGATGTCATACAAAGATGAAGGATTCATAATGTTAAATATAGAATTCATGACATCGAATGGAGGAGAATTACAGGTAGCTTAATTTCCCATGATATCCACCTTAAGAGATGTTGGAATAAATTTCCTTATCAAGAGGGAGCTTGGTCAAGTCCCTGATTAAGAGGGAGTTTGGGTACATTCCTTTTATAGGAATGGGTATGTCCTCCCTAGCTGAGAGGGAGAGATAGACACATCATTTTTGTGTTCACTTGGGAATATAGAATGGAGGATTGAGTAAGCATTTAGCATCTAATACTCTTTGAGTATGTGTTAGGGGAATAGAGAATGGAGGATTGAGTAAGCATATGGAATTTGATACTTTTTGAGTATGTGTTAGGGCATCCAAGATAAGAGTAGTCGTAGAGGATCGATATTCTTTGAGGACTGGGAATATAAGATAAGAATATTCCTAGTGGAACATACTTTGAGAGAACCCAGGTGGGGTATGTTCTGTGAGAGACAATGATGAGGGTGTCTATAAATCATTGGTCTCGCCAACATTGTGCTCTAATATTGTGGAGAGATAGAGCGGTTAGTCAAGGCATTTCTATGTGACAATGTTGGATGATATGATGCTAAACATATGGGTTACCAATATGAAACTTCTTATGATAATTATTCATATTCATAATGTCCAAGTACCTTGTATGAATTATGAATACCTCCCTAGTTAAGAGGGAGTGTTAAAATATGTAACAAAGTTTAGTCTTCATAATGACATGTGCAATTATGATTTTATGTAATTGGTGTAAAGAATAAAAAAAAATTTATTTATGTTATTCTTGAGTCATGGGTTTCATGCTCAAGGAATTTTATTTTATAGATGAATCTCCCATTGTGAGCTATTAGGTTTGGTCATTAACTCATAAAGTCTATTGAGTCAATGTCGTGTAATAAAAACCCATTCGGGCATGTTACACATTGTAAAATAGAATTTAATTGAGTCATAAACCCTCCAAGATCTTGTCACAAGTACTCAATCAAGTTGGCCTTCAAAAGAAGATGGAGATCATTCTAGAAGAGAATGTAGGCAAAAGTCATATAAAAAAGTCATCTTATTTCATGGGAAGACTACTATATAAAGGATGACTCACTTGAATATGATCCATCCAAACATCTGAAATTCAAGAAGAAGTGCGAGTAAACACTAAAAGTAAGCCTCATATCTATCGAAAGTAAAAGTAAGAAGAGCGAAGAGTTTTTGGTACTATTATTGGGTTATATTCCTCACACTTGTGACATAGATTAGGGTTTCTACAGTAGTGTTACATCATCCCTTGAAGAAGCCAAGAAATAAATCACCAAAACAAAATTCTTGCTAGTAAAGATCATAAAAAGAAATATCCAAGTCAAGCAAAGAAGGAAATCATCACCAAACTCCTCTAATCATCCCACATGTGCGAAATTGCAGAGGTTTCAGGAAGGCCAAGAATTGCAGGACTGTGAAAAAGGGTTGAAATTTCAGAGAAGCCTAGATTGGAAGTAGAAGAAGTCAGGTTTACTAGTGTTGACTTGGAGAAGAAGGAGAAGTTGTGCAAATGGTCTTGTGAATTAGTCTTGGAAAGGTTGTTAGGTCAAGGGTCTTGGTCTTGGAATTCATCACTTGAAGATTCTATAAGAAGAAGAATCCATTTTGATTTTCCTCTCAAGTTGGAGAGGTTTTGGCCCTGGATGATCGCCTACATCTTATGTATCTTGTCTCATTATTGTTCATATTTTGATAGTTGTTTGATTAAAATAAAACTATAATAATAAATCTAAAGAATAACTTAATCAAAAGAATTAAAAAGTATTCACAAGAAGTTATTATCTCTAGAGAAATCACTTCTTGTCTCTGCCCTAATTTCTCAACATGTCAACCTCCCCTATGTATGTGAATTTTTCTTTATAAAAACTCATTAGCAATGATACTTTGATTTTAGCTTTGATCCTTTCTATTGAGGTCAATTTCAAATTTTGGAGGCTCTTCCATTGATACAACTTCATTGAAAACAACATTAGCTTTTTCCACATTGATTGCATTGGTGTCAATACCCTTTACCCTTGTCTTGGGATTTTTGTTTTTCCTTCTTATCTTTCTTCAACTTATTCATTTTTGTTTGTAGAGTTTTATTATGATTTCTCAAATGAAAATTTTCATCTTCTTTGGTTAACAATTTTCTATTAATATCTTTGATATCTCTTTTGTGAGCATTTTTTATGTTGTTATTTTTTATTGTAGATATTTTATGTGTTGTTTAAATTTGTGAATTTTGTATCTTGCTTCTCCAGTTCTCTTCTAGTGTTCACAATTATTTATCTTTGTTGATAATGGTTTTGTTTCAAATATATGATTTTACATTTTCATCGTAGCCTTGTTATGATTGCTCATCGTATTTGATTGTAGCATTTTTTATATGATTTGTATCTTATCATGATGGATGTTAGCTTTCATAGCATAAATATTGTTTTGTATCTTTTTGGTCTACTCTAGTACTAATTCAAAAGGAAAGACTTTGGAAATTATAGTGAGACTAGAAAAGAAAAATTATAAAAATTGATAGACAACATATCCCAAGAATCCAATACTCTATAGATTTGAGAGGAAGAACTTGGATCTTTACATCATTCTTCCATTGAGAGAATTGAAGTAGATTCTATGGTTAAAGTGGAGATAATTTAATCTATCAAGTTTTCATATGTCATTGCTTGTGTGACATTGCACTTATCATGTACTCATGTAACCTTGCACTAAATTTAGATGGTGCATGAGGTGCGTTGAATATGGACGCTTATATAAATGAATATAAACACATTTTTGAGGTGAATCTCAATTTTGAGGATCCATATATCAACTTTATAAAATTGGCTAAATTATATCAAATATTAAAATTTGATAAATGCTCGAGTTTAAATGCATTTTGGCTCATAACTAATTTCATTCAAATAAAATGACTGATTCCAAGTTTTTTACATCTATATCAGTAATTTCTAAAATTCCAAATCCAATTTACATTCATATTTTAATAACACAAACAATAATTGTTGGAATAAGGAATTATTGAGAGGGGAGGGAGGGCGAATCAGTAATTAACACTTTTAACAATATTTAAGATGAATATGTAAAAAATAAATTGCAAATACTCAACATCGCATGAGATACTATCATTCATACATACTAGAATACATATATTTACATGGATTCCAATCTGGGAGAAAAACAATCAAAGTTTGTTTTGTATTATAACGATAATCAAGGCATCAACACTAATTACATCATTTTTTTGTGAGAACTCACTCATGGGAGGCTCCAACCCCCTTAAAATTATCAAGCCACAACTTTTCTAGAGGCCCCAACCTCTCATAAATGCAGGCCTCTACCTGCTTCATCCAACTGTCCTATTTTTCATACAATTTTGAGAATACGAATAGTGGCCTACTTCTATTACATAAAGGAATAAATAACCTAGTTTATTGTCTCTTACATCTCCATATCTTCCCTGCATACACACACTTGATTTCCCTCATCTTTGTAACTACAACTATGTTGCACCCTCTATTATTCTCTTTACCACCTCATCAATTGCACCCCTCCATTCAACCACAGCTCACCAGTATACACAGCTACACCCCACAATCAGTACATTCAACCCTTCCTCTCCTTCAACACTTTCTCACTTCATCTCTTTGCAAAGGGTAGCCCTTTCCACAACCTCGTAGTTCAATATCATCCATTAATTGAAACAGACTACTCCAATTTGAACAGAAGCAACACACTATCAGTGAATTTAATTGCACAGTAGTTTCTTGCAAGCAAGTGACAATTTAATTTTCAGTATTTCTCCCCTTTATTATTAAATGATTGTATTATATGAAGAGGAAACTCAACAGGGTCTTTGTTATCCTATGAACTTCCTGAAGGGATTATCCATTTAATTCAACGTGGCACCAAAAGTACTTTCATTATTTCTTAAATAGTTTGCAAAGGAAGCCCGTCACTAGAAAAAATGTGCTCCACCAAGTCTATTGACCAATCTTTGTTAGTTAGTACAATGCAATTTTATTTCCCTTAACTCCTTCACGCAAGTGAGATCTTTGAGGATCAATGGTCAATTTTGGTGTTTACAGGACTTGGCATAGGTTCTAATTGCAACCCCAAGTTTGTCTATTTTCCAAATTTAGAAAAATACTCCAAATATGGAATTTATGTCAAAACAGTTGTCGACATGTTCAATCCCATTAGTGCTTAGAACTTAACGTTTAAGCACATAGGCCTAAGCCTTTATATATCGAAGCCTACAATGCTCTTTTCAAACTCCTAAAATACATTTTCATTGCATTAGAGAAATTTTGAGGTCTAAAATGGGTCTCAAAACAAAAATGCACAACAAAAATAATCTTTATAAGAACCAATAGGATTCAAGGTGATGATGTCAACCATGGGGGGTGATTCACCATTTTTGGAGTAAAAAATTAAAAAGATTAAAAAATAACAAAAACTACATTTTCAACTCATATTTTCAACTTATCTCCCTATGGTTTTACTCAAATTTTGAGTGGGAACACTCATTGGATGTAAAACTTAATTCCTCATCTAAGGAGTACCCATGTTGCATACTTTTGATAGACCTTGCTACATGAAAAATAAGAAATACATGAAAAACATGATTACAATCATGTTTTTTCACGTACTTCTCATTTTTCGTGTAGCAGGGTCCATCAAAAGTAAGCAACATGGGTACTCTTTGCATGAGAAATTAAATTATGCATCCAACGAGTGCTCCTATTCAAAATTTGAGTAAAACCGTAGGGAGATAAGTTGAAAATACGAATTGAAAAAGTTGTTTTATCCCTTTTCCCTCTAAAATTTGCTGATGTAATCTAATATTATTTTATTAATTCTACTATTATTTTATAATATTCCTTAGGAAGCCCATTTTAGACCCCAAAATTTCTCTAATGGCATAAGCCCATGGGCCCTTAGTTGTTGTAACACACAAAACCACCACAAAATTGACCCATGGGGATATTTTTGTCAATTTTCGAAACTATTGATTATCGTGAACATTCATATGCCCCAATCTCGTTTCCCTGACATTCTGTGAACTATGTTCCTTTGAATATCTTGGGGGTTAATCCGTCGGGTTGACGTGTCCTTGTGGAACCACACTACACACACAAACCAATAGCAATTTTGTTTGGGTTACATGTATGCCCACTTCACCATTGGGCCCCATTTGACACTCCTTACGAGGCTTGACAAAATGTTATTTATCGTAGATTTTTCCGTCCCCAATACTTGTTACCCTAGGCTTTTCAAATGCACCTCACTTATAAAACTTTGGGGACAATCTTCTGGGGTGACATCATATGTGTCACGTGTCACTTCCTTAGTGGTTCACATGTCACTCATTTAGGCCCACTTGACCACTCGAAAGTGCCAAATATGCAGGTCATGTGTCACAATTTTGGAGTTCCACATCACCTCAATAATTTAATTTGTTGACATCATCTCGAGCATTAGAGTTTATAATGTCACGTGCCACCATGGCTCCACATTGTCTTTGTCAGCCAATCATATCACACCAAGTCTCCTTCTTCCATTGGAACATGTTGTCAAGGGTACAGAAGAAAGGTGGTCACGAGACTTTGGTTTTTCCACGATTTTATTTTATAAAAATAAAAGGGTTAGGATAGAATTTTTGGCAACAACAATAGATGGAGTGTTTATTGTCTCCTCGAGCCCATATCCCTAGCAATAAAACTTGGCGACTCCATTGAAACTATGAGGAAAAAACTTCTAGGGGAGGACCTTTGGGGTGATGTGTCTCTACGCTTGTGCTAGCTCACCCCAGACCCCAAATCCCCAACACTTTGGTAATGTGCTACCTTTGAAAACTTTCATGGAAACACCCATCGATGTTACATGTCCCGGGAAAGACCCGTGTTATAACTCATGTGATTTAATGGTTCTCTACTCCAGCATTATGCCATGATCTCCTTCGTTCTTCGTTGATGGCTTTTATGGATTCTCCTTATGTGGTTCTTTTGTAAAGTGGGGAGGGGTTTCGGTTTTAACAAGGACTGATAATCACATGATCATTAGTTTGGAAAAATTGATCCCATCGCAGAAACTCCCCTATTATTTAACCAATGGGCGAGCATGGCCCCCCACTTTTTCTATGATGAGTTAGAGATGGCGTGTGGAAATCCACCCACAAACTTGCCCACAGTTTAACTATCGGTGCGCTAGCTCCTTTGCCAAATTTGGATAAACTTGCCAAAATTAGTGCCAATTGAAACCTTAGCACCAATTTAGCTATGCAACTTGGGCTTTTGGTCAGCTAACTTTGACTAGCCATACCTTTCAATTCTTGAGGCCTTTTTTTGGACTTTATCATACTGTTGGAAAGTTATTTTCGATCATTATTAAACAATGATAATTCCATAAACATATGATCTAGGTGGATATTGGTGGCCACCCATATATTCCATTTGGACCCGCACCATCAATTCTTGCAGCTTTTCACATTCAGCACAACTTACTATTTTTAGCAGGTTTTCGGGTCCTGCACTCTCGGAGCCGTTTTGGGGCCTTAATGATCCAGGTGGATATTGGTGGCCACCCACCTATTCCATTTGAACCCCCACCATCATTTCTTTCAGTTTTTAAGTTGCAGCACAACTTACTATTTTTAGCAGTTTTTTGGGTCCTGAAATTCCGGAGCAGTTTTGAGGCCCTAAACGACGTTTTTTGGGAAAACCAGGAGCAACATGGGTCTATGGACCGATGTTGCTCACATCAAAAGTTGTACTCCT
The DNA here is from genome assembly GCA_034641835.2 of Pinus albicaulis. Classification (NCBI taxonomy): domain Eukaryota; kingdom Viridiplantae; phylum Streptophyta; class Pinopsida; order Pinales; family Pinaceae; genus Pinus; species Pinus albicaulis. The sequence goes on from CM076581.1 coordinate 796,900,112, forward strand.
CATATAGATCTTTCTAATGAGGTATGATACGCGTCAAATGGACATCGTATGTCGAAGTTACGTCCCCAGAAAGTTGAAACACCAATTTACCCAAACGGGGCCCATAGTTTTGGCGCTTCACCTCCTAAGGTTAGGTTTTTGGACGTTTAGAGTTCTCCATTGTTTCTCAATAATAAATAGGGCCTCAATCCTAATTGTAACACAGTTCAAAGGCCTGTAGCTGCAACATCTCTTCTCAGAGGTAAGCTACCAACGCCCTAGCTATTTTATTCCCATTCTGTCTGTAAGCATATTTCAGTCATTTGATTTAAATAAAATGAAGTATTTTTTCTGCTGCATCTCTGTGTTTATGTCTATTTCTGTATTTTATTGCGTTCCTACATAAATACGGGTCAGTGGTATCAGAGCAGGTCCGCTCTTTCTCTGTTTTTCTTTGCATGTCCCCAACGCGGTCAGGGTATAAGGATTTCGGGCTTGATCTAGTTGAACCCTTGTAGGATCAGCCTCGCAAACCCTGACGACCTCCCATGGCAGAAGAAAGAAATACGAGGGAGTAGGAGATCCTCTCAAAATATTGCTCGAGGAGGCCTTCGAGAAACAAAGGAACACAGTGATGGATAACGTTGCTCAGATCCTTCAACGACTACCCACCTACGACGCATCTGCATCCAACAACCACTCTAGAGGCGCCACTCCCTTCAAGGTACAGGTAAAATTTTACATTCCTGTATTTGAAGGCCAAATAGATGCAAACATCGTAGATAGATGGTTAAATTTGCTGGAAGGGTATTTCTCGATCCATGATTTCTCCGACTGAGAAAATATTATTTTTTCACTCGTCCAAGTCACTCCCCATGTCAAAGACTAGTGGGAAACCTACTGTGAGCAAGAGGACAATGGGAACCCTCTCTGTTCTCGGCCACACCCACTTGGAATTCGTTCTGAGACGGCATCAAGGAACAATATTACCCCGTGGGGATCTATGAGGACAAATACATCCAATGGAGCACACTGCAAAAGCAAAGGGATCAAGATGTGCACGAACTAACGAATATGTTCGATACCCTATGCACAAAGTTGGGTATTAAAGTTTCGGAGAGACATTTGGTGCTCAAGTACCACAGTTGTCTGCACAAACACATTCAGAAGGAAATGGAGTTCCTCGACATTACATTGCTTGGTACGGCATATCGCTATGCCGCCAAGATCGAGCAGAAATTTAAGCAGAAGAAGTGAGACTTTGGATCTCCGAATCCGAAGCCAGGGAAAGGTGCTCCCGAACCATAGAACAAGGGGAAAGGCCAAAGCGAGGCGAATCAGAACAAAACCACAAATCCAAAGAAGGACACGGGGAAGTGGTGTGAATTTCATAACATCCCCACTCATAGCACAAATGAGTGTCGGGCCAAACAGTCATTGGTGGCCAAACTAAAGGCACCCGAATCAGATGCATTTTCTCATCCTAAGTCAAAACTAGACAAAGTCAATGACAAAGGGAAGAAAATAATTGATGTGGATCCCAATGCCATTTTTTCCACCACCAAGATCCAAAGGAAGGATCCTGAGGATCCAGAGGATCTAGAGGAGGGGGAGCGCCTCTTCCATTCGCAGATGTGGGTGAAGGTTTCTCCACTGCAATTCCTTGTCGATAGCAGAAGCCAAAAGAACCTCATTTCAGCAGAGGTCGTGAAGTGGCTTGGCCTACCAACCATAACACACCCGCAGCCATATACCATCGGGTGGTTTCACCCAGGGAGAGATATCCGCATCCGCCAACAGTGCCGCCTTCCGTACAACATCAAGCCATTCACGGATGAGGTATTATGTGATGTTGCTCCTCTTGATGTAGTTGATGTATTGTTGAGCCAACCATACTTGTGGAGGCGACATGTTGTGTATGAGTCTAGGCCTCGTGTTGTTATTATTACTTTGGGAAATATCTTGTACAGGATACTGGAGGTAGTACCGCCTCCTGTCATCTCTTTGACTACTGCAAAACAACACAGTAAGATTGTTTCCCAAACCAGGAAATTTATTTTCCTTACAACTCGCTCACAAGGAAAGAAGAATATTGTGGCCACAACCTCGAAACAGGGCTCCCCTGCACGGCTGCAACAGATGGAAAAATTCATGGAGGAATACGAGGACATTTTCTCCTCACTCACAAAGGTTCCTCTACATTGTCAGGACAAACACTCCATTGATCTGACCCCCAACGCACTGTCGCTTGATGTTTCCATACCTCCTGCAACTACACATACAGAATCCACACATGTACTGTCTGAGGCTGATAAAGCAACCAAATTTACTGAACGCATCCAGCATGTCCGCCCACAGGTACATGACATCTTCAACAAATCTAATACCTAGTTCAACAGAATTTGCCTCATCTCATGGAGGATCTCAACGCAATGGGGACCATTGCTTCCTAAGGAGGGAGGAATGATCCAGGTGGATATCGGTGGCCACCCACCTATTCCATTTGGACCGGCACCATCAATTCTTGTAGCTTTTCACATTCAGCACAACTTACTATTTTTAGCAGGTTTTCGGAACTTGCACTCCCGGAGCCATTTTGGGGCCTTAATGATCCAGGTGGATATTGGTGGCCACCCACCTATTCCATTTGAACCCCCACCATCATTTCTTTTAGTTTTTAAGTTGCAGCAAAACTTACTATTTTTAGAAGTTTTTCGGGTCTTGAACTTCCAGAGCCGTTTTGAGGCCCTAAACGATGTTTTTTGGGAAAACCAGGAGTAATATCAAACCAAGACATTGAAATTTGTACTCCTCGGATAGATCTTTCTAACGAGGTATGATACGCGTCAAATGGAGATCGTATGCTGAAGTTACGTCCCCGGGAAGTTGAAACACCAATTTACCCAAACGGGGCCCATAGTTTTGGCGCTTCATCTCCTAGGGTTAGGTTTTTGGATGTTTAGAGTTATCCATTGTTTCTCAATAATAAATAGGCCCTCGAGCCTCATTGTAACACAGTTCAGAGGCCTGTAGCCGCCACATCTCTTCTCAGAGATAAGCTACCAATGCCCTAGCTAGTTTATTCTCATTCTGTTTGTAAGCATATTTCAGTCATTTGATTTAAATAAAATGAAGTATTGTTTCCGCTGCAACTCGGTGTTTATGTCTATTTTTGTATTTTATTGCGTTTCTGCATAAATCCGGATCAACAACTAAGCTAATTTTATTGAGTAGAAATTATCTCAAAGCCTGAGCCACCTAACCACCATAGCTATAATATTTATAGTTTCTTCAATTGACCTACTACTATGATGGTTCTCTACTAAAGACAACAACTACCAGAAGATTCCCCCTGAACTTGACACACCATGCATTTTTTATCCTTGCCCATTTGACATCAATGCCAACATTATGCTCAACAATAATAACACAAAAACTAATTTTGTTTCTCTGCTTCAATTAATAAAGTGCGCTTTGGAATTTTTTTTTTAATAAGTTGAGAGAATAGTCCCTAGGGTGTAGCTCAATTGGTGATTGAATTGATCTTAATATTGTGTAAAGTAAGAGATCCAAGGCTCAATAGCCCCAAAGTAACACAATCTACGTAGAGGAGGATGGGTCATAGATCCCATAGGGATAGTGGTAATAGCTAGAATTGACCCTATGTCACACGAGTACAAGACTAACCTAATTGCTAATTCCTTTGGTTACAAAATACAAAAATAAAATAAAATGAGTTGATGATAAAGTTACTTAGTACATATTTTTTAATTAAAAATTATAAAAATAGAAATTTGTTTAATATATGTTTCTTAAAAATGTTATAATAAAAAACTTTCTAATTAGAATTATTTGAAGTTGTCGCATATTCTTTTCAAAATATAAACTAAGTAAATGAGATTCTAGGAGTTTCATTCTAAGGTTTAGTTCCATAATGATGCATTTTGTATTTACTTTAGTATTTCAATAATGTTGTGAATAAACAATTTTAAAATTAAAGTTTCAATAAGTCCAATTCGATCCATATCTAACAATATTATGATGAGCATCCATCTTAGTTACCCTGATGAGTGTTTATTTCTAAAGGGTGGATGCATAGCTTGAGATATGGTCACAAAATATTATGTCATCATTGTTCATTTTTAAACCGCGTGTTTTTTTAACAAGTGAGAAAAAGCCACATATAGAGACTATAAATTACAGTACTGGAAAAATTCTTTAAAAAAATTCTAAATGTGGAGAATATAGATGAGAGCATCAATAATCTAATTTATATGGTCTATATGTGTTTTTTCTCACATAGGGATTAAAAACGAACAACAATGAGATCATATTCTCTACGTGTGTTATTTCTCACTACTTGACAAATATGGGGATTAAAAATGAACAACAATGAGATCATGGTTTCCATCATATTTCAAACTAAATAAACACTCCTCATGGTATCTAAAATTGAACGGAATCTAACATACAAACCTATGTTTTTGGTGAATTTTGGAGTATAATTAAATATGAATTAAATCGAATCTACTTAAATTTTAAAAATTACTTAAAAAAATATTGAAAGCTTTACTGAAATAGTAAATTAGATACAAAATGCACTATTATAGAACTATATCGTATATTACATGAGGGTTTTACTTTGTTGACCAATACCTTATCATGTTCATTCGCAAAAGAGGTTTTAAAATTGTTAAAATTAGAGTCAATATATTTTAGTTATTGGGGTTTGGAGGGGAGAAAGGTTGTGAGGTTGAGGATGTTTATAGGTATTGGGGGTATATTCGGTAAAACTAGGGTAGATCTATTAAAAAATGGGTTATTTTTATTATAAAGTCACATTAGGAAGGGGTTCGAAAAAAATATTTTGGAAGGTTTTCATCAATATCTAGTGAGAATAGAGGTATTATTCATAGGCGTTATGTCACAGGTTAACTGAGAGGAGACCCCATCAAATTAGATCTCTTAGAGTTTTTTTTTTTGTAAATTTAGCAGTACCTTTCTATTTTCTATTAATAAAAAAAGCAGCAGGTTTCAACAGATCAAAACTTGATGGCCTCAACATACTCGAAGGAAACCAGGTTTGTTGACCACCTTAAAGAGTTGAAAGCCATCTAGTATTGAAAAATTTAAGCCTTATAATAACCGCTATGTTCATTCTACTAGTTCTAACAAATTCTGACTGTAAACAATAAATGCTATTTGCAAAATACATTAGAGAACTGAGGAAATATTTGGTCAATCATCTGAAGATTCAACAGGTGTTGGGTCTTTGACACTGGAGCCGGGCATATCCACCTGATGCATTGTTTGTAGCTGACGGTCAATTCGTCCATGATGAGTTGTGGCATGATGCTGCGAAATGGGGATCTCTTGTATCTCTCTTTTTATTTTTTGCATAACAGAAACCACTTGGGGGTCTCCTCCCATTTCCTGTAAGCTCATGACAGCCTTGGCCAAAATGCATTTGAGCATCCAATAAGTGTGAATAGATTGATGAAACAGGGACAGTCTCCCTCTTGTGTTGTCAAGGTATTTAATGAAGTCCATTGCTTCCTCATGTATGTCTATCCCCTCTTTGTTGTTGCAGTCTCTCTCCCATCCCTGAATAAGATTGTGAACCTGTGGAGGATTACCTGTAGAATAAACATCGAAGAGGTTTTCCATAACCTCCTCTTTTTATTTTTTTTCCTCGTTTGCTAGACCCTGCAGTGGCCTTCAGAAGTTTTTGTTTCCCTTTATCCTTTACTTGGTTCTTGGCTAGTTATCCTTTTACGATATTTGTATTCCAAAGTACAAACACCTGACCGTGTTGTTGCAATTCCTTGGACAGTGACTGGGAAACACTTGTTATTAATTTAAAGAGGCATGTATATGGCAAGAAAAGTTCAATAACTGCTTGCATGCAACAGTAAATAGGTCCCACAGCTGCCCTCGTTACCAAGTAATAGACAACGCTGTTATTACTTCTAAGTGTGGTAAAATAACAAGAAGTCGTCCTTTCAAGATTGAAATGCGGGATGAGAGTATAGAAACAGAGCTTAGGCAGTGAGGGGGAAGAATTTAGACTACACAAATCCTAGACCTAGAACCCATAAGGACGGGGGTGTGGTCTAGTTGAACAGATGCTCCTATAACCCTCCCAATGAATTCTATAACCAGAGTTCGAACTATTAACAATATGCTAAGGCCTTAAAACAGAGAAATGCTCCCACTAACCTTGCAGAGAGCTAGTGTCTTGAAAGAAGAAATCAGGGAGAGCGGGTTCAGAGACAGAAACACCACAAACACTATTAACAGGGTGGTCCTGCATGGCCATACATTCTAACTCATAATCCTGAGACGGGGAGGCTTGCGTTCCATCATTACAAACCCCAATTAGGGCACAGTCAGAGTGGAAGCCATCATGACAGGAAATTTGGAAGCAGGGATTGACAACAGGGGTCGGCAAGGCTAGAATCACTAGAACTTATGACAATTGACTTAAGTAGAGAGACCAAAAAACAAAAAAACGTAAATACCCTTGATTTAGGGCCATGCAAGCAAGGAAACCAGACTGTAAGCTATAAAAGGAACCATAATTCAACAAACACCCGCAGTAATGAGTAGCATGCAAACCCATTAAGTTTCGGCAGCCCCCATAAAAAACTAGACATTGAACAGGAGCATACGAATTGAGAAACAGATAAATGTCAACCCTGAGAATTACAATGTAACCAACCAGATGAATAATATCTTCATGCATTGTAAGAAGATACACCACGTACCAGGTAACTAGCAGAAGTCGCAAACCATCAACCTTCTTCTGCGCTGCTCCTCCTTCTTCCGAATTGTGCCTGAGGACCATGCACCCCTTCCTTTCCATGACTTGCAATAACCCCTTTAGACGTCGACGTTGTTTCCCAAACCGCTCCGACAACGTTAGTTGGCATCCAGCTCTATCGTCGACAACCATAATGAATCGGCGTGTGAACGTACTACTTAACCGGCCATCTGTCAGTCTTATGCTTGAGTGACCGTGTGGTGCACGCTGCCACGTGACACCGCACGTCTCCCATCATCCTCCGTGTGGCACCTCGTTCGAGGGTTAGATCTCTTAGAGTTGCATCCTTGTATTTTATATGTTGAAAAAATAAGTGATAATGTCAAACAGATCTAATTAACAAGTTTTTGTTATATCCCTAACCCTTATTTATATTACTATATTATTTATACTTATTTATATTTAATTATAGCAATTACACTCGTAATAGATGAATCGTCTAATGGAAAAGAGGAAAAAAAACTTGTGAAGTTGACAAAATATGTTGTAATTTTGTTGTTGGAAGTATCAATGTCCTTAATTTTTTAATCATCTTCAAATTTTCTAATGCTAGAAAATTGTCAAGAAGATTGTGTTTAAGAATCAAACAAAATGAACAAAATGCAAATTAGTTAATTCTAAAAAGAAATAGTGTCTCATAATGTGCAACGAATAAGTAATAAAATGTTTAAAAAAATAAAGGAGTTATCAAAACTAAAATAAGTAAAGGGTAAAGAAATTTTTAATTTATATAAATAAGAAAATTGTCAAAAATAAATTTAATTAATTTAAAACAAATACTAAAATAAGTGTCATAATCCATTTTTCAAGTCTCACTAGCACATCCAGTTGAGGATGAGCCTCGTTAGCAAGACGATCCAAGATCAAACCTTAAAGGGGGTGCTTGTGCTGGCCCAGGTCGGGTTCAATCCTCAGATGACTTTGACGGATTAGATACCCCTGAGTCGCAGTTTCTCAAACTACAAGTCAAATCTCGAAAATCATAAACAACTTGACAAACAAAACAAAACAAAAAAATATCATAATACATTTGACATGATTTTTTACTATTGCATATATATTTTCAAAAAGAAAAGAACAAATTAGAATACCATGGTATTTATTTGTTTATGAAAAAGGAATAGTAAGCACTAAAATAAGTAAATGGTTGAAAAAAATTTAATCTATCTAAATAATCAAATTACCTAAAAACAAATTTAATTAATTTAAAATAAATATTAAACTAATGTCCTAATCCATTTGACATAGTTGTTTATTATCTCATAAAATATAATGACCAAGTTTCAAAAAAGTAAAGAACAAATGAGAAGATCCAAGGTACCTATGTTCCCCCACAAAAAAAAAAATTAACAATCCTTTAATTTCGTTAGCCTTTTCTTTCTTGAAATATGAATAGACGTGAAGCCATTTTTTTGATGCAAAATTCAATTTAGACATAAATAAATATGAATCTCATGAATCTCGTCATGGTCACTCCATTATGCATCTAATACAGTGCCTCACGACCGTCAAAATCCAATTTGTCCAAATACGGTTAATTGAGTTTATTTTTTTGGAGTAGATTTGTTTTTCACCTTTTGGAATTTGTATGAATGTATACAATCCATTGTTGCTTTCTTCTTTGAATATTTGCATGAATGTAGATATTGAAAACACCAATGAGTATCAAGATACGGTCATTGTTTAAATTGTTTCAATAATTTTTATGTATATACTTGTTTTGCCTAATCTCTTTTGGACATGAAAATTTGGAATCTCATTAGATTGCAAGGTTTTTGATGAGTTTTGAAAATGTATTATTTTAATAAATTGCATACTTGTATTTTTTTTGTTTTTTCAATTTCAACATCAATCATATATATATATATGTGTGTTTATTTGTTTTTAACATTTTTTCAAATAAAGTGTGATTGTAGTTTAAGTAATTGTAGAACGGCATGTCATTTGTACTTTTTCAAATGTATGTGCAACCAATGTTAAAATTATGTTTTTTAATTCTTTGCTTCTTGATAGAATTGTTTTTGTTTTTGAATTTCTATAATGTCATTTGAATTATTTGAATTTTGAGTTGCAATATTTTCATTTTCATTTTTTTTCAATTTTAACTACATCTAAATGAAATGTCGTAAATGGGCTCTCCTCTCATGGGAAAAACTCATAAAACTGAAAACAACAAGAGGTCTGGGCCTACGAGATCCCTACGTGTTAAATCAGGTTATGGGAGCAAAATTATGGTGGAGATGGCTAAAAGGAGGTTAGGATCTCTGGAAATTGATTTGGGAGAGAAAATATGATATGCTCAAGACATTAGCAGGAAAACTGAAAGTAGACATCACCCCCAAAGGGTCCAATATTTGGAATTTAGCAGCCATCAATAGAGATCTAATTAGGCAACACAGTTTTTGGGAAATACGGTAAGGAAGGACGGCTCTGTTTTGGGAGGATTTGTGGCAACAGAGAGAGAAACTATTCAGCTGACTAGACCTTGGGGAACTCCTCCTATTCACAAACTTACCGAACAAGAGAATGATAAATAACTATTGGTGCCAACAAGATGACAGACAATGGGGAAAATGGAAGGAAAAAGACATTGGCGACAAGCCCCAGAGACAATACAATGGAATAATCTTGAAAAGGAGCTGAAAACCAGGAAAGTGGTTGCAGCAATAGGGGAAGATATACTGAGGTGGGGTTATCAAAGTAAAGGCATGTTTACCATACAGGAAGGATACTACGTCAAATCCCACAATCTCCACAACATATTAGTACCAATATGGAAAAAAATTTGGTCACTCAAACATTGGCCAAAAGTGGAACACTTCCTTTGGCTACTAAGTCATCGTAAGATCCTTACCTAGGAACAACTGCAGCGGAAAGGAATGCATGGCCCCTCACTTTGTCAAATGTGTAACAGGCACGCAGAAACCATAAAACATTCACTAAATACCTGTGTAATGGTAGAGACTCTATGGTGAAATAATGCAATGGTATTCCAGCAAACAGGCAGAGATAACACAAGCGTCAATGAGACGATCATTAAATGGAGAAAAGGGGGATACAATTGTGAAGTCCTGAACAGAGCCTGGAGGCTGTCAATGGGATTTATACTATGGGGCATCTGGAAAGAAAGAAATCATCGCATATTCTGGGGAGAAGTCTGAAATATAACTCAAATATAGCAAGGGATCATCGAAAATATCAGGGAGACTATATTGGTAGAGAAATGGACAGAAGAAGACTGGAATACAACAGGAGTAGAAGGCAAAATACTAGCCAAGTTGAATTTGAAACCACAAATGCTGGCAAACACACTTTGGAAATTTAAACTCCCCAGGAAAAACACAGGTGATACTTTCCAGCTGCCACAATCGGGATTTATTAAACTCAATTATGATGGGGCATCAAAAGGAAATCCAGGCCAGGCAGGGGTAGGAGGAATATTTATAAATTCTCATGGAATAGCTTGCAGGGTCTACGCGGTGGACGTTGGCTTTGCTATGAATAATGAATCCGAGTTAACAGCAGTCAAACAGGGGCTTATAGTAGCACTTAGCGAGAACTACCATCATCTAATTGTTGAAGGTGATTTGGCAATGGTCACAGGGGTACTAAGAAAGCTGCAGAAAGGGACGCCCTGGGAAAACATAAGAAAAAGTTGGAGGAGAGCACATCTCATTCAAGAGATAGGCTTACTCATACATGAAGTTGATTATCTTATACCCTCGCATGTCCGTAGAACAGGAAATGAGGCTGCAGGCTATTTAGCGAACTGGGGATGTAGCAATGAGGGGCGACAGCTGGATGTGAATCAAGGCGATAGGATATGGAACATAGAATTACACTCCTTACAAATCATTATAGAGCGAGATAAAGATAAAGCCCAAGACTCCCGATCGGGGTGCCCAATGGAAAACGTAGCGCGAAATATGGAGGAGGGCAGACAACTGGAGGCACGTGATGACGGTGCGTCCCAGCCTACCATCATTCATTAAGCCTGCAGTGAGAGAAGGCTGGTACCTTCGCATGTCAATTCATAATGGCAACAAAGGAATGCCAACTAACCATGTCAGAGTGACATTGGAAAAAGCGGCAGAGGAGGTTAAGGAAAGATGAAAAGGCTCAATGGCAGAACATTCTTCCTGGCAGTAGCATCTGAGGAGGATCGGAAGGAATTGATGTAGGTCACGCCTCATCAACACTGCAACGGTCACGCGCTCAGGTTCAGTGGTATGTAATGGCTCTGTTTCCTATCCTCATTAATTTACCCACTAGTATTTGTAGAGGAAGGGTATAAGGTATGTATCTGTGTAGTGGCGGGAAGGGTAGGATAAAGTTTCACTCTGCTCTCAAGCACTTGAATGTAATCTCAGACATTGAATTCGCTTGTAGCATGTTTAAAAACTAGAATTTTCTCATCCCTTTGAAGGCCATTGAGCCCTTTTTTAGAACACCTTGTAGGATTTGGCCTTTGTGGCTGCTCATTCAAAGATTCTTGGCTTATTTTATTCATGCCCCTGTGAAAAGTCATGGTTGGGCATCTCAATTTTATGAAGTCTCCTATATGCAACTCCATGAAAAATTGAAAGGCATCTATCAGGATTTTAAAACCTACAATTTTAAAAATAGGGTCAGTCATTATCCTACGTTTGTTTTCCTTTAGTTGCATTTGTCAACCTGTCTCTGTAAAATGATATGCATGCATATCTTCTTGGCTTATTCCATTGTGGTGGGAGGACCCATTGAATTTCCTAGGTTCTCTATTACTAATATACCACCTTCTACAGGCCCTCTGAAAATGTCCACAGGTTTAGTTTAGCAGTTGTTTGAGCTCCTCAGCCCGAGTATAACAATGGTGAAAGGGTAATCAGCAAAGCACCAGCCCAAAGATAAAGGAAAGCAGAAGATTTCTAAAAACATGGCCGAGCCAAGCAAGCGAGGCAGAAAGATGAAGAGAGAGATAATGGATAATCTCTTGGAAGTTTACTCTGCAGGAAATCCTCCACGAATTCGAAATTTAATTCAAGGATGGGAGAGAGAAAGTAACAGTAAGGAAGAAGATATAGAGGCCCAGGAGGAAAACATGGATTTTGTTGTTCACCCTGGGAATACAAGAGGATGTCTCTCTCTCTTTCAACAATCCATCCAGCACTGATTGACTCTTTAGATGGTTAAAATATCATGCTCTAAGTTTTTATGATTTTTGCAGATAGCTTTTATGTTTCATGTTGTCAAATAGACTTTGTTTGAAACAGTAAAATGGACATAGCGGCTAGTAGATGAAAGAAACAATTTCAATTTTGGATGGCATTTAATGCTCTAAGGTGGCCAACAGACCTGGTTTCCTCCGGGCAGGTTGAGGCCACCAAATATGTATATGTTGCAACCTGCTCTCTCTTTTTTGATAAATAGAAAATGGTAAGGAAATACTAAATTTACAAAAAAAAACAAATGGTGTTGTTTCTTATTTACTGCACTATTAATTCTAATTAATTTTTTTATAGATTGAAGAGATATTTTTTTTCTTGTTTCTATATCTTTTATTAAGGGACATCATTGACTTGATGTTAATATTTGTATCCCTAATTTGTTATAACGGCTCAAAATGCAAATGCATTTTCCATTTTTTTGTTTGAATGGAATCTAGTTAACATAGTAGTTTTCTCAACTAACTATATGTGTATATTTACACTTCAAATATAGATCATCAAAACATAAACGAAAACACCACCTTCTATGTTTCCTTTTCCATATGGCATGCCAAATGCACAATATATACTTTTAAATTTTCTAGTCATGACACATTTTTTTGTATCTCAATCTTGATATAATGTTCTATGCATCTAATGCAAAAGCATCATTATACATAATTGTATTGGAAAAAGTTTGTGACATTATTCATCGCAAGAAAAGTACCTTACATTCATGTTTTTTAGATGACAAATGGATTCAAACGAACTTTCACTATAAGCAATATTGAATTCATGCATTTGTTCAAATCCATTAGATGGCATCTTGATTTCTATCTATGCTCATTGTTGTTCTATGTATTTATATTTCATAGCATCTTGATCGTTGTCCTGATTATTGATGTTATCAACGTCTTTGGCACAACATTTCAAAATGTCCAATGAGAGGCTTGTCACCATGAAACAATATGTCATGTTGTTTAAAGTTGAATTGAAATGTAATTATGGATTCATTTGCCTCTTCAACCAAATTCTTAATGATATTTTTAGCCATTTTGACAGCCAATATATGAAAAAAATGTCTCCCCAAAGACCTCTTTCTTATGGTGGCAGAATAATCAAATATTTGACATTCAATGCAAGTAAATCATGAGATCATTGACATTATCCATTTCCATCAATATTCAATCCATGTTTATAAGATGCTAGTTCTCCATGTCATTCTAAATTTGTAAACAAGTTTTGAAATGGTGTATCGTACCTTCACTCAAATATATAGATGTATATCTATTATTATGCAATAGTACTTCAAGAGTATCAAACAAACAATATCTAGGAGCATATGCAATTTTTTCAAAGTAAATAAAATTGTATTTTCCTAAATTGACATTAATATCGAGTTCTTTATATCTAATAAACTTGTTTGTTTAGACATGTTTTTTTCTTTCTTCATTTCTACTTTGAGTTTCAATAGGATCTACAATGAAGGTGGCTCAAAATAGCCAAAATATTAAGATGGCCAGGGCATATTAAATTTATTGCAATACTCCAAAGGTAACAAGCTTCAACCAAACAATGGTCATACATGAAACACAACATGAGCAAGTAAAAATAGCAATAAAATTACAAGAAAATGTGAAAGCCTAGAAAATCAAGTTGAAATCCTGAAAATCAAGTTGAAAGGATATGTTTGTAAATCAACAACTTAATTTCATTGAGGGAATGAATAAAAAATAGGTATATATAGAGGGGGCGGTGGAAGGTCAAGGCAAGATGAATCAATACAACCCTAACTCAACTCTTTTAACATGGTCTTAAAACTTGTATGTTAATGAATTAATGGAACTAAAGAGGAGACTAAAATGTTTAGAAGCATTGGAATAGAGGAATTATATCAAATGGAAAGATACCATGGATACCAATCATAAACTCACTCAATAAAACAATTTATTTAAAGGGGAAATAGTCAAATTACAAGACAATCTAAAAATGGGTTTGTAATAGATATCTATCATGAACTGGGAACTAAAGCATACTAAAGATGAAAATCCCCGCAATGAAATGGAAGAAAGGGGTGCTCCACCTCTACAAGAGTTCTATTTAGCAATAGAAAACATAGATATCAGGGAAGCCAAACTAAAGGAATAGCTAGAAGAGGCAAAATCGTGGGCACAAGCAACGAAAGGGTCGACTGAGAGTAAAAGAGAACTCATAGAGAAGTAGATTAAGGTGCATTTTGGGAAATAAAAGCATTGGAATGATAGAGTATAAAACATAATAATAAAAGGATTTAAGAACTATGGAGAAGGTGAGCACACCCATAAGTTAATAAAATACTTTTTAGTGGACAAGTTGGAGTGGGTAGGGAACATCCATCAAGCAAGCAAGTTGGAGTTTCATGCACATAGAGGTGAAGGATTGTCCTGTAGAAATGAAAATATCACAATCCAATACATGTAAAAATAAGAATACAAAAATATAATCAACACCAAGAGGAAATGCAACAAAATGAAAAGAAAGAGGCTACTCAAGGTAGAATAATTTTGATGCACGAAAACCAAAAAAAAATTCAAACAACCCTTGAAAAGCAGTTACATGAAATGGGAACCAAAGAGATGGGAAATTCAAATTATAAAACTATAGACAACATCATGTTGACCTCTATTATCCTCAAATCTTTCAATTCCTGAAAAAGGTCCAGGCCTAAAAGAAGTAAAAAAAAATAGTTTTCCAGCAAACCCATGGTATGATGAGAATTATAAGGAAACAAAAAAATGGCCAAAATATGGGGTGATCATAGGGAATATGTAAAGTTGTTCATGCTAGAAAAAAAGAGAATTTTATATGAAAACAAGAAGATTGTTGTTGATTTCACTTGGGAGGAAAAATCCAAGAGGCTTTTGGAAAGAATTGTAGCAAAAATACAATAATAAGAGAACAATATCACATGTCTTGAATGGTTAGAGTATGTAAAGTTGTTATATGAGAGGTCCAGATAAAGACAACTCTCCAATAATCAATTCAAGAACTAAAATTTTCTCTTTGAGAGACATTAAAGAAGGAATAAAGAAGCGTGTGATGGGTAAATCTTGAGACATAGATGGTTTACAGGAAGAATTCTTAAAATGGGACTTGGAGATTGATGGTGTGAATACTTTTTTTATACTTTAGGAAATGTTGGTATTCACTAATCATTTAATTTTTCAACCTGGGGTCTACTTTGAATTACAAGGATCTTGGTGTTGTATACACAAGCATCAGATTTCCTACCAACTCTAAATGCAAAAGACTTAATTCAAAGGAAACATATTGGCGATACCGAACCTAAGTCCAATCAAAGCCATTAGGTGAATTTTGAGGTCTAAAATGGGCCTCCTAAGGAAAATGTACAATCAAAATTCACTTTATGAGAACCAATCACATTTTAAGGGATGACATCATCCCTAATGGTTGAGGTGGCATTGCTTGAGTTAAAGGTACTTACTTGTCACATTCTCAATGGTGGATAAAAACTCATGGTTAACCATAGTAGTGCTCTAAGTAATTTTAAAGTCAAAGTAAAGTACTCATAATAAATGTCATTTCACACTTTTTGAATAAAAATATATTATTGTCATTTCATATTTCTTGAAAGAAACAATGCATATCTCTATACATTTATTATATTATATTATATTATTTTTATATAGTATATTAATTACATGTTATTATACAATTTAAATAATATAAATTTTAATTAATAGCATATAATATAATTAAGAATTTATAAATTTATATTTATATTTTATTTTAAGTTATTTAAATACAAAGGACAAATGCATTAGTTGTTCAATGATAATGATTTTTTCTTGAAAATATCATTCTTATTTATAGTCACATAAATACAATTTTTTTATTAATTTTATTTTGGTACAACTTTTGAATTGAATTTAACTATGGTTACATGGATTGTGGTGCAAAAAGTGAATTGCAAATTCATAAATATTATTTTATTGGTTTAGTTATTATTTTATTATTTCTTTAGGAGGCCCATTTTAGACCCTCAAAATTCCCCTAATGCTAACTCTCTTCTTCGGTACGACCATGTGGTATCGAAATATCACTTTGATAGCTAGATCAGTGTCACCATTCCTACTAGGGTTAAGAAAGTCTACAGGGCTATGGATTCGTAGAAACCATGGTTGATTTCGCAACATTGTTGTTGGCTTCGCAACAACTATTGTTGGTTTTGCATCATTTGGATTATTTCCCTTCACACTTAAATTAAAACATGGACCAAAGGCATACAAGAAAGGAAATTTAATAAACTTCAACACACTGCAAGAAATGAAATTAACACACACACACACGCACACCTTGCATAAATCAAACTCAATGGATTCTATTGATTCAACAATTAAGCAAAAGAAAAAATTGAACTAATTTAAAGAAATAAATGCAGCATTAGACCTTACCTCGATAGATCCAAACTCAAGGTTTGGCCCACGTCTAAGAGCTTATGAATTTACCAATGCAACTTCAGTGGGAAAACCAAACATCCATGGGCATGAATTTAATATTAAGAATTAATATTAGAGCATAAGCTCACACAGATATATATATATATATATATATATATATATATATATATATATAGACACACACATGAAAGAGGGGAATCTAAGTCCTAAAAGGCCATTCTCAATTAGAGGTCACTTAACTAAAACAATTTATCGTGTGATACACTAACTGTCTAAATAAAAAGTGGATATCACATATAGATCCTAAAAATAGTAATACATTTGGTCATCAGTGTTGTAATGACTATGATTTGTTGAGGCACCTCGTACATTCTTCAATTACTTGTGTAGTAAGTTGTTAGACAAAAAATACCTTCCTCGGACTCAAATGGAATCCCCATAATAGACCAATTATGATTGGTCCTGCATACAATGTCCATGTAACAATATACAGGTGGTAACACATGTATGCTCCAAATTCCTCGCAAAAGTTCAATTTGAAGTTGTTTATTTTTAATACATGTGGTGATAATAGAACTAGTAAATATGTGTTTCATAGCTTGAAATGCCCATGGTATATGTACAATATTTTAATAATAGTTTAAGGTAGAGAGAGGTGGACTAGTCAAAAACAAAGTAGGTAATTTCACAACAAAAGGCACAATTTCTTACCCATCATATCCCCCTACTAGTCCTCATGCATGTCCTCAGGCATTATCATCTTCTTGTTTATGATTCCTTGTGTATATATCACTCCAGGAATATGAGGTGTGGTCAAGTTCTCCAATATAATAATATCCCATGTAGTGTTTCAATGCATGCCATCATGTTTTTTTCCTCCTGCTCGTCCCAATGGATGGGAACCTGATAAAACCTAGTGGGGCACCAAATGATTGGGAAATGGAATTGTAACATGATCCATCTAGCTCCAAATCTTATTAAAGAACTAGAATAAAAAGAGGCTCGATTAAGATCCAAGATGAAATAGGGATATCCCAAGGGATGCCTTTGTTGGAGGTATTTGGCAAGCCCATCCCAGATATCCTGCACAATGATCGAAGCTCTAAATGATTCGGTTTTGGCCACTTCCCTATACTATGTGACTGTGTATCTTTGATTATGTTGGATAGTAACAATGTCTACATGGTCCATTATGAGCCTATTTAGGTCATTATGGACAGGTCTTGTCAAAGGGTATTCTTATCTGATGATTATCCTTGCTACAGTTTCCATCATTCCATAAAAATGTGTGGACTTATTTCACTGAATAAGATAAGGCATATAGGACATCAGGGCCCTAAGTTGTATGTCTTCAAAAAATGGATTAGGGTTCCACCTTGAGTTGTATTTCATAATAAAATTGAAAATATATAATTCGCACGAGGTTTTGACCAGTTTTTTTATCATTAAAAAATGAATCTGTGAATTATTGAGGTTGTGTTATCATATGAGGCTGCCTATCTAGATTTTTTTAATTTGAAAAGTTACCTAACGTTTGTGTAGGAATATTAGGTATACTCTTAAAGGTATTAAATAGGTAATTACATGTAACCCTACATCACTTGCAGTCTTTTAAGTTTTTCTTCTTCTGTGTCCTTATCCTTCCATTTCTTGATCTATTCCCCCCACTTGGCCTCATAGGAAAAGTACATGGTAAACCAATGTTTTATCATATTTTCAACAACCTAGTGGTGAGTCTCCTTGTCTATGGTTCATCCTTCGTCTACCATTAAGGAAGGTCGGGCTTAAGTTGAAGGAAATCATACGCATTTGCAACAATATCATCCACAATGTTGTTAATAATGTGTTAGGATTTTGTTGTGCATTCCTGGGTGTAGGTTTTAACCCTGTACATAAATTATCTACAAACAAATTCTAAAAGTAAAAAATAAAAAATAAAAATAAATAAACAATGGCGAGAACATAAAATAAATATACACTGGTTTTTTCCACTAGATCCCAAAAACAATACTAACTGATTGTTTTTTCATCATATTCCTTTCATTGTTACAATACATATATATACATGTTGAAGCATTCATAAACCTCAATCCATTAACCCTGGATTAGAACATAACTGTAGTTCCCTTGGTTGTATCTACAACATACCATGGACAGAATACCAGCATGCCCAAAACCAAGTGAAAAACCTATGCGCAAAACCATAGGTAGGTTTTTCCACCTATTATAAGGTCCAAAAAAAATTTCCTGGGGCGCTGCCCCAGACACTTTGCAGCGGGGTTTCCGCCCCCACACGTGCGACTAGTTGTATAAATAATACACACGCCCAACATTCTCCCACTTGTTGTTTTATTTTCCACACAGGGGTTCACAAGAGAGATCAGTAATTGTTCCAGTGCTGCAATTCCCATTGTTTCTCTATACCAAGAAAACTTTTCAATTCTCACAGACTTCGTACATGCATCTGCGACATTATTCAAAGTGTCAACCTTTACCAGAAATACCTTTTTCTCCTCAACCATATCCCTCACAAAGTGATACTAAACATCAATTTGCATTGTATTTGAATGAGAAGTAGAGTTATTTGCCAAGAAAAATGCACTTTGGTTGTCACGGTCTATCCTTATAGCTCATTATACCAACCCCATACTTGAACACAATATCTAATTCCAAAATTCTTCCTTTCTTGCACGATTGGTTGCCATATATTCAACCTCTGTAGTTGAAAAAACCACTACATACTGCCTTTTTCTCATCCAACTGACTTCTCCTCCAAATAGGTTAAAAACATACCCACTTATAGATCTTCTCTAATCTAGATCTCCAACCCAGTCTGCATCAACAAAGCCACGAATGTCCAAAATTATATCCATTCATGCTCTTCCTTGGTAGCATAGATCATAGTCACTAGTGCCACAAAAATACCTGAAAACTTGCTTCATTGTTGTCCAATGCTTCTTCCCCGGTTTTCACATAAACCTTATCAATACTCTCACTGCATGTGCAATGTTTGGTCTAGTACAGACCATTGCATAAATCAAGCTACTTACTACACTTGCATATGGAACACAGGACATTTCCTCCTCCTCTTCTTGTGTCTTGGGACACTATTCAGAAAATAACTTTAAACCTACAGGAATATGAACCTTCACTGGTTTACTATCCTGCATATTAAACCTATGCAATAATGTCTCGACATACTTCCTCTTAACCAGAGCTTCATCTTTACTCGATCTTGTTTAATTTCCATGCCCAAAATATAGTTTGTAGTGCCAAGATCCTTCATGTCGAATTTGGAGGAAAATTGGGTCTTCAAATACTAGATGATTTCTTTATCGTTTCCAATCATCAAAATATCATCCACATATAAGACCAAATAAATAAAACGGTCACCAATTAATTTAAAATACACACAGTGGTCTTCTTTGCTTTTGGTGAAGCCAAGTCCCCGTGTATATGTATCAAATTTCTGATACCACATCCTTGGTGATTGTTTTGACCCATAGAGAGACTTTTTTAACTTGCCTACAAGTTCTTTCTTACCCTTCACCGCAAAGCCTTCAGGTTCCTTCATGTATATATCTTCTTCCATATCCCCATAAAGAAATGTTGTCTTCACATCCATCTGTTCTACCTCAAAATCAAAAGCAGCAGAAATAGATAAAATTAATCTAACAGAAGCTACCTTGGAAACAAGAGAAAAAATATGACCAAAATCAATTCCCGACACTTGGGAATAACCTTTTGCTACTAGCCAAGCTTTGTATTTCTCCACCCTGCCTTTTCCATTCATCTTCTTCTTAAACACCCATTTTCTACCAATGGGTTTCCTTCCAGTTGGCAACTCCACCAGATCCCATGCCTCATTTTTGTTCAAGGATGTCATTTCATCAACCATGGCCTCCTTCTAGAGTTTTCCATCCTCTGAATCTACTGCCTCCTTGACAGTTATGGGATCATCGTGAGTAATATATAAAGAAAAATTTGAATATAAAGCAGATGGAATATATCTTTCTAATTTCCTTCTTTCTCAAACTTATCTTCTCAAAGCTGGAGTTTGTGCCTCTTCCTTTTCTGAATCTTGTTCTATTGTAGAGTATGATTCTTCCTCCTTTAGCTAAAACTCTATCTTCCCAAGTTCTTTTGGTAGGACTTCATGTTTAATAAATTTTTCACCTCTTTAAACACCACATATTGGTTGTACACAACCTTCCTTATTTATGGGTTCTAAATCTTATAACATTTTAAACCATCCTAATACCCAATAAATATGCACCTTTCAGATGTACTATCCAACTTGGTTCTTTTCTCCTTTGGAACATGTACATATGAATCACATCCAAATACCATCATATGTGAAAGAGAGGGTTTCTTATGATTCCATACCTCATGTGGAGTCTTATCCTCCAACATTGATGAAGGTGATCTATTAACTGGGTAACATGTAATCTCCATCACCTCCGCCTAGAATTCTTCTCCTAACTCGGCACCACTGAGCATGCTTCTTTCCTTTTCCATCAATGTATTGTTCATTCTTTCTGCAAATCTGTTTTTTTGAGGTGTGTATGGAGTAGCCATATGTCGTTCTATATGACACTTCTTACAAAACTCTTCAAATTCCTTCTTGCAGAACTCTCCACCATTATTTTTCCTCAACATCTTTATCTTCATCTCTGTCTGGTTTTCCATTAGAGCCTTCAATTCTTTAAACATGTCAAAGACTTCAGATGTATTCATGGGGAAATATATCCATGTATTCCTTGAGAATTCATCTATAAATGAGACATAGTACACAGAACTACCCAGTGATGGAACTGCTATAGGTCCAAACACATCATTGTGCACAATCTCTAATATAACTTTCACCCTCTTAGCACCAGAGGGGAAACTCACCCGATCCTGCTTCCCATATACACAATGTTCACAAAAATAGAAATCCAGAGAGAAATTAGACATACCTTCTACAACACAATTACCATGCAGTATTAAAAGGCCTTTTTCTCCAATATGACCAAGCCTTTGATGCCATAACATGGTATTTTCTCCTGATACCACTAAGTTTTCTACTTTGCCTTCAAGAACCACACAATTATTGCGCCCATCAATAAAAATGCTACCCAGAAGCTTGTACAGAGTTTCAATCTGAACTTCCCGCATCAATACCAGTGCTCCTCAAACCATCTTGTAGGTATCCTTCTCGAACAATGTTTTTACACCTTCATCATCCATCTTGCTTATAGAAATCGGATTTCTTGCCAACACAGGAATATGTAGAACACCAAGAAGTGTTCTAATCCTTCCACCTTGCAACTTCAAATTTACTTTTCCACGTCCAATAATTATGGCCTTCCTTTCATCCCCTAGGAAGACATCACCACCATCATATTTATCATACTCGCAGAACCATTCCCTATGGGGAGTGAAGTGAAAGGATGCACCTGATTCAATCAACCATGCCTCATGATCTACATGTGTACATGAAGAAGAAGCCAAGTACACATCCCCACCTTCATCTGAGGTGGTTTTCACTTCTACAGAAGGATCATCATCATATCCCTTTCCTTTCTCGGGAGCTTTAGATCTACATTCCTTTTTGAAGTGCCCTTCCTTTCCACATTTCGAGCACACCTTTATAGGTTTTCCTGGAGATTTAGATCTCCCTCTAGATTTAGATATCCCACTCGAGGACTTATTTTTGTTTCTGTTCTGGGACCATCCTTGTACAGACAAGGCATCACCATTTTTTCCCTCCATATTTTTTCATCTCGTCTCCTCCGACATAAAGGATGATACTATTTCATCAAAATTCAAGGTATTTGTATTGCTACATATTGCAACAACCAGAATATCCCACAAATCTAGTAGAGAACACATCAAACTGATGCACTTATATTCATCTGAAATTTTGATATCAATAGATAACAACTGGATTACCACAGTATTAAAGGTGTTCAAATGCCTCTTCACCAAGTCTCCAACCTTTAGGCTCAGGTTATATATTTTTTTCTGTAGGAATAGTTTGTTCACTAGAGAATTAGATCTGTATAAAGTCCCTAATTTGTCTCACAAATCCTTCGTCGTAGCTTCCCCACATACATTCAACAATACCGAATCTGAGATACACAACTGTATTGTGGCTTTTTCTTTCCAATCCAACTTCACCGAGTCTTAAATATACTGTGATCCACTGATCTTTATCCACCAGCAGATCCTCCATCTTGACCTTGCACAACTCAAAACTCTGACCATCAAATTTCTCGATATTTATCTTTCCACTGCTCACCATCTTCTTTCACGCAATAATCGATCCCACATATCTCCCATTGAACAGGGTCTACCATAGGTCTGAGAAAAACCCCTCAGCAGCAAAGGTGTCCCCTTGAAGTTGAAAGAAAACTGATATGAAATGTAGGTTTTAACCTAGTACGTAAATTATATGCAAACGAATTCTTAAAAAAAACATAAAATAAACAATGGCGAGAACATAAAACATAAAACAAATATACACATAGATTTCCCACTGGGTCCCAAAATCGGGACTACCAGATTGATTTTTCATCTTATTCCTTTCAATGTTAAATTACATATATATACATGTCGAAGCATTCATAAACCTCAATCCATTAACCTTGGATTAGAACATAATTATAGTTCCCTTGACCGAATATACAAAATACAATAGAAAGAAAACCATAATGTCCAAAACCATGTGCAAAACCTATGCACTAAACCATAGGTGGGTCCACTCACCTATTTTAGGGTCCAAAAAAATTTTCCCAGGGCACTTCCCCGAATCCCGTGCAAGGATGCTACCGCCCCCCCTGCCCCCCGAAAAAACCCCCAACTAGTCGTGGAAAGAATATAACACACACCCAACACTGGGAATACTATTTAGCTCTGATCATTGGGCCTTTATCATGATTAATGGAATTGAGAAGAGTTTTCAAATTATGAAATGGCGATTGAGTTTTCCATAGTTGATCCATTATTTTATTTTTTTTACAGCAAAATTTTCTTATTTTGTTTTAATAAGGTTGTGTATCCTAGACTATAGAACTGAAAGGAGTGGGGCATTACGGCCTTACATTTTATATTTTGCTTCTTTAGTTTGTCTTTTTTTCCCCCAATGTTGAATTGTACAACCTCATCTTAAAATGGGAAGTCTCCTTCAGTCTGAAACAAAGAGTGAGCCTCAAGGGTATCATTCGCGTCAGTTTCCATTGGTTTGAACTTATCATCACTAGTAATGTCCACATACTCTTATATGATTTGATTACCCTTATATTTCCATGAGGTTCTTGTATGGTACCAACGTTGGGGTTTATCCATCGTGGTTGATCCATTTTCATCTTTGCCCACTAACTTCTTTGTGATTGGTAGGATTGTTTCCTATTGTGTTGGTCTTCGCCCTTTGTAAAAATGGTCCCCATGGGACACCAATTCATTTTAGCTCCTTCGTGAAAATAATATTAATAATACCTTGGTGGAAAGCCACAGTTTCAGGGTTCTTCACTTTCGAACTACCACAAGCATTCTCATCAAGATTTTTAGAAAGTAGAAGGGAATATTCATAGCTTTAATTCCAGCTAAATGCATCAAAATGCATAGATGATAATGATAGACCTTCCTGAAATGGCCTTCACAAGTAATAATTTTTTAGACGAAATAGACAACATATTCCCATAGTGGTTGTAATAGCCCCCTTGGAATCCCTTGCTTCAATTTTGGTAGTGGTGAGGGTTACTCTTGGAAAGAGCACCATTTCTTTTGTGTTAGAGGACTAAAGCCCTAGGTCCATTGAAAGTGTTGGTAAATTTTAAGGCAATCTGAGTATAATGCCCCTTAAAAAATTTGAGAAACACAATCCATTTTACATGAACAAACATATCCCACACCATTGGATTCGCTTGTATGGCTTCCACATATGTTGGCTCAATGAGAACCATTGTTCCTCCCATAATGCTATGTATACTTACACTTCCCCTCTATAAAAATTCCCTACTACATTAACCTATATACCATCCTTGTTCTCTAAAACTCCACATTTCCTAAGTTGAGGGTAATTTATTTTCACATTCTCTAAAACTCCACATTTCCTAAGTTGAGGGTAATTTATTTTCACTAACAACTTTTCAAACTAGTTGATAGGGTGGTTGTGAAAATGATTTCCATAAAGTATCCCAAGTTATTTCTTGACCGTATGACTACAATTTGATGCATGTGATGCTTATGCCATTATAATTCTTCAGCCAAAAGTATTACCCATCCATGTGAAGCGATGCTACAAAACGTGGCCTCATGCAACAAATGTGGCACGGGCTATGAAATGGTTAATGTGGTGCAAAACGGTAGTGGGGCATCGGTAGGTGGCACTTGGTCATTCATTGATTGGGAATGAGGTGTAGAGTGACGGGGATAAATTCGATGCATATTAATAATAGAATTATAAACCATGCATTGGCCTAATCATGATAGGATAAAGAGAATGGGTTAATGAAAGGGGTAATGTAAACTAAGGGGCTATAAAAGATAGGTGAAATATAAAAAGTGAGGGAGATATAAAAGATGAGTGGAGTATAGGAATCTAGTGGGAGGAGAGATTAATAAATAAGGAATGCTTATGATAATCATGATATAGTACTAGCTTCCTAAGATTTATTTAGCAAATAAACTAAAGAAATGTTCAAAGAGTACCTGACCCATGGTAAAGAGCATATGATGCATAGTCGTGTCATTCCTTTTTTCACCTCATTTAATCAGGTTTTGAAAGATAGTCTTAGAAATGCTATCATCATTATAATCATCCCTGCGAGATCATATCCAAATAACATGTCTAGATCATATGGTGTTATAAATATCATGCTAAGGAAGAAAAAGTAGATATCCTATTATATATCTTCTTTGTTAAAACTTGCAGTGTTTGACAATGGCATCGGAATAGGGTCAAACCCCATAACCTACCCTAAACTAGTGTGTTGGAAGAAAACGGTGGAGTTACTATTCAAATTGTTGAAGGGAAGGGTGGAGGTTCTTTCTCGAAGGTTGGATCTCATGGAGAGTGACAGAGAAGCGAAAGCCAACTTGGAAGCTGAAAAAATCGAAGTGCTAGAAGAAGAGTTGAAAGAAAGTTTGCAAAGTCGGAAGCAAAGCTAATTTCTAGCAACATAGAGGTCTCAGGCTTTGATCTTTTTGCAGATATCCAGGAGTTCATGTTTGGAAAATTAGGGTCTAGTGCTGAAGAGAAGCAAGAGCAAGTTGGCAGTGTTATATCATGTGTTGGAACGAGCAAAGGAAAAGAGGTGATTCAAGTTGGAACTAATGGGCCCATAGAGGAAAAACGACGTTATTGTGGATTTACTAGACTTCTAAAATAGCAAAAATAATAGAATCAAATTTTGTAATAATATATGTAAATGATTTTGTCCATGCAATCCAACTTATATAATAAAAATCTAAACATTTTGTTATATATATATATATGTTTAAGTGAGATATTTTCTATTTTTTCATTTATTTATTTTTCATTTATTTTATTTTCTTCAATTATTTTAATTTTATTTTTTAAATAATCATATATATATATATATATATATATATATATATATATATATATATATATATATATATATATATATATATATATATATATATATATATATTAACTGATTTATAATGTTATTTTTTTTCGGCTTTTAGATTTTTTTGAAAGTTTTGTTTTAAATATTTTTTAATTATTTAAAAATTTATTTTATTATTATTATTTTTAATTCTTTTTCTTTTTGTTATTTTTATGTTTTATGCGAATTATCTTTTTTGGAAAAAAAAAAAAAATTGCAAATTTTTCAACTTTGTGTGTTTAATTTTTTGGATAAAATTCATTTGTTTAAAATGTCATTTTTAGTGAAAAAAAGGTCCCTAAACGTGTATTTTTTTATTATATTTATATGCAAAATGTGTTTTTTTTGTTTGTCAAATGTTTAAAATTATTATTTTTTTAGTGACAATTATTTTATATGTATTGAATTATTAATTAAAGATACAAATATATAAAAAAATCATAACCTCAAAATATTAATTTTATTATTTTTTTAACTTTACAAAAAAAATTAAAATTTTCATTAAAAAAACACTTAAAATAAAAAATACACCCTTAAAAAACAAACATTTCAAGAAAAAGACGACTACAATTTGAAAATTAATTAAATAACCAACACTTAAAAATGTGTATATTGTAAATAGGGAAAAAAATTGAAGTGTCAAAAATATGCCCACATATTTAGAAATATATTTTTGAGCACACATATTTGTGAGCTTTCTAAATATCTAACTACAGAAATCTTCCTATACAACTTTGAGAAGTTTTTTATGTAGATAAAAGAAAATTGCAATGAGAATGATTACTGAGAACCCTTCTCCAAATTTTCCCTTCTTTACTTAATTTATTTTCTCTAAGAGAGGATGAAAATGGCTAGTAATTACTGTCACATCTTCTTCTCAACTTTGAAGTCACGAGATGGCTCTTGTTTGAACCAGATAAAAATATTTTCTCTCGAAGTGATACGTATTCAACCTTGCATTAGAATTCCATATTCAAACAAATAAAGAATGTCGGTATGAGAAATATTATGAGAACCAAAACTAAATTCTTTTCTAGATAATATTATTTGATCTAAAGGTGGGAAGTTCATCTGGCATGTCCTAAAATTAATATTAATGCTAAACATTTTGTTCCAGAAATAATTTATTCAATCCGTCCCGATTTTCCTACCCCTACCAAGAAAGCTCTCGCCATTAGGAGATATTGTTGTTATGGTTGCCATTGTTTTGTTAGGACTTGTATCTCGTATTGAATATAAGTATCTCAGTTTTTTGAACGAAATGATCTCACTGGCTATACATGTTAAGGATCTTCAAGAAAAGCCTATGTTGAAAGAACTAATGAAGGATCTATTCCAAAAATCAAATGAGCTGATACCAAAAGCCTTTGTCATGTTGTGCATTCTATCATACTCTTCAAGATTTTCTAGGTGATCAGCACCCATGTTAAAAACATTGTGTTTAAATGGATGTATTTTCCAGGTGATCAACACCGATGCTACAAACAATGTGTTTAAATGGATGTCGGTATGTATATGTTGTGAAGTCCTTTTTATTCCATGCACGCAGCGTCAAAGCCCTATTCTAAAGTTTCTTCATCGAATTTTAATTGCTATAGGATTTTATCAATGACCAAGCAGAAGAAACAACTGGTTGAAGTTCATAAGGAATTTTAAAAAATGGATAAAGTTATGGGCAATTGAATGAACCTCTGTGAGCTAGAAAAAACATGCATTGTAGTGAAATGAAATATGTAGTAAAATTTACATGTTTTTTTTATGGACAATATTCATGTGGATATTGGCATATTATCGTGGTCTCCACTACATAAACCATGGGGTTTTAATCCACTCCTTTACTAATCAGGAGTTCATAAATTTTGCTCAAAATTCAAAATTACAGGATTGGGTTGAAACCAGGATGGTTGCGTAGATATCGTCTTCCTGATTCCAGCACTGCGAACATTTGAAAAACCGATGTGGTATGAGGAAGATATTGTGTTCTGATTGAAATGGAAAATAGGTAAAATTACGACAGTTTGACCAAGTTTGGCTGGGATGCACAGTCAGCAAACTGGATGCACAGTAAGCAAAAAAGAGAATATTCCTCAAAATATTCCTTCCACCGAACCAGTATTTGGTTGACAAGTGTCACTTTTCTATTGGGTATGGGTTGGAGGATCCAATGAGAGGGTGCCACATGGCCCTGAAACTGCATTATAAAATTGTGTGAGGTCGTAGGGCTTGACCCCCTGACCTCCCTCTAGGCACGCATACAGTTTTCCAACCGCTCTATGCATTGTCAGTTAACCATATAAGTTGGCGGGTTTCTTTTATTTTGTATTGCAAATATATATGGGGGTTGGGAACCGCTGGTGGTTCCAACCCGCCAGCGGTCCCCAAAATATATCACATGGAAACCATAATGTCAACCCAACCGCCGCGGTCAGGGCTAACCTGACAACAACGAACCATGATTCAACCTTATTAACCGAAGTCTCTGGCGTGAGTTCCGCTAACTGCCTGTCTTCTAATGGTTTGGGGGTGCGCATGTGGCCACCACCCAATCGTAACACTTATTACATGGTTAATTCGGCGGAGTGGATAGGGGTGCACAAAACTTGGTGGACTGCCCTAATTTAACTCCAACTAACTAGAGTTCTCCACATTTAGTGGATTTTGCCAAGGAGATATTGGGCAAAAGTGTAGGAGGCTCAATTTTCGACCATTCTTAGTGAATGAAGAGTCATTTTTTACTAATTGGAGCATTCTGAAGCCATTGGTGCAGATAAAACAACCATTAGAGCACTGTAAATACATGTAATAGAAAAATTTTGAGCATAATGAAAGATGGACAAGCCATTGGGAGCTGGACCAGCAGATGTAGCCCAAGAAGGGTGAACTGCTTCATCATGCCTGTTGTGTAAACTTCATGTGGTGAACAACAACAAGATTTTGAAGCTTTAAAAGACAATATCAGTACAGCTCCAGTCCTTGCATTACCAAATTTGAGACAACCATTCGAGATACAAACTGATGCTAGTGACTATGCCATGGGCGCAGTTCTTTTGCAGCATGGTAAGCCTATCGCCTTTCATTCAGAAACTTTTAATGGCGATGTGACTAATTATCCTACATATGACAAAGAACTATATGCGTTGGTTCAAAGTGTCAAGAAGTGGAAACACTACTTGATGGGTAAAGAGACTATTATACACACCAATCACTAACCATTACAGTACTTGCAGTCGGAAACAAAATTGCAACAATCAAGACATTTCAGGTGGATGGGATTTCTTCAAAAATTTCACTTGGTTATAAGGTAAAAAAAAGGTATATTCAATAAAGTTACAGATATGTGTTCGATACCAATCATTAGTGCTTCTACTTTACTCAAAAATGATTCTGTTGTACATGAGAGTTACATAGAAAAATATGCACATGACATTGATTTCCAAGATGTGTATGCTAGTTTGAGTGAAGGGAATCAAATTGAAGAAAAAGATTATCACGTGCATAAATTTTTTTTGTTTCATTTTGGAAAGTTATGTATTCCACAAGGAGAGAGGCCAAGTGTCATGAGAGAAGCTCATTCTTCTCTTATTGTTGGGCACTTTGGGGTAAGCAAAACAGTGGCGCATCTATGGAGGTATTTTTATTGGCCTCGCATGATAGATAGTGTGTCACATTTTATAAGAGGTTGTTCTATGTGTGCGACAAGTAAGCCTAGTAATATGAATCTTGTATTGCACACGCCACTACCGGTACCATCAAGGCCATGGGAGAGAATCTCCATGGAATTTGTTGGAGGTCTACCTATGTCAAGAAAGTAACATGATTATCTTTTTGTAGTTGTGGATAGGTTCAGTGAAATGTGTATACTTATGCCATGTAA
Organism: Pinus albicaulis; assembly: GCA_034641835.2. NCBI lineage: Eukaryota > Viridiplantae > Streptophyta > Pinopsida > Pinales > Pinaceae > Pinus > Pinus albicaulis. Next base: position 796,930,051 of record CM076581.1, read on the forward strand.
GAAAACCATTACTACTGAACAAACTATTGAACTTTATTTTCAGCATTTTTGGGTTCATTTTGGATTGCCCACTTCTATTGTTAGTGACAGATATTCCAAGTTCATTGGGAATTTTGGGTCAAATCTATGGAGAATGATGGACCCAAAATTGAAAAAGAGTATTGCTTTCCATCCACAAACAGATGGACAAAACGAAGTGGTGAATAAAACAATTGTACATCTATTGAGATGATATTGCAGCAAACATCCTAAGTTGTGGGATGAACAACTGCATTATATTCAGCACGCTTACAACCGGGCAAAGCTCTCTTCAACACAAACCTCACCTTTTGAAGCATGCTTTGGGTATTTTCCAAAATCGCCATCAGAATTCATCTTTGGGAAGGTGTTGTGCTATACAACACCCCCAATTTATTAAAATAAATGAGGACCCTTTAGAAATAATTAGGAAATTCATTTTCATTTATTTTTAGTTTTAAAGAAAAAAACTTAGGAAATAAAGTTTCTTTGTGCTTTTCTGATTTTTTGCAGATCGCAAACCGCATAACTTACAACCCAAAAGACTTGAAACCCACTAATTCACGCGGGATGCGAAATGCGCTAAGCCTTTTCCGAAGTTATATTAAAAACTTGCAAATGCTTCAATCACCGTTATATTAAACTTGAATGTGAGAAGATCGAGAAGAAAATCAACGAACACATTCAATGGAAAGCATCAGATTAAGGCAAGGAAGCTAATCTACCACAAGTAGATAAGTTCCACAAGGAGATCTTATTCAAAGATTGGGAAGCACAAATAAAGCAGGGAGAGAAAGCAGCAGTGAAAACATCAAGATTATCGAAGGAAATTATTGAATTTGTATGTGAACAACTGGTGAAAGCAAAACTTATCAAAGAGTACATGTCTGAAGTGTTCTCAAAAGTAAAACAGCTAGAAGCACGGTGGAAGCAAAAGTCAGAAATGCAAGATGAAACAATTAAAAAGGTAAATAAGTTTGATCAAAAAAATTATTGGAATTTTCTGATCAAACCTTATCATCAATACCAGATCCTGCAGTCTTTAACAGATTCAACAAGAATATCGCAGCCATTACTCTAAAATGCAGTGTTCAAGGGACAGGTCAGATCGAGGATTTCGTAGCCAGCTCAGCTCAAGCCCAAGCTAGATATTTGTCAACTTTGTGACCAAATCCAAAAGAAAGGGCGAAATTCATAAATCATATTGTTACTTTATTTTCCTATATTGTAGTTTAAGTTACTCTTACGAGGATGGTTGTTTGAAACCTCCTCTATATTTTTGTAATAATCTATTTTAGAACATAGTTAGTTTAGTATTTAAACCCCTCTCATGCATTTAGAGAAGGGTCCATAAATTTGTCAAAAACATTTGCAAAGAATGCACTATTGTAAGTTTGTGAATTCTTTGATGAATTAATGGAACACATCTATTATCTTTTGACAATTAAAGTTGTTTAACTGATGTTGCACTACTGTAACCTTTAAATTTCTTGAAAGTGAAGAGGAGCAGATCAATTACCGTCAGTTTACATGAGTATAACTTCGTACATATGGTAATTCTATTCACTTGTATTAATTCTTGCTTTATAGATTGACAATCATCTTTTTATTGCATTATATATTTGAAATGTTATTATAGATGAATGTTACATGCACTTTTGTTCTAATATTTATCTATGATTTCTTATAATCACACATATGAATCCGATATATTTTTCAAAATTCTTCTAGTCAAACTAATTTGTTAGAAGAATCATCTTACATAATTTTCATCTCTTTCAATTGTTAAATGATCTATATTACTAATAGTTGAAGGATATATCTTTAAATCACGTAAAGGAAGAAACACCCCGAATATATAGTAGAATAAATAGTTTATATAGATGCATATGATAGATTAAAATCATTCTCCATTTTCATTTTTTATAATCAAAACACCCTCAAAATCATCCTTATTGGGAAACTGGTCCCATTATCCCCAGTTAGAGACACTAAACCAAACGGAAAAGGAGTTGCTTTAAGGTCCGGACCGGGTGGTTTTCCCCCATGTTTTGGCAGCAGAGTTATGAAGCCTCAACATAAGGATGTTGCAATTGATGGCCATAGTGATATTGATAAGGCTCGAAATTTTATTGAGCAAATTCAGATGATACATCAACAAGTTCAAGAACAACTTGAGAAAAGTCAAAGAAAATAAAAAGAGAGGCATGACAAACACCGGGTTGATCACAAGTTTCAAGAGGGAGATGAGGTATGGTTACACATTAGCAAAGAAATTATGCAAGGGGAAGGTAAAAATCTCAAACCCATATGCTATGGTCCTTTCAAGATCATAAAAAAAGTTGGTAATAATGCATTCCAACTTGATTTGCCTTCTTACATGAAAATGTATTCAGTGGTTAGTGTTGGAAACTTATGCTTGTATGAGCCTCCTTTGATCGATGATCAAGGAATTTATGCTCAGCTACCTTTTATTGAAGATTTCTTGCCATAATTTCTGGATGAGCTCAAAGAAGATACAATTCTTGACAAGAGGACAAGAGCATCAAAGAGGGGAAATGTTGACTACCTTCGAGTTGGGCTCAAAGGCACTAAACCAAGCAAGGAAAAATGGATGGAGATTGGAAAGGTGAGCGAATTGTACTCTCATCTACTGAACAGGTAATAAAGTCTTTTGGGGTCCAAAAGCTTCCCAATGGGGAGGAATGATCAGGAGTTCATAAATTTTGCTCAAAATTAAAAGTTACAAGAATGGGTTGAAACTATGATGGTTGCGTAGATCTCATCTTCCTGATTCCGGTGCCACAAACGGTTCAAAAAACTGATGTCACATGAGGAAGATATTGCGTTCTAATCGAAATGGAAAAAAAGTAAAATTACGACAGTTTGACCAGGTTTGACTAGGATGCACAGTCAGCAAAAAAGAGAATATTTATCAGAATATTCCTTCCATCGGACCAACCTTTGGTTGACAAGCGTCACTTTTCTATTAGGTATAGGTTGGAGGATCCAATGAGAGTGTGCCACGTGGCCCTAAAACTGCATTATCAAATTTTATGTGAGGTCACAGGGCTCGATCCCCTAACCTCCCTCCATGAATGCATACTGTTTTCCAACCGCTTACGCATTTTCACTTGATGATATAAGGTGATGGGCTTCATTTATTTTGTATTGCAAATATATATGGTGGTTGGGAACCGCTGGCGGTCCCAACTCTCCAGCGGTCCCCGATAGATATCACATCGCAAGCATAACATCAGCCCAACTTCCATGGTCAGGGCTAACCCGACAGCAATGAACCATGATTCAACCTTATTAAACACAGTCTCCGGCGTGAGTTCCGCTAACTGCCTGTCTTCTAACGATTTGCGGGTGCGCATGTGGCCACCGCCCAATCGTAACAATATTACACAGTTAATTCAATAGAGTGGATTGGGGTGCACCAAACTTGAAAGAATGCCCTGATTTAACTCCAGCTAACTAGATTTCTCCACACTTAGTGGATTTTTCCTCGTATATATTGGGAAAAAGTGTAGGAGGCTCAATTTTCAACCATTCTAAGTGAATGAAGAGTCATTTTTTACTAATTGGAGAAGTATGAAGCCATTGGTGTAGAGAAAACAACCATTAGATCATTGTAACTACATGTAATAGCAAAATTTTGAGCATAATAAAATATGGACAAGCCAATGGGAGCTGGACCAGCAGATGTAGCCTAGGAGGGGTGAAATGCTTCATCATGCATGCTCTGTAAACTTCATGTGGTGACTTATTTCTCTATTTTACACTGTTGTTCAGTGTTTTTTATGCTTGTTTTATGCTTCTAATTCACTAAAAACCATCTATAAATCGTGGAAAAACTCCTTAACCCTTATGCAAACTAATGATTCAATTATGCACATGTTTTTAAAACTAAAAGACCCTTAGCACAAAAAAACTAATACAGTCATTTTAGATCATTTAAATTCTTTGATTTATGCATTAGTCATCATCGGGAGGAATGACTGAATTATTTTTTATTATCAGTTTTGATATCTATGACTAGTTTCAGACTTAGGCCAAGGGATTGTAAAATTTACATCCAAGGCATTATTCTGTGCTACACACCTGATGGGTCGGGCATGAAATGGTTCAACGTGTCGAGCGTCAATGGGATGAGGGAAACGAGATTGTGTTAATTGTGTGCAATTCATACCCGATGGAGTACATTCAATCAAGGTTGTTTATTCTTTTCTACCTTCTTTGGTTTATATATCGACAAATTTGAAAAGTGGCCAAATTTGCAAGAGGGTGACAGTATAGGACTAACAGCATCTCATGGACCCTAACTTTGGTGATTTTTGTGGAGACTAATGCCTGCGAGTTTTGGTCTAACGGAAATCTTGTTTCCAACAAGTAGAATCAGAGTGACAGGTCTCGAGTTCTAAACTCTCCTGGTTCACGTTTGGGGGGAGATTGTTGGACATTGGGTTCAACACTCCCCGTGTGTTTCGTGACATGGACTAACCGCCTCTCGTGGATCCTAACTCTGGTGATTGTAGCGGAGACTAATGCCTGCGGGTTTTGGTTTAACGACAATCTTGTTTCCAACATACATTTGGGCAAGTCTATTATAAGGCTTATTTTGTATGTATATGACCTTATTCTAATTGTTAAATCTTCTATTAGTTTGCAAGAACACTTACTTTCTCTTGAGAATTTTTATAGAAATGTGGGGATGCAAGTCAATATCAGTAAAACGAAAGTAGTGGTTTTCTCTAATAAAAGAAAACATAACCAGCATAAGTTCTACTTTGAATGCAACTTTCTAGAAGAAGTTGGGGATTACAAATATCTCGAAATTGACTTCAACAAAAAGCTAAGTTGGGATGGATGTAGAAAGGAAAGAACTTTGGGGGGTTGGAAAGCATTTTATGCTTTAAAAATAGGTGTAGAGAGGCAGAGTTATGGGACTGGAAAACCACTCTAACTCTTTTTGTGCTCTTAATTATTCTAGTGATTCTCTACGGTTGTGAATTGTGGGCCAGCAGTACATCTAACATGCAGTGGAATAAAATTGATAAAATTCAGAAGCGGTTGATTACAAACAAATTCATAATAAAAAAATGCATTTCCTTGTGCTAGCTTGTTAAGTGAAACAGGGGTTACTCCAATTGAAGCAATAGCTATGGTGCGGGTCGTAACGTATTTAAAAAAAAATTGAGCAAATGGAAGAGGGTAGATAGCCTAAGGTTGTGGTTAATGGCATATGAAATAAGACTTCGATGCGGAAAAATAAAAAAATTGGATTATCAAATGGGGCCTTTGCTTGAGCATGTGTCCCACAAACAGTAAAGAGATAAAATACTTTTTTATGGATAAGTTTCACAAAGGTACTTGGGAGAAGGATTTAGGGAGAAATAAAAATTATTATATTGAAGAGTTTAATTCCTCTCATAATCACCAACAAAAAGCATACATAGGATCCAATATTTCTTGGAGAGCCAAAATTCTTATCACTCAATTAAGGACTAATTTACATAAAATCCGTTGTAAAACAGGGGGCTGGAAAAGGCTAAAAGAAATGTGGGAGGAAAGAGTATGTATTTTTTTCTCTTCCGGAAAAGTGGAAACAAAAAAGAATTTCATTTTATATTGTGAGGCATTCAAAGACAGCAGGGAAAGTTATGCAGATATTTTGGCAGCTAGCTCTTGGGATATTCTATTCAGTAAGGGCTTTGTCGAGAGGTTGGGAGATTTTATTGTGAAACTTCACATGAAAAGGGCAGAATTCAAAAGCCAGATAGGGAAGAAATATGTCCTATAGGCTATATTTAGTCTTGTGGACGTTAAAATAATTTATTCTTCTTCTTGAGAGAACCCCTGTTGTTCATTCCATAATAGAGAAGGTTGGCATAAAGCCTAAATTTTACAAACTGGATTATATCCATCTGTGAATATGCCAGAGTAACATGCTACAGTGTCTGCCCAACCCAACTGCTGTAAATATCTATTAATTAACATACATATCTATATATAATAATACATATATACATACCTCATGATTCAATTTCTTCACTTGGGTTTCTTTCAACATTTTCAACATCTTCAATCATTGGTTCAATATCTCTTTCACTTTCTCTTTCAAAATTTTCTATCTCATCATCAATGTTCTGAGGAATATCTCTCTATGTTTACATTGCAAAATATTTTTCAAATTAGTTCATCAAATAAAAATTAAGTTTCACAACACACTAGTCAAATTTTAAATATCAGATTTATAATATTTACATTTACATACCTACTTCAACTTCTAGTTGATGTTGATTTTCCCTTTCAATATTTTAGCGTTCTTCTCTCTTTTTTTTGTGATATTCTCTCCCCTATTCTCTACGTTCCTCAGGGTCTCTTGTTCGTTCATATTTTCTCTTGAAATTCCTTCGATTTCCCATGATATTTGAGTATGAAGCTCAAAACATTTCCTTCAAAATCCTGTAAAAAAAACTCACTACATCAAAATTTAGACAAAAATTCAATTAAAAAAAACATCACAAAATATTTAATCTTAAAAAAAATAATTTTAAAAAAATTTCACAAAAGACATACTTCAACCCAAAACACTTACTTTAAAAATTCCACCAAAAAAATGTCTTTTAAAAATGAAATGAAGCTCAAAATATTTCCTTCCAAGTCTTGCAAAAAAAAATCATTTAAAAAGTTAGACAAAAAATCACTTTAAAAAATCATTATAAAAGATTCACTTCAATCCAAAACACTTACTCTAAAAAAGTGTCACTTTAAAAAATACCTCCAAAAATGTCCATTGAAAATTAAGCCCAACCTCTTAAAAATGTCACTTTAAAATATACTTCCAAAAAATGTTCTTTGAAAATTAAGCCCAAAAAAACTCTAAAAAAATGTCTCTTAGATAAAATAACTTCAAAAAATGTCCTTTGAAAATTAAGCCCAAAAAACCTCTAAAGAAATGTCACTTTCAAAAATACCTCTAAAAAAATTCCTTTGAATATTAAGCCCAAAAAAAGTCCTTTAAAAATTAAGCCAAAAAATGTCCTTTGCAAAATCAGCCCAAATGAAGAAATGTGTGAAATTATGCGAAAATAATATTCCGTTTTCGACTATTTATATAGTTGCGAAATTTTTTTTGGAGGGGCTTCATCATATTTTTTGGCCGACGTAATTTTGAGCAAAAGTTTGGCCGAACTTCTGTAAAAACTTCGGCTGAACTTTTGTGTCGTTAGAATTAACAGGCCGACATGGAAAAAAATAATTCGACCGAACTAACACGTCTGAAACTACGCAGCAACTCGGCTCTGAACACTTTTCTTCAACTTTGGAATGATTAAACTCCATCAAAATTTATGAATTAACTGTCAGAACAAAGACAAGCATTTTTAGAATTAAATCTACTTTTAGGAAATATAACTTTTATGGAATTCCATAAATATTTACTAATTTTAATTAATTTTGTAATAAAATTGGTGCAAGCAATTTCTGAAGGTCATTATGATTCAGTGAAATCAAAATTTTGTATCTTCCAAAATACACTGTAAAAAAATTGAAAAAATTATGGTGCATTACATTAGTCTGTTGTTTGTAATGGGTAGTTTTTTTATTTTTAGTTTATAACTAATATGTTAAGAAATTTCGCGCGAGCCGAAACATATTCAAAATATGCAGTTTTTTCATATTGGATCAGTTCAAAAAATTCTATAAATTATGATATGCATCAGTTGGCTTCGTAAATATAACGAAACCGAAGTAGACTATGTCTAGATTGTTATAACACATTTTTTTTCTCAAAAACACAAAGTTTTCATAAAATACACCAACGCGTTTGAACATGACTTTTTATGAATCCTTTGATTGTTAAAGAACACGCACTCAAAGAAATTTTAAGTTGACATATCAAATGTGAATAAAAAAAATCCAAAAAATAAGTAATAGAAAGCTAATAAAATTTCTAACAATTTTTATTTTTATCGTAAAATGAAATTCTAAACAGAAAATTTGTTTTGGCTTGCAGAAAGTTGAAGAATAGAAAAAAAAATGTTATTTTTTTCTCAAAAAAAAGAAAAAAGTGTAACCCAACTTCACATTTCCACCCGAGAAATGACATGTACATGGTTTCCAAAAAACACTAGCATTTTCCTTAAAAATATATTCAATTAAATTTTATGGGAGAAATGGCATGTATATGGTTTGCCTTAAATTTTATGGGAGAAATGACGTGTACATGGTTTGCCTTAAACACTAGCATTTTTCCTTAATAATATATTAAATTAAAATTTATGGGAGAAATGACATGTACATGGTTTGCCTTAAAGTTTAAGGGAAAAATGACATGTACATGGTTTTCCTTAAAGTTTGCCTTAATTTTATGGGAGAAATGACATGTACATGGTTTGCCTTAAAGTTTAAGGGAGAAATGACATGTACATGGTTTGCCTTAAAGTTTGTTTCAAAGTTTATGGGAGAAATTACATATAAATGACATATATATGGTTCCCAAAACACTAGAAAATTCTTTAAAGTTCATGGGAGAATGACATGTACATGGTTCCCAAAACACTAGAAAATGCCTTAAAGTTTATGGGAGAAATGATATGTACATGGTTTCCAAAAACACTAGGATTTTCCTTAAAAATATATTAAATTAAATTTTATGGGAGAAATGGCATGTACATGGTCTGCCTTAAAGTTTATGGGAGTAATAACATAGAAATGACATGTATATGGTTCCCAAAACACTAGCAAATTCCTTAAATTTCATGGGAGAAATGGCATGTACATGGTTCACATAACACTAGCAAATGCCTTAAAGTTTATGGGATAAATGACATGTACATGGTTTCCAAAAACACTAGAATTTTCTTTTAAAATATATTAAATTAAAGTTTATGGGAGAAATGACATGTACATGGTTTGCCTTCAAGTTTTCCTTAAATTTTATGGGAGTAATTGTCAAACCAGGAGGTAACTCCGCAAATCAGAATGTCCATTAGATGAAGAATGTACATGTATTTATACATGGAGGTGAGGCTATTGGGATTCATCTCCCAATGACTCTTGGCCTTCCTTATTTCCTAATATTAAATAATATACAATATTGAATATTCTCACCCAACCCTTAGGATTAGGTGTCAACATTCCCCCCTTTAATCCGAAGGGATGTTGGTGAGCCCAAGCATCGATCTGAACTTTTCGAACTTTTCTCTTCCAAGTGCTTTGGTGAAGATATCAGCAGTTTGCTCATTTGTGGAACAATGATGTAGATGGATGGTTTTGGCTTGAACATGATGTCGAATTAGATGGTACTTTGTATTGATGTGCTTTGTTCGATCATGGAACTTTGGGTTCTTGGCCAACTTTATTGCAGAAGTGTTGTCAATCATGAGTGGTGTGGAATACATTTGTTTCATTTGCAAATCTTCCAGGATTTTCCAGAGCCACACAATTTCCTTTGTTGCTTCAGCTGCTGCCACATATTCTGCCTCGGTCGTGGAATCTGCTGGAACTGACTGTTTGCGTGATCTCCATGAGACAGCTCCTGATCCAAGACTCATGGTGTAACCTATAGTAGACACCCCTGTTTCTTTGTCGCCATCAAAGTCTGAATCAGAGTATCCGATCAAGCTGAAGTCGCCTACCTGTGTATATTTGAGTCCAAAGTATTGAGTCCCCTTCAAGTACCTTAACACTCTTTTTGCAGTAGACCAATGTCCTTCACAAGGTTTTTGCATGAACCTTGAGAGGATTCCAACAACAAATGAAATGTCAGGTCTGGTGGTGGTCAAGTAGATAAGACTTCCTATAAGCTGTCTATACTTAGTTGCATCCTCGAATTCCTTCCCTTCAATAGATGTGAGCTTCAAGTTTTGTTCCATTGGAGTGGTTAAGGGATTGCATTCATCCATGCCAAACTTGTTCAAAATATCTCTAATGTACTTCTTTTGAGAAAGAAATATATATTTAGGATGTTGAATTACTTCTCAACAGGAGAATCAGAATTATCTACATCACCTTCGATTTGTTTAGTGGAACTTCTTGTTCCTGTTTTTCCAACCTCATCAGGATGAACATTCTCTAGTGTCTTTATCAGCCATTTGGGAGGACCTTTTTGAGATGGCCTGGGCTGCTCATTTGACTGAGTTGGGATTGATTCAAGATTCAATCTCCCATTTCTGTCAATCACATCATTCAATGTGTCATCGGTGGTTGTTTCTTCATGTGGGGGAGAGAGTGCTTCAGGGCATGATTCCACAGTTTGATTCAATATCGGAATCCTCCCTTCAAGATGTGGAATCTGATTATCAAATTCTTGGAAAGACTTTGCATGTGTGAATCTATCCAGGCGATCAAGTTGCCGCTCAAAAACCTTGTCACTCTTGGAAGATTCAAGAAATATGACATCTCTTGCTATTACAAACTTCTTATTTGTTTCATCATAGAGATGATATCCTTTGGAGGTATTGGAGTACCCCAAGAAGATACATTTTCTACTTTTAGCACCAAGTTTGTTCCTTTGACCCTTGGGTATCAAGGCATAATAGGTGGACCCAAAGACCCTGAAATGCTTTACCGAAGGAATGTGGCCATGCCACATTTCAAAAGGAGTTTTATTTCTAATTGAACTTGAAGGACACCTATTCTTTATGTAAACAGCACATAGAACTGCATCAACCCAAAACATCAATTTTACATTCTTGAAAAATAACATGGAGCGGACCATATTTAAAATGGTTCTGTTCATTCTTTCAGCTACACCGTTCTGTTGTGGATTATATGGCACAATGGTTTGATGTTTGATTCCATGTTGACGAAGATAATTTTCAAATTCGTTTGAAGTGTATTCTTTTCCATTATCAGTACGTAGAGAGCCAATATGAGTTTGTGCATCATTTTCAATCCATGCATGAAAATTCTTGAATGTTTGAAAAGCATCAGACTTGTTCTTCAATAAGTAAATCCAACACATTTTGGTGTAGTCATCAATAAATGTCATCATGTATTTATTTCCATTTGTAGAAGCAACAGGCATAGGGCCACATAAATATGAATGAACAAGCTCAAGTTTTCTATGTGCTCTGGAGTGTGAATCATGAAATGGCTGTTTGCTATGCTTTCCTAGAATACAAGCATCACATTCCTTAGGTTTTCTAGGAATTGTAGGCAGTCCATTAACACCATTTTTCTTCAACAAACGAAGGCTTTCATATTTTAAGTGTCCAAATCTAGCATGCCATAAAAGACTTGATGGGAATGTACCTTCATCATGATGTGAACTGAATGCAAAGTTTTGAGCATGAGCAAATGAACCTTTCAGCTTCAAGAGTCTCCCTTCTTCTATTCCCTCCATGACAAGTGAGTGATCTGATGCTTTTCTGACCTCTACCTTGCCATCAAACAAGTGAATGGAGTGTCCTTGCTGGCGGATTTGGACCAAGGACAGCAAGTTTCTCCTCAACTCAGGGAGGTATAGAACCTCATGTAGGATATGATCTGGAAGACCAGGAAACTTAAGCCTGACTGTGCCAAGCCCTGATGGCTTGAGTTTGGATTTATCTGCGAAATATACTGCTCCATCAACTTTGTCAGTGAAATCTTTTCTAAATGTCATGTGACATGTTGCTCCTGAATCTAGCAACCAATCATCTCTCCATGAAGTAAATGAAACATCAAAGAGGTTTTCAATTACTCCATTGTTACAATGTGCTAGAACATAGTGAGCGGATTCAGGTGCTTTACCTTTGTCTTTGTCATTATTTTTACCTTTGTCTTGATTTCTTTGCTGCTCAATTTTCTCCCAAGGTGTTCTGCATTTGGATGCATCATGTCCATCTTTATTGCAATGTGTGCAATGAAGATTGGATTTGTCAGATTGTCTGCCCCCCCTTTCTGTGAAGTTTCTTCTTCCTCTTCCTCTTCTGCCACCTCTTCCTCTGGATGAATCTGGAGCATGAATCTTTTCTCTATGTGCCAAGTATGCAGCCTCTTCAGAAGACGAAGGGAATGTCATCTTCCCGAAAGCTTTCTCTCTTTCTGCAAAATTTTTCTCAAGTGTATCAAAGGTGATATGCTCAAGGTTTCCACTTGCTTGCAATGACTCAAGATAATGTGAGTAAGTCGGATATAATGCCTTAACATATGCTATGAGAGATATGTCCATTTTTACACCAGTGCTTTCAATGTCATGCATTATAGATCTTACTTCTGAAGCTAAAGCAAGGGGATCATCATTCTTCATTTCAAGACTGAACAGCTTAATCATCAATTGAAAATTTTCTAATTCTGAATGTGAGTCATAGAGTTCTTTTAGCTTGCTCAAGGCATCATAGGCATTTGAGAATGATGAAATATGGCGACTCACCTCTTCATTTACGGAAGCTGCAATCAAGGCATAGGCCTTGTAGTTCTTGTTTTCCCAAATGGCGAGCTCCTTGTCTGAAGTGGGCTTTGCTGGTGGATTTCCTTCTTGTCCTTCACAGATTCCTTTCCACAACTCATTAAAAATGAGAGTGTGCTTGATTTTCCGGGACCATTCAAGATATTTCTCTTTTCCAGAGAGAACCACCCCTACAATAGATATGAGAGAATGCATTCTTCTGAAGGGAAAAAATAATTAGTTTGCTGGAAAAAATTCTTTTGAAGAGGAAAAAAATTTTGCTAGAAAATCTTCAATTCTGGAAATGTACTCAATTGAAGGGGACAAAAACACTTTGCTAAAAATACTGAATTCTGCACCAAAAAAAAAATAAAAATATATATATATATATATATTTTGTATTTGAAGAAAGAGACTTTATATGTATAATTGTATTGAAAGTATGGGGGGGTGGGGTGGGCGCTATTATGATTGTGAATGGTATTAGAAAAGGAAGGAGGTGGTATATGGTGGGAGGGGGCGGTAATATGGTGGGAGAGGGCGGTAATATGATAGCGTATTATAACATGTATTGAACAATGGTATTGTAAATATTATATGACAGAGCGACTATGGGGTGTAAATGTTATTACATATGGTGGGAGGAACGTATGACAGAGCAAACGGTATTACGTATGGTGGGAGGACTGTACAACGTATAAGTGGAGTGGTGTTATGACAGGCGGGGAGGGCCGAAAGGCCACCGGGAGAGGAGCGTAGTGATCAACAATGGAGGGCTGAAAGGCCACGGGCCGGATTGAAATGTCTGTTGGGGAGTGCGCAACTCGTGGAGTCGAGAGGATGGCGTAACGCTGCAGAGAAGGGTCTGTTGTTGGATAAGCCGAGCATTGAAGCCCGCGAGAGTTGCAGAGAGGGCGGGTAGAACAGTGTGTTGAAGCCCGCTTGGGGAGAGGGGAGACGGGTAGTGTAGGAGATAGGGAGTCGAGAGAGATGTGAGGGGGAGGGGAGAGATAGCAGTGAGGGGAGGCAGAGTTTAGGGATAGGTATGGATGAGAGATGTGTTGGAGAATGGGGGAGGCCAAAAGGCCGTTAAGAAAATCTGGAATCAGATATTTGCAGGACTGCAGAATTGCAGAGTGGCAGGTATCTGTTGGAACTGCAAATTGCAGAATTTTCAGGAGCTGCAAATGTCAGAGCTGTGCATAAATTGCAGAGATAAAAAAAACTGCAGAATTACAGTATATAGCATCAATTTAATGGAGCAGCAAAACTATACATAAAAACTGACTGAGCAAAGGAATGAGGGAGTTACACCATAGGAAAAAATGCCAATAGTGGGACTGGCTCTGATACCATGTCAAACCAGGAGGTAACTCCGCAAATCAGAATATCCATTAGATGAAGAATGTACATGTATTTATACATGGAGGTGAGGCTATTGGGATTCATCTCCCAATGACTCTTGGCCTTCCTTATTTCCTAATATTAAATAATATACAATATTGAATATTCTCACCCAACCCTTTGGATTAGGTATCAATAGTAATGACATTGAAATGACATGTATATGGTGCCCAAAACACTAGTAAATACCTTAAATTTCATGGGAGAAATAACATGTACATGGTTTTAAAAAACACTAGCATTTTCATTAAAAATATATCAAATTAAAGGTTATGGGAGAATGACATGTACATGGTTTGCTAAAAAATTTATGGGACAAATGGCATGTACATGGTTTGCCTTAAAGTTTTCCTTAAGTTTAAAAAATATATTAAATTAAAGTTTATGGGAGAATGGCATGTACATGATTTGCCTTAAAGTTTATGAAATAAATGACATGTACATGGTTTGCCTTAAATTTTTTCTTAAGTTTATAGGAGAAATGACATGTACATGGTTTGCCTTAAATTTTTCTTTAAAGTTTATGGGAGAAATTACATATAAATGACATGTACATAGTTCCCAAAACACTAGAAAATGCCTTAAAGTTTATGGATAAATTACATAGAAATGACATGTACATGGTTCCCAAAACACTAGCAAATGCCTTAAAGTTTATGGAAGAAATGACATGTACATGATTTGCCTTAAAGTTTGCCTTGATTTTATGGGAGAAATGACATGTACATGGTTTTCCTTAAAGCTTATGGGAGAAATGACATCTAGAAATGACATGCCTTAAAGTTTGTCTTGCCTAAAGTATATGGCAGAAATGACATGTACATGGTTTGCCTTAAAGTTTACCTTAAATTTTATGGGAGAAATGATATAAAAATGACATGTCTTAAATTTTGCCTTAATTTTATGGGAGAAATGACACATGTACATAGTTTTCCTTAAATTTTATGGGAGAAATGACATAGAAATGAAATTTACATGGTTCTCAAAATACGAGCAAATGCCTTAAAGTTTATGGGAAAAATGACATGTACATGGTTATCCTTAAATTTTGCCTTGAGTTTATACGAGAAATGACATGTACATGGTTTTCCTTAATTTTATGGGAGAAATGACATGTACATGGTTTTCCTTAAAGGTTGCCTTAAATTTGATGGGAGTAATGACATAAAAATGACATATATATGGTTCCCAAAACACTAGCAAATGCCTTAAAGTTTATGGGAGAAATGACATGTATATGATTTCAAAAAACACTAACACTTTCCTTAAAAATGTACTAAATTAACCTTGAAGCTTATGGGAGAAATAACATGTACATGGTCATCCTTAAAGTTTTCCTTGAGAGTAATGACATAAAAATGACATGTATATGGTTCCAAAAACACTAGAAAATGTCTTAAAGTTTATGGGAGAAATGACATGTACATGGTTTCAAAAAACACTAACATTTTCCTTAAAAATATATTAAATTAAATTTTATGGGAGAAATGACATGTACATGTATAGTTGTAATGGGAATAACACTATTGTAATAAGGTAAGTAGTGTTCTATGTACTAGTTGTAATCAGTCTAAGCTCTTGTATTCATTACGGTTACATGGAGTTGGATCTATCATTCTCCTTATCTCTTTGTATATAAGCTTGTGTATATTACTGATATGATATGATTCTTATGTGATATGTATAGTTAATTACACACATTGTCCTGAATACAGTTTCCCCATGGTATTACTACTACTAGTTTCATATATTATGTTGATTACTAACCTTGCTTTAAAGTGAAACACGTTGGAATAGGCGGATAAAATACATTGAACACTTGACTTTATGCACCTGAAGTTTGTACTATTACTCATTTAGCTAATAGGCAGCAAGTATTTGAATAGAAGTTTAGTATCAAAGTCTATATGTAACCGTTTATAGGACATACCATTTATCTTATAATGAATACAACTCATTAATATCATGACGTGGAGAAGAGATAATTAAAGTCAAACTGTTCTATGTAGAGCCTTGTACAGGTTGACTAGTAAAAGGTATTAGTTAACCTAGAACATAGTTTTAATTTTAATGGGCTTTTCAGTATATGAATTGTATCTGTGACCTCAATGTAGCAACAGAGCTTCTCATCTACTGTTTTTTGGCTTTAACATATATAGATAATTTTTTGACTATGTTTTATTACTATACCTTAGCTCTTTCCCAATTACAGTACTAATACGGTCTATGTTTCCTCTTTATTAACTATGTAGATTACGTAGATTGAACAAGTGGTTTCATGCTATGAACTGAACCTTGTACAAGCGATAATAAGGTAAGTATTCCTTATAATAAGGATAACATGATATGAGCTATTACCCTTTCATCACACATAATTATGATTGAGCTTCGTAATGGATACAAAATTAATGAGACTAATCATGGAAATCTTATACCTTAATGAAACCCATAGACCTTTCCTAATTATGACCTAATATTTATGGTTACATCATGTGTTAAGAGATCATAGTAATATCTGTATTCAATTAGTGTGATAGAGCTTATACCTTATCATTGTAATTACTATAAATGCTTCACATTATGCATACCACGAACAACTTCATAAAATATTCAACATATGTTTCTCTCTTTTAGGGTTGCATTCAAAAGATGGCCTTAACAAATGGCAAGAAAATCCATGCTCATATCAATCATAACGGACTTGGATTTACAATAGACCAACTTTTATTTAACGCACAGTGTAAGGATTGTCATCCATGTTCATATCAAGCATAATGAATTTGGATTTAGAGTAGACAAGTTTTTATATAATACATAGTGTAGGGATTTCCATACACTCAGGTAGTTTTCGTGAAAGATCTCCAGATTTTCTAGAAGGCCCCCGTCGTTTAGAAATTTTGACCACATGTCCAAGAGAACACATAGAGCTGGAATATTTTATTGATTGGGGTTGTATGGGATTTTGATATTCCTGATATTCAATAAACAAAATTATATATATATATATATATATATATATATTTTTATATTTACGAGGATAAATATAGTTTATTGTGAGACTTCACCAGAAAATAGCTAAATACAAGAAACAGATAAACAAATAAATACAAGACCATTATGTAAACAAAGGAGATGAGTAATCAATATTTTTCAAACATAATTGTTTCATATTCTTTATCTTAAGCATGTTTGTTCCAGTATTCATCATATCTAATAATGTTATACTCTTGATTCTCCTGTACTAGTTAATTAAATGTGATTAATAGGGTTAAAAAAGATCAATTTTTTTCTATCATTCACTGTTAACAGAGATGTAAATTTTTTATTTTACTGTGCAACTATCTAGTTGATATGAATATGCTAAATTGCATCTATTAAATCCCGAACAACGAGAAATACCTGGAAACGGAGAGCAGACAACGAGAGCGCACACGGTGAGCAGACAACGAGAGCATGCACTGCGAGCAGACAGTGATAACGCGCACAACGAGTAGACAGCAAGAATGAAAACTGCAAACACACTTGCAAACATAGAGAAAATTAAAATTAAAAAACAAAAAATAACAATCTCACCTTATATTTCTCCCCTAGTCGCCCCTGCAATAGGGATACATCAGCACAACAACGAGACAACCAGAATAGTGAGACAAACAGAGCAACGAGAGAGCGCGCACGGTGAGCAAACAACGAGAGCATGCACGGTGGGCAGCAAACACACCTGCAAACTACAAACACACATGCAAATACACACAGAAAATTAAAATTAAAAAGAAAACAAAAAACTTAAACAAAAAAAAAATAGAGCATAAAAATAACAGTCTCACCTTAGCTTTCTCCCCTAGTCGCCCCTGCAATAGCGAGACAGCAACACAATAGCGCAACGGCGAGACAAACATAGCAGCGAGCGCAACGACGAGACAAAAAGAGCAGCGATACAAACAGAGTAGTGCAACGGTAACGAAACTTGTTGCGGTCTAAGGGCAGGTATATTTATAACAAAAAGTTTGACAAACCATGTACATGTCATTTATCCCATGAATTTGTAATAAATGTTCATTTAATATATTTTACTGAATTTGTTTTTTTTAAGGGATCAAAAATACCACTAAAAATGGTTGAAAAATGGACATTATTCATATATGTTTCTTTCTATCCCAATTCAGGGAAAGCAGTGATTACATATGTGCTTTGCAATATTGGGACTAACAAAGTCCTCCAAAGGAAAATGAATATACCAGGAAGAACAACAAACAACGAGGCATATTATATTGCATTGATAGAAGGCTTGGGAACAACTAGGGAGTATGGATCAAGTGGAATTGTAATTTTCACCAATTCTAAACTTGTGTGCAACCAGATGAAAGGCGTGTACCAAGTTAAGAAGGATAGGCTAAAACAACTGCATGGAAAAACAAACAATATTGTTAGACAATTTCAATTTTTTCGTATAAGACATTGTATAAATGTTAATAAGATGTTTGGTGATATATTGTGTAGAGCAATGCCAATTCAAGATCCATCTATCAAAGATGAATTGATATATGAATTAGTATTATACGGGGCAATGTCAATTCAAGGTTCATCTCTCAAACATGAATTAGTGTTGAGACGCTCTCCTTCAAAATTTATTGATGGACATTGTAACATATCTTTGATATGTGTGTGGTTTTTACTTATAAATGCGTAATTTTTAATGACCATGTGTCTTTTTCAATTGTATACCAAGTGTGCTCCTACCATGTAAGCGTAACTTAGTGAAATTCATGTTTTATAAAATTAAAATGTGAGGACTTCAACATTTTTTTGTTTAAAGTGAGTTTCACACATCAATTTGTGCTTTGAAAGTTGTGTTTTACATAATTTGTGTACTAAATTACATTAATTTTTTTAAATCTTTTGAATTTATTTTAAATAGTAATTTTACAAATAATTTTAAATGTCCACTATAGATATCCATATATATATCATGGAGGATGAAAAGCAAAGATCAATAGAATCTCATTCCTCTACGAGAGAGAGGGATCATAAAACGAGGGATTTTCATGGTATTTATATTAAATGTGCATGTTTTTAAATGACATTTGAATATATAATATTATCTCCATACATACATGTATACATGTGGAATTGATTTTTTTATTGAATACATATATAATTTTATCTCCATGTACATATATGTATACATATGGAATTGATTTTTTATCAATTTTGTGAGTTAAATTAGTTTTTAATAAATTTCAACTTTTCTTTAAGTGTTAGGAGGACAAGAGTATATACTCCATCAATGGAACATGGTTATGGCTCACGCAATCGTGGTATGGTTCACGCAATTTAATCAATCATACGTACATGTATTTATATGTATGTATGTATTTTTTAATTGATTATAAATTCATATATTTTTTATGAAGCTTCCCTCTCATTGCGTGAGGTTGGTGGTGGTACACATTCCCCTGGTGGCCCATCAATAGGTGGTGTCCAATTGTGTGAGGGTGGTGATATGCATTCCCCCGAAGGCCAATCAGTGGTTCTCAACCAATCGGTGGTCATTCTGGTTCTCAACAATCTCAAGGTGGTAATAATGTTGCCCAACCATCTCGAGGTGGTTATCAATCTGAATATTATTTTCATTCAATTTGTACTAATTTGTTCACATGTTTTTTCATTTATACAAAATTTTATATATTGATGTAGAGGGTGAAAATGTTTCTCCAAAAAGACGTAGGTCAGAACATGTTATTCAAGAATAAGGTTGTACACCAACCACGACTTATCCATCTGACATTTCTAATTTACCTTGGGAAACAAACATCCAGCAATGCACATTAAAAAAGTGTCAACATCTTTATTCAAAATTGAAGAAATATCTTGTGTATTTGAAACTCCCTGTTGAGAGTCGAGAAAGCTTAAAAATAGTTACTCACTCTTTAAGCAAACTTGTAGATGTGTACAAAACGCTTAGGTCAACCATTGATAATTTTGTAGAAATGATGAGGAAAATAAAGGAAATAGTGATGGGTCCCGATACATGGGAGGTTCTTAAACACATAGTTACAATAGACATTAGGAAAATTTTGAGGTCTAAAATGGGCCTCCTAAGGAAATTATAAAATAATAGTGGAAATAATAAAGTAAGATTTGATGACATCATCAAATTTTAGAGGGAAAAAAGAAAAAACTACTTTTTCAACTCGTATTTTCAACTTATCTCCCAACGTTTTTACTCAAATTTTGAGCCAGAGTACTCGTTGCATGCAAAATTTAATTCGTCATCCAAGGAGTACCCATGTTGCATACTTTCGATGGACCCTGCTACATGAAAAACGTGATTACAATCATGTTTTTTCATGTATTTATCATTTCTCGCATAGTAGGGTCCATCAAAAGTATGCAACATGGGTACTCCTTGGATGAGGAATTAAATTTTGCATCCAACGAGTACTCCCGCTCGAAATTTGAATAAAAACTTTCGGAGATAAGTTGAAAATATGAGGTTAAAAAGTAGTTTTATTATTTTATTATTTTTTAATCTTTTTACCCTTTTACTTAAAAAATGGTGAATCATCCCCCATGGTTGACATCATCAGCTTGAATCCTATTGGTTCTTATAAAATTTATTTTGGTTGTACATTTTTCTTATGAGGCTCATTTTAGACCTCAAAATTCCCCTAATGAATGGTCAAGTCTATGTTTAATTTCAAAGAAGGGCTGAAAAGAAAGATGTTAAAGGTGTAATATTTCAAGTACCCTAACATAGCTTTCCATTTGTATGATACGCACATTGCTACCTATGGAAGAATACCATGGAACGAAGAGGTTCCTCTTTATTTTGCAAAATTATTTTATGCGGGATTATTTTTGGAAATGAACCCCAATTATAATGACCTTCCCTCTGAATTTTTTGGTCTTGGGAAAGGTTGATTATTTGTCTGTAGGGGCGCTAAGCGTGATGCTGAGTTGCCTCGCCCCAAGCCACCATTGGTAAGTCGACCTCTTCATGTGGAAACTTTGCGGTCAAAGATGGATGTCACTTCTCAAATTAGTCGAGAAGTAAGGGATGTCATCATAGACAATGTTCAGAGTAGACATGGTGGAATTAATGTTTTTCTGAATAAAAAAAGAGCACCAGAGAATGCATGTGTTAATTTTGTGTATCATACATATGATGAGATAGACAACATGAGTATTGAAGAGCTCAGAACATATGCAAATAATTGTCACAATGGTTGGCAGGACCTAATTATTCATGAGGAAGAGGGCATGGGATCCGTATATGTTAATGGTTAGAGTGAATTTTTTAACACATGTACGATTTGTAATAAATACATATACATAAATTTATTTGTATATGTTAATCTAACAAAAGTGTATCATATATGTGAACACCATTTTCAGTTCTCACACTTGATGAACGAAGATTTTAATATCACAATTGAAGCTTCAGGTTCTCACAATCAACATGGTATGTTGGAAAATGTTAGTGTTTTTGAAGTGTTCATGATGTTGATGTACAATTATTTTAATCTATTATTATATCAGAACATGATGAGATTTTTAAAATAAATAATTATGCACACATGTACATGTATATAATTAAATATTAACAGATTATGATTTCGTCCGATGTTTTTGTGATGGAGGTACCCTCTTCTTCCCTGTAAAGAGATGTGTCAAATCCACTGTCACAAGATTGAATAATTTTTCACTTAAATATGTTTTTAAGTTATAAATTGAAGTGAAAGTTTCATTAAAAAATGAGATCTTGATCTTGAGTTATTTTACAGTTTTAAAATTGTTGAATTTTAGGTTTGTGAAGATGATTTTCATTCAGAGCCACCCTCTTCTTCCCTGTTAGGAGATGTGCCAAATCCACCGACACAAGTTTTCATTTTTTCACTTAAACGTTTTTAAGTTATATATTGCAGTTCAAAAGTTCCATTAAAAAATGAGATCTAGATCTTGAGTTATTTCACAATTTTAATTTTTTTGAATTTTAGGTTTCTAGAGATAATTTTCGTTCGGAGCCACCCTCTCCTTCCCTGTTACGAGATGTGTCAAATCCACCGTCACGAGTATTCAATTTTCACTTATATGTTTAAGTTATAAATTTAAGTTCAAAAGTTTCGCTATAAAATGAGATCTAGATCTTGAATTATTTTATAGTTTTAAAATTTTGGAATTTTAGGTTTTTGGAGATGATTTCTGTTTTCCAAGAGCTCTAGCTATGGAGTGTATGATGGAGATAGGAACATCCACACCATTTAAACAAGTTGTCCAACTTTTTTTAATATTATTGAAAATTAGTTTATATGCATTTTCATTTGAAAATTTTTAATATATATATATATATATATATATATATATATATATATATATATATATATATATATATATATATATATATATATATATATATATATATATATATATGTATATTTTACAGTTGACTGTAGAGGATGTATTAATGGACGAACAACAAAAGACAATGGAGAGGGAACAACAAGAGGTATGAATTTTTTTTTTACATGAAGTTCTGCATTCTCATTCAATTTTAAAATATTAAATTTTAATGTTTGTACACGTTGTGTACAGGTTCCCCATTTTTCAGAGGATAGCACGAGGCTCAAGACACTGCTGGAAAAGACACTGGATCTATCTGTATTTGATTAATGATGCACATTTTATTTGATAGATAGTCTTAAATTTAATTTTCTATATATATTCTTATCTATGCACTCATATTTACTTTTCTATATAACTTGATACTTGTAACACTATACAATTTTATATATATTTACTTTTATTGTTCATGTGATATAAATTTTGGACATATTTTACTATTTGGATATAGTTTCAAACTACATTTACTTTTATCAAGAATAATTTTAAATTTTGGATAGTTACATTTGGCATGTAATCACATGTTGTAATATATAATGTTTTATTTTTAAAACTCAAGTTGTTTTGTTTTTAAAAGTCAAGTTGTCATTTTATTTGTTAAATATAAAATGAATCTCTAGATGGAAATTTCAAATTACAAAACACAATGTGTATATTTTGGATAGTTGAACTACATTTGGCATGTGATCACATGTTCTGATATAATGTTTTGTTTTTAAAACTCAAGTTGTCATTTTATTTGTTAAATATAAAATGAATATAGATGGAAATTTCAAACTACAATTTACACATACATGTACAATATTTTGGATAGTTGAACTACATTTGGCATGTGATCACATGTTGTGATATAATGTTTAGTTTTAAAAACTCAAGTTGTCATTAAGATGAACTACATTTGGCATGTGATCACATGTTGATATAATGTTTTGTTTTAAAACTCAAGTTGTCATTTTATTTGTTAAATATAAAATGAATATAGATGGAAATTTCAAACTACAATTTACACATACATGTACAATATTTTGGATAGTTGAACTACATTTGGCATGTGATCACATGTTGTGATATAATGTTTAGTTTTAAAAACTCAAGTTGTCATTATATTTGTTAAATATAAAATGAATCTAGATGGAAATTTCAAATTAAAAAACACATACATTTGTACATATTTTTGATAGTTTAAATACATTTGGTATGTCATCACATGTTGTGATTTAATGTTTTGTTTTTAAAATTCAAGTTGTAATTTTATTTGTTAAATATAAACTGAATCTAGATGGAAATTTCAAATTACAAAACACATACATGTGTATATTTTGGATAGTTGAACTACATTTGGCATGTGATCACATGTGATATAATTTTTTGTTTTTAAAACTCAAGTTGTCATTTTATTTGTTAAATATAAAAAGAATCTCTAGATGGAAATTTCAAATTACAAAACATGTACACGTGTATATTTTGGATAGTTGAACTACATTTGGCATGTGATCACATGTTGTGATATAATGTTTTGTTTTTAAAACTCAAGTTGTCATTTTATTTGTTAAATATAAAATGAATCTAGATGGAAATTTCAAATTACAATATATTTTGGATAGTTGAACTACATTTGGCATGTGATCACATGTTGTGATATAATGTTTTGTATTTAAAACTCAAGTTGTCATTATATTTGTTAAATATAAAATGAATCTAGATGGAAATTTCAAATTACAATTTACACATACATATGTATATTTTGGATATTTGAACTACATTTGGCATGAGCTCACATGTTGTGATATAATGTTTTGTTCTTAAAACTAAAGTTGTCATTTTATTTGTTAAATATAAAATGAATCTAGATGGAAATTTCAAATTACATTTAACACATACATTGGTACATGTTATGCATTTGAACATGTGTGTGAATATTATATAATTTTAGGATGTACATCTATTATTTAGGTGATATTTAAGTACATTTTGCATGATCATACATGTTATTTAAAACAATCATAGATGGTTTTACATATTTAAGTTCAGATGAATTTATGTACATAAAAATGATTGAAGTACAATACATATCGATGTATATATCTAAAAACAATCATAAAATGTACATGTTAGAAGCCATACCATGGCTCCGTGCTAGCGTCAGAAGCCCATCAGGGGCAGTTACATGGGTGCGTTCTCACATCGCTCTCACCGTGGCCACGACCAGCAATTGGAATCCACTGAGTGCTCTGCATCTGATAGTCATGAGGTGTTGGCTCCTCAAGCGTTTGATAACATTCATGGGGAGATTTTTTTTCCTCTGGAGAAGCCTAAGGGTAGAAGAGGTTGTAGGAAATCCACTATTTTTCAATCTGTGCAGCCTTTACGCAGGAAAACCAACCCTCTTCCAGTTTATAAGCCCACGACGGAGGAGATAGGTATTTGGGTTATGGACTCGGATGGTGTCTGGACCAAATATTATGATCCGGAGTACCCAGTCGCTCCCATCATCCATGTGGCCCCTTCGAAGCCTCCTCGAATGCCCACCGCTGAGGAGGAAGCCATTGCTAGAGAACACGGATGCCTGATAGAGGAAGAGTACCAGGCGACAGAAAAAGATGAATGAACTCCATGATTTTTCAGTAGCAAGGTTAATTTATCTTTTTTTTCACCTCGGGATATACTTTAGCGCTTTTGTTTTTATATGGGCCACTGAATATTTTGTATTACAAGATTGGATGACACTCTTGAGGGGTTGGTTTCCTCCTTTGAGGCAGCCCCAAACTTGGTTTATTTTGAACACTACCAAGGCATGGATAGGCTAAGCACTGCTTGCCATCTCTACCCATTGACTCCGTACAGTTTTTCATGCTTTTAATATAGTTTATCCCAAGTTATAAAAAAACAATGTTCACATGAATATATGTACATAAAAATTATTGAATCACATGTTTGAATATATGTAAAAATGATTGAATTATAATACATATCGATGTATATGTCTAAAAACAATCATAAAATTCTAGGTGTTCTTAGATGTGTCAAACAATCATAAAATTTTAAAATTGCATTAAAACATATATCCAGTACACAACATTTTTCATTAATATACATAGAAAAGCTACTTTCAGTTGATAGTAAACTGGAAATCACAAAACGCGTACCACACGTTTTGCATTATAATAATTTACTTAATAGATACATCTAACACAAAATCGTGAAACTTAAAATTTGCATTATATCAACTATGCTAAATAAATAGATATGTACATTTTTCAATAATGACATTATGAAAAATTGTACCATAGAATGTATGAAATCGTTTAAGACCAGATAATATATAGGTGTATGTGTACACATGTGTATAAATTACTCGTGTGTATGTACCAAAAAAGTGTACATGTGCAAACACTTGTACATATAACGTAAAAAGGCTAGTTCAATTTTTAGTTGAGTTTTGGAAGTTCTAAAAGATGAATCCAAAGAGAAGAAATTGTTGGGCAGTTCAATCAAAAAAATTCCAATGGAATTCCATATTCAATGATCCGTTCATGATCAGCTTTTGACATTTCCCATTTCTTAATTTTCAATTTTTTCTTTGATTGAACTTCTATCAACTTTATGTGTGCTGTACACACCAAGTGACTATATTGAAAACTTATGACATCAGTTTCATAGTCTTGAAAGTAAACAAAATCCCGATTTTGATGAGTTTTTTGGAAAAAATAACCTTTCAGTATAATAGACACTCTGTCATATGTAATCCTATTATCATCATAGTTTTCCAATAATTTCGTCTTTCGTTCAGTGCAACGCATCAAATAATATTTCACATTTTCATCGTTGGTAGTAGGTGCAACTACAACAAAAACATCTCCTGCACAATAAAACAAACTTATGTTTTTAAATTTAGATCATAATTAACATGAAAAATTAACTTTAAAATTAACATGTGTACTTGATTTAATTATCTATTTCTAGATCTCTATCATTTGAAAGAAATTGAAATGTTACCTTCTCTAACAAGATCAGAAAATCGATCACCTTCAGATGATATTGTAGTCTCCTCTAATTTCATTTTTTCAAAGTTTGAAACAAAAATTTTCCCCTTTGTATTTATTTCTATATGTTGCCAATATTTTACATACATTTTGTTTTCAAAAACATCATTGGATTATGTGTTGTCTTGCAAACATGACAAAAACAATAATATTTTCGTTTATCCAATACAAACACATTTTTGGACAGCTTTGTTTTAATTGAATGCAATTTTTGAGTCCCTTTTATTGTTTCAACGTCATCTCCAATCGATCTATCTACATCTTGGACCTTAATATGCCAAAAAAACCTATACGGAAAATTCAAACAAGAATATAAATATGTTATTCAAAATACCATAAAAGATAATCATTGGGATAAATAATTTTTAAAATTAGAAATCTAATAAAAATTAAATCATGTACCTTCGTACTTCCCTTTATCGGTTAGTTTCATGGCTTAGTGCAGCGATGCACCATTGAACAACTTGTTCAGTTGAGACAAGTCGGTTTGCAGAGTGGTCCATTTGATATCTTCGAAGTGCTCATTTTATACATGCCCCTGCACCGTCATGTTCTCCTTTTCCATGACCAGTCACAAATAAATTCCAACAATGTTTAATGTGGGTTTTCATATGAAGATGACACAACCAAAAGAATTATCGTGAAGATTTGAATTGACCTGTGCATCCATCTGACCATATCCAATGTTCATTGAATTTTATTTCACGACTTTTCAAGGAGTCATAAATATTTTCAAAACAATGTTGTACAAAATGTGTATCATGTGTACGATCTTCACCGATATAAAAGTGATATTCTTTAATAACATGCCAATTTTCACTGGTGCTTTCTATATGATCAACATTTTGTTCAGCATGACTATATAGAATATGGATAAGCATGGAGACTTAGTCAGAATGATAGTATTCACTCTATATTTCTTTTTGTGGAAAAAATGTGTATTTTTCTACAAAATCAACAATTGACAAAATAGTCCCTGGTGGAAAAAATTCACGGGATTTTTTATATTGCATGTCCTTCCATCGAGCTCTATGGGAATGCTTGGCGTATTTATAAATTTCTGCCTCAAACTTTCTCAAAAAATCTATTACAAAACATTCTTCTTCTTGTAAATCAATTCTTTTAATACTTGTAGTACTACTTGAACCAGTCGATGTATGAATATATTCATATCTTTTCCATTTCACTTTTATGTTGGACGGTGATTGATCATTTATATTAGTACGATATTTGTTTTGAAATTTAGTCAAATTTCCACAATCATCGCATCTTTTTACCAACACATTTCTTTTGGTAAAATAATTCATGGCTTTCTCTTCCACATAGAATTTGAGATATGAAATCATGGATAGTGGAAGGAGGAGGTGAATATTTCCAAAATGTTTTGCCAAAATTAAGGAATGTGTCATAATATAACTGAAATTCCACATGATAATGACAACAACAAGTGTCACGTACAGTGATAGGTTCAACATACCATGGTTTTTGTTGCACAAAAGCACCGATTTAGATATTAATTTAATGATTCTCTTCTTTGAACTTGTTGAACAACTCTATTTGAGTGGTGTCCAAGAAATGTTTTGCATGTTCTTCGTACTAATTTTTTGTTATTCTTCTTCGCATCACATCCCTTGCTTTTGGTGAAACACGTGAAATTTTCATCCAATATTCATATATTATTTTTTTGAAATCTTCTCCAAGTCTATCTTTGTATGGTTTCCTACAAATAGTTTTCCAACAAGTGAGTTCATCATTTACATCTATTTGCAATCGAAATTTTTGATGTTTGTGCAAAGTTTTTCATGAGGTTCCTAATGATTGTCCCATAGATTTTACCAAGTGATTATCTTTAGTACTAGATGAAACCACTGCCATTTGTATTGCTCTATGTGCATCTAAAGCACTTTTCTTTCTAGATATTCCAATTGAATTTAGAGCACTATTTATGTTTTTTATCACATTTTCATTCATTTTTTTTTTATCTTTTGTTGATTTTTGAATACCCAATAAAGTTGTAGCTTCTTTTAATTTCATTGATGTTAAGATACTTTTCAAAATTTGGGCTTGAACTGCCACAGTTTCATCTTTAAATAACGAATCAATAATGTGATTAACACGATATTGTATAACATGGTCATCTTTTTTATCTCCATACGTGTGAGTGTCAACATTTTCTAAAATCTCATCATCGATATTGATTTAATTTGTACATATTAGAATTAAATGTATATAATGAGTTTACATATTCAATAAATAATTAAATTAATAAATATGTATAATTTTAAGGTAAACCATGTACATGCCATTTCTCCCATGCATTTTCCATAAAATTTAAGTCATTTGCAATAAATGTTCATTTAATATATTTTTAAGGAAAATGCTAGTGTTTTTGGAAACCATGTACATGTAATTTCTCCCATAAAACTTAAGGCATTTGCAATAAGGAAAATGATAGTGCTTTTGGAAACCATGTACATGTCATTTCTCCCATGCATTTGCAATAAAATTTAAGTCATTTGCAATAAATGTTCATTTAATATATTTTTAAGGAAAGTGCTAGTGTTTTTGGAAACCATATACATGTCATTTCTCCCATAAAGTTGGCATTTTCTACTATTTTTGGGAACCATGTACATGTCATTTCTCTCAACTATGTACATGCCAATTCTCCCATAAAATTTAAGGCATTTGCAATAAGGTAAATTCTAGTGTTTTTGGAAACCATGTACATGACATTTATCCCATAAACTTTAAGACATTTTCTAGTGTTTTTGGGAACCATTTTCTTGTCATTTCTCCCATAAACTTTGAGGCATTTTCTAGTGTTTTTGGGAACCATGTACATGTCATTTCACCCATAAACTTTCTCCCATAAACTTTAAGGCAGTTGCTAGTTTTTTTGGGAACCATGTACGTGTCATTTCACCCATAAAATTTAAGGCAAACCATGTACATGTCATTTCTCCCATGCATTTGCAATAAATGTTCATTTAATATATTTTATTGAATTTATTTTTTTTGCCAGTGTTTTTGGGAACCATGTACATGTCATTTCTCCCATAAAATTTAAGGCATTTGCTAGTGCTTTTGGGAACCATGTACATGTCATTTCACCCATAAACTTTAAGGGAAACCATGTACATTTCATTTCTCCCATGAATTTGCAATAAATGTTCATTTAATATATTTTATTGAATTTGTTTTTTTTTTTTCAGGGATAAAAAATCCCACTAAACATGGTTGAAAAATGGACATTGTGCATAAATGTTTCTTGCTATCCCAATCTAGGGAAAGTGGTGATTACATATGTGATTTTCAATATTGTGACTAACAAGGTCCTCCAAAGGAAAATGAATATACCAGGAAGAACAACAAACAATGAGGCATATTAGATTGCATTGATAGAAGGCTTCAGAACAGCTCGGGAGTATGAATCAAATGGAATTGTAGTTTTCACCAATTCTGAATTTGTGTGCAACCAGATGAAAGATGTGTACCAAGTTAAAAAGGAGAGGCTAAAACAACTACATGGAAAAGCAAACAATATCATTAGACAATTTCAAATTTTTAGTATAAGACATTGTGAAAATGTTAATAAGATTTTTGGTGATCTATTGTGTGAATGTCAATTCAAGATTCATCTGTCAAAGATGAATTAGTATTATATGGGGCAATGCCAACTCAAGATTCATCTCTCAAAGATGAATTAGTGTTGAGACACTCTCCTTAAAAATTTATTGAAGGACATTGTAACATTCTTTGATATGTGTGTTTTTTTTACTTATAAATGTGTGATTTTTAATGACCATGTGTTTTTTTCAATTATAAACCAATTTTTCTCCCACCATGTAAGTGCAGCTTGGTGAACTTCGTGTTTTATAAAATTAAAATGTGAGGACTTCAACAAAAAAAATTTTAAAGTGAGTTTCACATATCAATTTATGCTTTGAAAGTTGTGTTTTACATCATTTTTGTACTAAATTACATTAATTTTTTGAAATATTTTGAATTTATTTTAAATAGTAATTTCAAAATTTTTGGGTGTGGAGCCTGATTACCTTGTTTATTTTGTATCACAGCGTTAGACCCTTGTACCTTAATGGGGCGGCAACACCGCCCGTAATTAAACACTGCCTGGGGGTCCGAGGGGGTGGCTACGACTTTATGGAGCCGCCCCCCCCCTGGTGGGGGGTTTTGGGGGCAGCGCCCTTAAACCTAAAAACAAATGTAAAATTTCCTTGTAAAAATATAGTAATTTCTAGTCAATCTAGGTTGTTCACTAGGGGGATAATCTGATGGTAGAATTTATGTTTATTTTAGGGTTTTTTTCCCCTAGAAGGCAACCCCTCGCTTTCTATGAGGGTATTGTATTGCGGTTGTGTATTGTGAGTGTATTCTCAGAGCGAGAAACAGATAGGGAGACTGTGAGAGAGAACAGAGGATATTACAACGGATCTACTGTAGGTTGTGTCTCTTCATTTTGCTAGATAGTAGAAAGGAAGGACTGGTTGTTTGGGGTGGACGTAGCCCAAACTAGGTAAACCACGTATATCTGTGTCTCTCTGGTTTTATGTGTTTTGTGTGCTTGTGTTTTCCACATATTTTATGTGTTGCATTGCTCTGTAATATATAATTTTCTAACAAAAAATAATTGTAAATGTCCACTGTAGATATCCATATATATATCGTGGAGGATGAAAGGAGAATATCAATATAATCCCATGCCTCTACAAGAGAAGGGGATCATAGATCGAGGGATTTTCATGTTATTTATATTAAATGTGCATGTTTCTAAATGACATTTGAATATGTAATATTATCTCTATACATACATGTATACATGTGGAATTGATTTTTTTAATATATATATATATATATATATAATTTTATCCCCATGTACATACATGTATACATATGGAATTGACTTTTTATCAATTTTGTGAGTTAAATTAGTTCTTAATAAATTTTATTTTTTTATTTTTTAGGAGTTAGGAGGACAAGAGTATCTACTCCATCAATGGAGCATGACCATGGTTCACGCAGTTGTGGTATGGTTCACGTAATTTAATCAATTATATGTACATGTGTTTATATGTATGTATGTATTTTTGAAATGATTATAAATTCATATTTTTTTTTTATGAAGCTTCCCTCTCGTCGCGTGAGGTTGGTGGTGCTACACATTCCCCTGGTGGCCCATTAATAGGTGGTAGCCAATTGCATAATGGTGGTGATATGAATTCCCCTGGAGGCCAACCAATGTGTGGCCATGTTGGTTCTCAACCAATCGGTGGTAATTCTATTTCTCAACAATCTCAGAGTAGGCATGATGCTGGCCAACCATCTTGAGGTAGCTGTCAATCTGAATATTATTTTCATTCAATTTATACAAATTTGTTCACATGTTTTTTTATTTATACAAAATTTTATATATTGATGCAGAGGGTGAAAAATTTTCTCCAAAAAGATGTAGGCCAAAATGTGTTATTCAATAAGAATGTTGTACACCAACCACAACTTATCTGTCTGACATTTCCAATTTACCTTGGGAAACAAGCATCAAGAAATGCACATTACAAAGGTGTCAACATCTTTATTCAAAGTTGAAGAAAGATCTTGTGTCTTCGAAACTCCTTTCTTAGAGTCGAGAAAGCTTAGAAATAGTTACTCACTCTTTAAGAAAACTTGTATATGTGTACAAAACACTTGGGCCAACCACTGATACTTTTGTAGAAGTGATGAGGAAAAGAA
The DNA here is from genome assembly GCA_034641835.2 of Pinus albicaulis. Lineage (NCBI taxonomy): Eukaryota > Viridiplantae > Streptophyta > Pinopsida > Pinales > Pinaceae > Pinus > Pinus albicaulis. Next base: position 796,962,049 of record CM076581.1, read on the forward strand.
AGGAAACAGTGATGGGTCCTTATACATGGGAGATTTTTAAACACAGAGTTACAACAGAAATGGCCAAGTCCATGTTTAATTTCAAATAATGGCCGAAAAGAAAGATGCTAAAGGTGAAATATTTCAAGCACCCTGATATAGCTTGCCATTTGTATGATAGGCACCTTGCTGCCTATGGAAGACTACCATGGGACAAAGAGGTTCCTCTTTATTTTGCAAAATTATTTTATGCGGAATTATTTTAGGGAATGAAACCCAATTATAATGACCTTCCCTTTGAATTTTTTGACCTGGGAAAGGTCGATTATGTGATCGTAGAGGCGCTAAGCCTGATGCTAAGTTGCCTCACCCCGAGCCACCATTGGTAAGTCGACCTCTTCATGAGGAAACTTTGCAGTCAGAGATGGATCCCACTTCTCAAATTAGTCGAGAAGCAAGGGATGTCATCATAGACAATTTTTAGAGTGGACTTGGTGGAATTTATGTTTTTCTGAATTGACAAAGAACACGAGAGAATGCAAGTGATAATTTTGTATATTATACAAATGATGAGATAGAAAACATGAGTATTAAAGAGATAAGAACATATGTAAATAATTGTCACAATGGTTGGCAGGACTTAATTATTCATGAGGAAGAGGGCATGGGATCGGTATGTGTTAATCGTTAGGGTGAATATTTTAACAAATGTATAATTTGTAATAAATAAATATACATACATTTATTTGTATATGTTAATCTGACAAAAATGTATCATATATGTGAACACCATTTGCAATTCTCACACTTCATGAATGAAGATTTTAATATCTTGTTCGAAGTTTCATGTTTTCACAACCAAGGTGGTTCTCACAATCAAGATGATATGTTGGCAAATGTTAGTTTTTTTTAAGTGTTCATAATGTTTATGTACAATTATTTTAATCTCTTATTGTATCGGAACAGGATGACATTTTTAAAATTAATAATTGTGTACACATGTACATGTATATAATTAAATCTTAATAGATTCTTATTACATTTGATGTTTTTGCGATTGAGGTACCATATTCTTCCCTGTTAGGAGGTGTGCCAAATCCACCGTCACATGTATGAACAATTTTTCACTTAAATATTTTTTTAAGTTATAGATTGAAGTGAAAGTTTCATTAAAAATGAGATCTAGATATTGAGTTATTTTATAGTTTTAAAATTGTTGAATTTTAGGTTTGTGAAGATGATTTTTGTTCGGAGCCACCATCTTCTTCCCTGTTAGGAGATGTGCCAAATCCACTGGCACAAGTATTCATTTTTTCAATTAAACATTTTTAAGTTATATATTGCATTTGAAAAGTCCCATTAAAAAATGAGATCTAGATCTTGAGCTATTTTACAGTTTTAATTTTTTTTAATTTTACGTTTCTGGAGATGATTTTCGTTTGAAACCACCCTCTCCTTCTCTGTTAGGAGATGTGAAAAATCCACTGTCAAAAGTATTCAATTTTTCACTTATATGTTTAAGTTATAAATTGAAGTTCAAAACTTTCATTATAAAATGAGATCTAGATCTTGAGTTATTTTATAGTTTTAAAATTTTTGAATTTTAGGTTTTTGGAGATTATTTCCGTTCTCCAACGACTCTAGTGATGGAGTGTATGATGGAGATAGGAACATCCACACCATTTGAACAAGTTATATAAATTTTTTTATATTATTGGAAATAATTTTATATGCATTTTCATTTGAAAATTTTTAATATATATATATATATATATACTTGTACATGTATATTCTACAGTTTACTGTGGAGGATGTATTAATGGACGAGCAACAAAAGAAAATGGAGAGGGAAGTACATGAGGTATTGCATGAATTTGTTTTTTTTTCATTTTGTTTTTTTACATGAAGTTATACATTCTCATTCAATTTTAGAACATTAAATTTTAATGTTTGTACACTTTGTTTATAGGTTCCCCATTCTTCAGAGGATAGCGTGAGGCTCAGGACGCTGCTGGAAAAGACACTGGATCCATCTGTATTTGATTGATGATGCACATGTGTGCAACATTTTATTTGATAGATAGTCTTAAATTTACTTTTCTATATATAATATTATTTATGCAATCATATTTACTTTTCTATATAACTTGATACTTGTAACACTATACATACATACATATATATATATATATATATATATATATATATATATATATATATATATATACTTTTATTGTTCATGTGATATAAATTTTGGACATATTTTATTGTTTGGATATAGTTTCAAACTACATTTAAATTTTGGATAGTTACATTTGGCATGTGATCTTATGTTGTGATATATAATGTTTTGTTTTTAAAACTCAAGTTGTTTTGTTTTTAAACCTCAAGTTTTCATTTTATTTGTTAAATATAAAGTGAATCTAGATGGAAATTTCAAATTACAAAACACATACATGTGTATATTTTTGAAAGTTGAACTACATTTGGCATGTGATCACATGTTGTGATATAATGTTTTGTTTTTAAAACTCAAGTTGTCATTTTATTCATTAAATATAAAATGAATCTAGATGGAAATTTCAAATTACAAAACACATATGTATATTTTGGATAGTAGAACTACATTTGGCATGTGATTACATATTGTGATATAATGTTTTGTTTTTAAAACTCAAGTTGTCATTTTATTTGTTAAATATAAAATGAATCTAGATGAAAATTTTAAATTACAATTTACACATACATGTACAATATTTTGGATAGTTGAACTACATTTGGCATGTGATCACACATGTTATGTATATATATATATATATATATATATATATATATATATATATTAACTGTTGTCATTTTATTTGTTAAATATAAAATGAATCTAGATGAAAATTTTAAATTACAATTTACACATACATGTACAATATTTTGGATAGTTGAACTACATTTGGCATGTGATCACATGTTGTAATATAATGTTTTGTTTTTAAAACTCAAGTTGTCATTATATTTGTTAAATATAAAATGAATCTAGACAGAGATTTCAAATTTCAAAACACATACATGTGTACATATTTTGGATAGTTGAACTACATTTGGCATGTGATCACATGTTGTGATTTAATGTTTTGTTTTTAAAACTCAAGTTGTCATTTTATTTGTTAAATATAAAATGAATCTAGATGGAAATTTCAAATTACAAAACACATACATGTGTATATTTTGGATAGTTGAACTACATTTGGCATGTGATCACATGTTGTCATATAATATTTTGTTATTGAAGAGCTTTCCAGATTATCCACAATATTAAGGAACATTTGTCGACGTTTCAAAACCCAACAGGGATCCATCTTCGGGACATTTGAATGAAGGATTGAAAGAAAGGATTTAGGCCATTAATAGTGAAGAAAAATATAAAAAGAGTCAACCAGAGTTATTATTATTATTATTATTTAAAATTTTTTAATTTAATTCCAAAAAACATTAAGAAATAATTTTATTTCTAATTTATTTTAATTTCATAATAATTACTTTTAATAAAATAAACTAATTTAAATTTAATTAAATATTATATTTAATAATAATAATAATTTTAATTGATAATATCCATTTATTAGAACTAATAAAAATAATTAATCTATATAATCAAACTAACTTAAAATCCTAAAAATATTTTAATATGAGTTGGTTAGGATAATTGATAATTAATATAATTAGTAATCAATATTATTATATATTATTGTCATAATTAATTAATAATTAAATAAACTAATTATTTACTAATAAATATTAACATTTATTTATTCAAAAAATAAATAAATATTAATCAAGTAAATAATTATGTTTTATAGCTACTAATTTTATTAATTTTACTAATTTGATTTATTTAATTTTTGTTTAATTTTGTTAGGAATTATATTAGCCCTAAATTTTAATATATCCAATTATTAATAAATTAGAGCTAGTAATATATATAATCTAACTAAATAAAAAACCTTAAAAAAATTATTATGAATGGTTAGGATAATTAGAAATCGATATTATTATCTATCATTGTTATAATTAATAAGATAAGAAAAGAAAAACCTTAACTAATTAATATAATAATATTAATAAAGTAAACCATTATTTATTTTTATTAAATTTTATAATAATAACTAATTTAATTAATTATGCTTATTTAATTTAATAAATTTTTATTTTACTTAATTTTTATTAGGATGTATATTAGGGTTATTTTTAATTTGATATTTAAAACAATGGATACTAATAATAATTACTAATTAATTAATTTTTATTTTTGAAGCATATAAAAATTAATTAATAAGGATAATTATTAAAAGCAAATACTTTAATTATTAAAACTAACAGCTCAAGTAAGAAAAGACAAGACCTTAAATTCAAAAGAAGAGAAACAAACCTCAGATCTAATACTTGAAAAACTATACCTAGGAGGATGGCACTTTTGAGGAACAAATTTGTCGAAGAAGAGTTTGCCAATTGTCACTGATTTCACATCCCCCATCCTATATTGCTTATAAGGATGTTTTATAATCTCAAGGTCCTCTCTCACTTTCCTTCTTCGATAGTGCTCCTCTCTCGCAATGATCCTTTCATCTTCTAGATGCACTTGATGCTTAGTTTTCGAGGAGTTTTCTGCAAGGGCTGAGGTGTGAGATCTCTCATACTTAATATCGGCTTTGTGCTCTATAAGTCATTTCTGAAGTGAATGCCCTGTTTCACCAATATAAATATTCCCGCACGAACAGTCTATTTTGTAAACTCCTTTAAGTTGTTCGCCAATAATGCTTTGTTTTTAAAACTCAAGTTGTCATTTTATTTGTTAAATATAAAATGAATCTCTAGATGGAAATTTCAAATTACAAAACATGTATACATGTGTATATTTTGGATAGTTGAACTACATTTGGCATGTGATCACATGTTGGGATATAATGTTTTGTTTTTAAAACTCAAGTTGTCATTTTATTTGTTAAATATAAAATGAATCTAGATGGAAATTTCAAATTACAATTTACACATACATGTACAATATTTTGGATAGTTGAACTACATTTGGCATGTAATCACATTTTGTGATATAATGTTTTGTTTTTAAAACCCAAGTTGTCATTATATTTTTTAAATATAAAATGAATCTAGATGGAAATTTCAAATTACGAAACACATACATGTGTACATATTTTGGATAGTTGAACTACATTTGGCATGTGATCACATGTTGTGATTTTATGTTTTGTTTTTAAAACTCAAGTTGTTACTTTATTTGTTAAATATAAAATGAATCTAGATGGAAATTTCAAATTACAAAACACATACATGTGTATATTTTGGATAGTTGAACTACATTTGGCATGTGATCACATGTTGTGATATAAAGTTTTGTTTTTAAAACTCAAGTTTCCATTTTATTTGTTAAATAGAAAATGAATCTCTAGATAGAAATTTCAAATTACAAAACATGTATACATGTGTATATTTTGGATAGTTCAACTACATTTGGCATGTGATCACATGTTGTGATATAATTTTTTATTTTTTATTTATTTATTTACTTATTTATTTTATTTATTTTATTTTTTAACTCAAGTTGTCATTTATTTGTTAAATATAAAATGAATCTAGATGGAAATTTCAAATTACAATTTACACATACATGTAAAATATTTTGGATAATTGAACTACATTAGGCATGTGATCACATGTTGTGATATAATGTTTTGTTTATAAAAATCAAGTTGTCATTATATTTTTTAAATATAAAATGAATCTAGATGGAAATTTAAAATTACAAAACACATACATGTGTACATATTTTGGATAGTTGAACTACATTTGGCATGTGATCACATGTTGTGATATAATGTTTTGTTTATAAAACTCAAGTTGTCATTATATTTTTTAAATATAAAATGAATCTAGATGGAAATTTAAAATTACAAAACACATACATGTGTACATATTTTGGATAGTTGAACTACATTTGGCATGTGATCACATGTTGTGATTTAATGTTTTGTTTTTAAAACTCAAGTTGTCATTTTTTTGTTAAATATAAAATGCATCTAGATGGAATTTTCAAATTACAAAACACATACATGTGTATATTTTGGATAGTTGAACTACATTTGACATGTCATCACATGTTGTCATATAATGTTTTGTTTTTAAAACTCAAGTTGTCATTTTATTTGTTAAATATAAAAAGAATCTCTAGATGGAAATTTCAAATTACAAAACATGTATACATGTGTATATTTTGGATAGTTGAACTACATCTGGCATGTGATCACATGTTGTGATATAATGTTTTGTTTTTAAAACTCAAGTTGTCATTTTATTTGTTAAATATAAAATGAATCTAGATGGAAATTTCAAATTACAAAACATGTATACATGTGTATATTTTAGATAGTTGAACTAAATTTGGCATGTGATATAATGTTTTGTTTTTAAAACTCAAGTTGTCATTATATTTGTTAAATATAAAATGAATCTAGATGGAAATTTCAAATTACAATTTACACATACATGTGTATATTTTGGATAGTTGAACTACATTTGGTATGTGCTCACATGTTGTGATATAATGTTTTGTTCTTAAAAGTCAAGTTGTAATTTTATTTGTTAAATATAAAAGGAATATAGATGGAAATTTCAAATTACATTTAACACATACATTGGTACATGTTATGCATTTGAACATGTGTGTGAATGTTATATAATTTTAGGATGTACATCTATTATTTAGATGATATTTAATACAATTTTAATGATCATGCATGTCATTTAAAACAATCATAAATGGTTTCACATATTTAATTTCACATTAATATATGTACATAAAAATGATTGAAGTACATGTTTGAATACATATAAAAATGATTGAAACACAATACATATCGATGTATATATCTAAAAACAATCATAAAATGTACAGGTCAGAAGCCATACCATGGCCCCGTGCCAGCGTCAGAAGCCCATCAAGGGCACCTACAAGGGTGCATTCTCAAGCCGCTCTCACCGTGGCCACGACCAGCGATTGGAATCCACCGAGGGCTCTGCATATGATATCATGAGGTGGTGGCTCCTCAAGTGTTTGATAACATTCATGGGGAGACTATTTTGCTTTTGGAGAAGCCTAAGGGTAGAAGAGGCTGCAGGAAATCCACAATTCTGCAATCTGTGAAGCCTTTCCCCAGGAAAACCAACCCGCTTTCAGTGTATGAACCCACGATGGAGGATAAATGTGTTTGGGTTATGGACTCGGACAGTGTCTGCACCATAGATTATGATGCGGAGTACCCAATCACTCCCATTGTCCATGTGGCCCCTCCAAAGCCTCCTCGAATGCCCACAGCTACGGAGGAAGCCATTGCTAGAGAACACTAGTTCCTGATAAAAGAAGAGGACCATGCGACAAACGAAGATGAATGAACTCCATGATTGTTCGGTAGCAAGGTTAATTTTTATTTTTTGTCACCTCAGGATATACTTCAACTTTTTTGTTTTTATATGGGCCATTGAATATTTTGTATTAGAAGACTAAATGACACTCTTAAGGGGTTGATTTCCTCCTTTGAGGGAGCCCCAAACTTGGTTTATTTTGAAAAATACCAAGGCAGGGGTAAGCTAAGTACTGCTTGCCATCTCTGCCCATTACCTCTATACAGTTTTTCATGCTTTTAATATAGTTTAGCCCAAGTTACAAAAAAAAAATGTTCACATGAATATATGTACATAAAAATGTTTGAAGTACATGTTTGAATATATGTAAAAATGATTGAAGTACAATACATATCGATTTATATATCTAAAAACAATCATAAAATTCTAGGTGTTCTTAGATGTGTCAAACAATCATAAAATTTTAAAATTGCATTAAAACATATATCTAGTACACAACATTTTAAATTAATGTATATAGAAAAGCTACTTTCATTTGATAATAAACTGGAAATTATAAAACATGTAGCACACATTTTGCATTCAAGAATGAATATTATAATTTACTTAATAGATACATCTAAAACAAAATCGTGCAACTTAAAATTTGCATTATATTAACTATGCTAGATACACAAATATGTACATTTTGCAATAATGAAATTATGACAAATTGTACCATAGAATGTATGAAATCGTTTAAGACCAGATAATCTACATGTGTATGTGTACACGTGTATAAATTACTCTTGTGCATATACCAAAACAATGTACAAGTGAAAACACTTGTACATATAACATAAAAAGGCTAGTTCAATTTTTAATTGAGTTGTAGAAGTTCTAAAAGATGAATCCAAAGAGAAGAAATTGTTGGGCAGTTCAATCAAAAAAATTCCAATGGAATGCCATCTTCAATGATCTGTTCATGATCGGCTTTTGACATTTTCCATTTCTTAATTTTCGATTTTTTCATTGATTGAACTTCTGTCAACTTTATGTGTGTTGCACACACCAAGTGACTACATTGACAACTTATGACATCAGGTTCATAGTCTTGAAACTAAACAAAATGCTAACTTTCATGAGTTTGTTGGAAAAAATAACCTTTCAGTATAATAGAACCTCTATCATATGTAAACTTGTTATCATCATAGTTTTCCAATAATTTCATCTTTGTTGAGTGCAACACATCAAATAATACTTCACATTTTCATCATTGGTAGTAGGCGCAACTACAGCAAAAACATCTCCTGCACAGTAAAACAAACTTATGTATTTAAATTTAGATCATAATTAACATGAAAAATTAACTTTATAATTAACATGTGTACTTGATTTTATTATCTATTTCTAGATCTCTATCATTTGAAAGCAATTGAAATGTTACCTTCTCTAACAATATTAGAAACTTGATCACCTTGGGATGATATTGTAGTCTCCTCTAATTTCATTTCTTCAAAGTTTGCAACATACTTTTTCCCCTTTGTATTTAGTTATGTATGTTTCAAATCTTTTACATACATTTTGTTTTCCCAAACATCATTGGATTTTGTGTTGTCTATGCAAACATGACAAAAACAAGAATATTTTCTTTTATCCAATGCAAAAACATTTTTGGATATCTTTGTTTTAATTGAATGCAATTTTCGAGTCCCTGTTATTGTTTCTATGTCATCTCTAATCGATCTATCTACATCTTGGACCCCAATATGCCAAAAGAACCTATATGAAAAATTCAAACAAGAATATAAATATGTTATTCAAAATACCATCAAAGATAATCATTGTGATAAATAATGTTTAAAATTAGAAATCCAATAAAAATTAAATCATGTATCTTCGTACTTCCCTTGATCGGTTAGTCTCATGGCTTAGTGCAGCGATGCACCATTGAAAAACTTGTTCAGCTGAGACAAGTCTGTTTGTAGGGTGTTCCATTTGATATCTTTGAAGTGCTCATTTCATATATGCCCCTACACTGTCATGTTCTCCTTTTCCATGACCGGTCTCAAAGAAATTCCAACAATGTTTAATGCGGGTTTTCATATAAACACAACACAACCAAAAGAATGATCGTGAATATTTGAATTGACCCGCACATCCATCTGAACATATCCAATGTTCATTTAATTTTATTTCACGACTTTTCAAGGAGTCATAAATCTTTTCAAAACAATGTTACAAAAAAATATGTGTCATGTGTATGATCATTACTCATATAAAAGTGATATTCTTTAATAACATGCCAATTTTCACTGGTGCTTTCTATATGATCAACATTTTGTTTAGCATGTCTATATAGAATATGGACAAGCATGGAGACTTGATCGGAATGATGGTATTCACTATGTATCTATTTTTGTGGAACAAATGTTTAGTTTTCTGCAAAATCAACTATTGAAAAAATGGTCCCTCATGGATAAACTTCATGGGATTTTTTGAATTGCAAGTCCTGCCATCAAGACCTATGGGAATGCTTGGCGTATTTATAAATATTTTCCTCAAACTTTTTCAAAAACTCTATCGCAAAAAATTCTTCTTCTTGTAAGTCAATTCTTTTAGCACTTGTAGTACTACTTCAACCAATCGATGTATGAATATATTCATATCTCTTCCATTTCACTTTTATGTTGGAAAATGATTGATCATTTATATCAGTACGATATTTGTTTTGAAATTTAGTCAAATTTCCACAATCATCGCATTTTTTACCACCAATACATTTCTTTTGTTAAAATAATTCATAGCTTTCTCTTCCACGTAGAATTTGAGATATGAAATCTTTAATAATGGGAGGAGTGGAATCTTTCCAAAAAAAATTCCAAAATTAAGGAATGTGTCATAATATAACTGAAATTCCACAGGATAACGACAACAACAAGTGTCGCGTACAGTGATAGGTTTTACATACCATGGTTTTCGTTGCACAAAATCACTAATTGAGACATTAATTTCACAATTATCTTCTTTGAACTTGTTTAACAACTCTAACTGAGTGGTGTCCAAGAAATGTTTTACATGCTCTTCGTATGGATTGTGTGTTATTCTTCTTCGAATCACATCCCTTTCTTTTGGTGAAACACGTGAATTTTTCATTCAATATTCATATATTATTTTTTTAACATCTTCTCCAAGTCTATCTTTGTATGATTGCCTACAAATAGTTGTTCAACAAGCGAGTTCATCATTTACATGTATTTGCAATCGAAATTTCCGATGTTTGTGCAAAGTTTTTCGTGAGGTTCCTAATGCTTGTGCCATAGATTTTACCAAGCGATTCTCTTTAGTACTTGATGAAACCACTACCATTTGTATTGCTCTACGTGCATCTAAAGAACTTTTCTTTCTAGATCTTCCAATTGACTTTAGAGCACTATTTATATTATGTGTCACATTTTCCTTCATTTTTTTTATCTTTTGTTGATTTTCGAATACTCAATAAATTCATAGCTTCTTTTAATTTCTTTGATGTTAAGAGACTTTTCAACATTTGGGCTTGAACTGCCATAGTTCCATCTTAGAAGAACGAATCAATAATGTGATTAACACAACTATAACATGGTGAGATTTTTTTCTCCATATATGTGAGTGATAACATTTTCTAACATCTCATCATTGATATTGATTTTATCTGTACATATTAGAATTAAATGTACATAATGAGTTTACATATTCAATAATTAATTAAATTAACTAATATGTATAATTTCAATAATACACATTCAATATATATATATATATATATATACCTGGTGATTCAATTTCTTCACTTGAATTTCTTTCAACATTTGCAAAATCTTCAATCATTGGTTCAATATCTCTTTCACTTTCTCTTTCAAAATTTTATATCTCATCATCAATGTTTTGAGGAATATCTCTCTATATTTACATTGCAAAATATTTTTCAAATTAGTTCATCAAATAAAAATTAAGTTTCACAATACACTAGTCAAATCTTAAATATCAAATTTATAATATTTACATTTACATGTGTGCTTCAACTTCTAGTTGAGGTTGATTTTCCCTTTCAATATTTGAGCGTTCTTCTCTCTTTTTTTTCGATATTCTCTCTGATGCTCTCTACGTTCCTCAGGGTCTCTTATTCGATCATACTTTCTCTTGCAATTCCTTCAATTTCCCATGATAATTGAGTATGAAGCTAAAAAAAATTACTTCAAAATCCTGTAAAAACAACTCACTACATCAAAATTTAGACAAAAACTCAATTAAAAAAAGCATCGCAAAAGATTTAATTTTAAAAAAACTCATTTTAAAAATTTTGCACAAAAGACATAATTCAACCCAAAACACTTACTTTAAAAATTCTACCAAATAAAATGTCTTTTAAAAATGAAATGAAGCTCAAAATATTTCCTTCCAAATCCTGCAAAAAAATTTCATTTAAAAAGTTAGACAAAAACTCACTTTAAAAAAGCATTATAAAAGATTTACTTCAACCCAAAACATTTACTATAAAAAAAATATCGCTTCAAAAAATACCTCCAAAAAATTTCCATTGAAAATTAAGCCCAACCTCTTAAAAAATGTCACTTTAAAAAATACCTCCAAAAAATGTCCTTTGAAAATTAAGCCCAAAAAACCTCTAAAAAAATGTCACTTTAAAAAATTCCTCCAAAAAATGTCCTTTGAATAATAAGCCCAAAAAGAATCCTTTGAAAATTAAGCCCAAAAAAGTCCTTTGCAAAATCAGCCCAAATGAAGAAATGTGCAAAATTATGCAGAAATAATGATTCCATTTTCGGCTATTTATAAAGTTGCGAAATGTTTTTTTTGCAGGGCTTCACTGAAATTTCCAGCCGACGTAATTTCGAGAAAATTTTTTTTCCAAACTTTTGTGTCCTTAGAATTAACGGGTCGACGCGGCAAAAAAAAAATTGGCCGAACTAACATGTCTGCAACTACACAGTAGCTCAGCTCTGAACACATTTCTTCAACTTTTGGAATGATTAAAATCTATCAAACTTTATGAATTAATTCTCAGAACCAAGACAAGCATTTGCAGAATTCAATCTAATTTCAGGAAATATAATTTTTATGGAATTCCATAAATATTTACTAATTTTAATCAATTTTTTAATAAAATGGGTGCCAACAATTTCTGAAGGTCATTATGATTCAGTGAAATCAAAATTTTGTATCTTCCAAAATACACCGTAAAAATTTGAAAAAAGTATGGTGCGTTACATTGGTCCGTCGTCTGTAATGGGTAGTTTTTAGATTTTTTGTTTATAACTAATATGTTGATAATTTCACGCGAGCTGAAACATATTCAAAATATGCAGTTTTTTCATATTGGATCAGTTCAAAAAATTATAGTAATTATGATATGCATCAGTTGGTTTCGTAAATATAACGAAAATGAAGTAGACTATGTCTAGATTGTTGTAACACATTTTTTTTCTAAAAAACACAAAGTTTTCAAATAATACACCAACGCCTTTGAACATGACTTTTTATGAATTATTTGATTGTTAAAGAACACACACTCAAATAAATGTTAAGTTGACATATCAAATGTGAATAAAAAAATCCAAAAAATAAGTAATATAAATCTAATAAAATTTCTGACAAATTTTATTTTTATCGGAAAATGGAATTATAAACAAAAAATTGTTTTGGCTTGTAGAAATTTGAAGAACATAAAAAAATGATTTTTTTCTCAAAAAAGGGAAAAAAGTGTAACCCAACTTCACATTTTCACCCATGAAGCTGAATCAAGTATATTTCCACGAGCATCAAACTTCCCATCTCAAAGGAGAAGCAAGTATATAAGCTTTCCTCAGCCCCTCCCCCCCCAAAAGAGTAGTTGGAGCTAGCCAGCGGATCGAGTAGCTTCATCGAAGCAGCAGCCAATTCTAAGGTTGGTGGTTGAGCCTGATTCCCTCTTCCGTCCAAGCACCCTCACATATGTTTCTTTAGCCTGGATAGAGAGCAGCTGTCCAATTATATTTTTTAAACTTAAGGCAAACTTTAAGGCAAACCATGTACATGTCATTTCTCCCATAAACTTTAAGGCACACCATGTACATGTCATTCTCCCATAAACTTTAATTTAATATAGTTTTAGTGAAAATGCTAGTGTATTTTAAAACCATGTATGTCATTTCTCCCATGACCTTTAAGGCATTTGCTAGTGTTTTTGGAACCATATACATGTCATTTCTATGTCATTACTCCCATAAAATTTAAGGAAAATCATGTACATTTCATTTCTCCCATAAAATTAAAGTTAATATATTTTTAAGGAAAATGTTAGTGTTTTTGGAAACCATGTACATGTCATTTATCCCGTAAAATTTAAGTCATTTACTAGTGTTTTGGGAACCATGCACATGTCATTTCTCCCATGAAATTTAAGGAATTTTCTAGTGTTTTGGGAACCATATACATGTCATTTCTATGTCATTGCTCCCATAAAATTTAAGGCAAACTTTAAAGAAAACCATGTACATGTCATTTCTCCCATAAACTTTAATTTAATATATTTTTAAGGAAAATGCTAGTGTTTTTGGAAACCATGTACATGTCATTTCGAGAGTGAATTAGTAACTTATTCTAGTAATTTGGGTTAGAATCAAAATCAAACCAAATGATTGCTATTATAACACTTAATATATTATATCACAAAAATAATGTTGATTTTTTTTAGTGTAATTAATATGCAGGTTGATACTATATTTTTATTTTGAACTTTAAGTTTAAAGTGATTTAGATTGGTTAAAAGTTTGTCTTCCCGACTAGTCCAAAATTTAAAAACATAATAAAAATAGGCTATCCCAAAATTTAAAAACATAATAGAAATGGAATTCTACCACTACAATCTACCAACAAGTTATTCATATTGTCAAATTTTATTTACACATACTCATCTACTTACATGTGGAGATTTTGAAATTTTATTAAAGTCAATAATTCTAAATATTATCAATTGGTTTTCTAAATGTTTGTTAGTTATATATCATATTTTTTAAACATATAAAAATAAATAAATAAATAAAATTATAACATTTTTTTTTAGTATAGGGTAGGTTACAACATCAATGTTTGATAACTAATATAGATCCCTCTTAATCGAAGATCTATTAAGCATTTATAAGGATTAAAGTTGCAAATCTCTTTTAAAGTATAAAACTTGAGTACTCTTGATGTTTATTGATATGATGTTAAGATGGTTCTATGTTACTTCTAACTATATGTCCATTTATATGTGTGCCATGTGTAAATTCATCGTAAGAAAGGAAGGAATTACACATTTTCATTATGAACAACATGTCAATAAAATGTTGTAATTATAAAATGAAATGAAATTTTAAATTGTTTTATATAATATATACATGAAATATTTTATTCAACATGAACATTAAAATATTTTATTTATGCCATGAGTTGTCTATATTAAAATATTTTTTTGCTATTAATATATTTTAAAATGTTGTCTTCCTTCATATTGAAAAGTAAAAAGCATATAGCTATAAACTTTCTCTATTTATGATACTAAAATATTTTACTTAATGTCTATATTGAAATATTTATTTACAAAGAAGTAGAAAGTAATTGAATTTTTTTTCTTTTTATCTATATATATCATAGATAACATTATTTTTTTTTCTCTTTACAAAAATATATAAAAATTTGATATTGAAATATATTAATTAACATAGATATTCAAACATTTTGTTTAAAGTTAGTATTGAATTATTTTTTCTCTCTTTATATGTATCATGTTCAACATTAAAAAAAAAAAAAATAGTGCTTCTCTCTAAAAACATATATGTAATTGATATTGAAATATATTAATTAACATAAATACTTCTTCTTTATATTAAATATGCATGATAAATCTAGACTTTTTTTGAACTTTATATTAAAATAATTTTTTCATTTGGAGTGCCACATTACATCAAAAATGTGGCGTGAATTAAATGACATACTAAAATCTTCTTTATATTAAATATGCATCATAAATCTAGACTTTTTTTAAACTTTGTATTAAAAGAAATTTCTCATTTGGAGTGTCACATTACATCAAAAATGTGGCATGAATTAAATGAATTAAATGAGATACTAAAATATTCTCTATATTAAATATGCATGATAAATTTAGAGTTTTTTAAACTATAACAAGAACTTTGTATTAAGAGAAAAGTTTCTATTGGAGTGCAGCATTACATCAAAATAGGGCATGATTAAATAGGAGACTAAAACCTTACTAAATGTTAGTACTCTTAAATCCATACTACCTCTAAAACATACCTATTATATGTAAAGGCATAAACTTTCCAAAAAACACCCAGTATTTTACAAAATCTAACTAACCTGCTCATTTAAGGGGCACGGGAGGCATTAGGGGATAGGGCATATTGACTCTTTCCCATTTCTCCATAACATTCATGTTTCTAAACTATCCCCTTTGTTGCTAAATGATGCCTGGGCTACCTCACTTTACCCACATTCACAATCTCTATGCATATACAAATAATTCCCTCTAAGGTAACGCCCAAATAATTTTAACTCTGGCAAAATTAAGCAATATAAGCGGAAGCTTACTTTCTCACACATCTATGGTTATGAAACCATATTACAAACTCCCTTCTTAACATTCAATTCACTAGTGCGTAAGCCTCTTTTTAAAAGGTTATAAACCCCCAATCGAAACCCACTTACCAAGGTCTCCTTTACAGGTGAGCGCCCTTTTTTAAAAGCATTACTATAAACGTTGGTTTAAATCATCCATATAAATGTCATGGCTACAACTTAATTCATCCAACACGTTTAACTCATACCATACCCTTAGAGCATATATATATAATTCACTTTCAATTAAAACCAAACACGACTTCGGTTAGCACATAAAACCTTCGTTATATGCTAACCCACTATATGCGCATATATATATGTGTCCACTCACAACACATATTAATATTCGCCATAAAAAAAACCATCGCATCCCATTTACAATGTATCTGGGCCCATAGCAACTTATAACATACCTCGTTAATCTTCGTACATCGTGCAAATGTGATCACCGTAGATCTTCCCCAACTCACGATCGGACGAACACCAAGGATATTGCGTTTTTTTGGCTTCTGAGCATTAACGCTAAAAAAAACGCGATATAAACAGTTTTTGAATACCGCCTCCGTCTACATGTCAAACGTTGAAACGTATCGTGTTTTTTTTGACAAATTTAAATACCAATTTTTGAAATCGCGAGACCGCTGGTTTCCCACCTTCGATTTTACTGTTCATTCAGGGTTCCGCTCCACAAAAGGTTTCGTTTACTCATATAACTCCGCCTAGTTCTTACAACTCGAACTATCACGCGGTTCAACACTGTATAATTATATCAATGAAAGAGACAGATGTGAAATCGATCATCCTGTGAACGATTCACAGAATTCTACCATTCCTATTATACACACCATCCTACACAGTCACTCCACACGTTACAGAAATCAAAGTCTTTCACACAGAGACATCAGTTCAGCTTCCCTTACAATATAAGAACTCATAATTTGAAAGGAATCGAACCCTCTTTCAACCATACGGTGAGTTCATAATTTCACTTCATTTCGGAATGCATCCAGTTCGTCATACATAGATTGAGGCCGGCAATCAAATGATTACTAGAATAGATCCTTCCAATGATCGATTTTCTCCATTGCTATTCAAATTAAAACACACAGTCTCATACAGGAATTAGCTTAGCCAACACACATATGATTCAGAATATAGGATTGACAAGAAGGTCGACTTCTTCAAGGGCGCATAAGAGTCGTTTACATAGAGTTTAAATCAACAATATCCACACAATTCTGAAACAATTCATTTTATATACACAACTGAAATCACTTACAAAACGACGACCAGTCATGGGTCTCGAAAAAGATGGCTCTGTGCAACGGCATTTTCTTCCTTGAACTAGGGTTCCAGAGCTTTGATGCTGCCATCTGGTTCGATTAGGCATTGAGGAAGAGTTCCAAGCCTTCACCAGCCTGCTTCGGATGCTCAGCGCTACTGAGGATGGTGGATAACCCATTGCAAGGCGGAGATCTGGAGTCTTGCATGGTGGAGGCAGGGGCAGTGGTGCCGCCTTACCCATCCCTCACCATCGGCTCATCTCGGCTGTCATTTCCTGGTCTGGATTCTTCCTCGGTGGTCGATCATGGAGGAGGTTTTAGGGAGGCTCTCTGGGGTGTAGGCAAACCTCTTTCACTCCAACTTTGCTGGGGGCAAAGACATTGCCTTTCGCCCCCTGTTTGGAGCAGAGTTTGGTTCTGCGGCTGGCTTTTCCCTCTTGTGGTGTGGATGCATTCAGACAAATTTCCTTAGACTCAACAATGGCAGCACCCAGCCGCTGATGCCATCATGGCATACGCTTCGACCCTGTACAACAAAGATGTCGTTGTAGGCTACATGGCATCTCCTGACCTCTTTGCGACTGGAATTGGTGCAGCTCCATGCGGCCTCTCTCTTGCTACACCTTTTTGGCTGCAGGACTCTCCCCTATTGAATGTCGCCGCCTCTGCCCAGGAGGATTGGCTCGGGGTTCCCTCAGGCCCGGGCAGCCTTGCGATGGAAAACGAGACTCACGCCATGAATGGGCTTCAGCAAGATGCTTGCGCTGAAGCGTTTTTGTTGGAGGCTCAGTTTTTTCAGCCCTACAGTGATCTAATGCAGAATATGAAGCTTAATCTGGACCTGCGGACTGGGGTCCCCTCAGGCCATGGCAGATTTGATCTCGGAAGCACAATAGGTCTTGGTATTGGATCTAGGCACCTCTCATACTCTTTTCAGATTCAAATTTCTCAACCTACAGGCAAAACCATCCTGCAATGGGTCAGTTCTTCAGATTTGGTGCTAGATCTCAAATTGGATCTTGAAAGGCGGATTGGGATCCCTTCGGGCCTTCAGAGACTTCTCTTTCGAGGTAAACAACTTGAAGACCTTCTTCCCATCTCTACTTACAGCATTAACAGAAACAAATCTTTGGTGTTACTCCTTCGGTTGAGAGGGGGGGCAGCGGGACAGTCGTCCTCTGCTCCACCTTTCTCTTATAAAGATATTGTACACTCAGAGCTCCCTAAACCCCCAGAAGCCCCTAAACCCAAGCCTTTTTTGGTGGACAAGACAGAGGAAGTTCCCACTGTCGAAATCACTCATCCAGATCTTGCAAATCAACTTCAAGATTTTGCAGACAGAGCCATCATTTGAAGATTCAACGGATTGTGGCTGCGATCTCAGGACCTTTATGTTTGGATTCATGCAAACTAGAATCATCATTGTAAGGTCAGTTTCTATTCTAAAGGATAATTTATTGTTCTATTTAATGACAGTAAGCATTATGAAAAGGCTTTAGAAGAAGGCCCTTAGTTCATGGGTGCTGCAGGGCTTTTCTTAACTCCTTGGTTCCCATATTTTGATCCTGTAACTGCGATCATTACCACGACACCAGTATGGATCAGGCTTCCAAACCTACCTGTTCACTTATGGCATGTTGCAGTCTACAAAGCTATAGGCAACACCTTGGGCAGTTTCATTACAGGAGATTATAGGCGGGAAAACAATGGTCTCTACACATATGCCAGAATATGTGTGGAGTTAGACTTAAGCAAGGGACTACCAGAGCAAATCAATCTCAAGATAAACGACTTTGTTTGGACCCAGACACTGGATTACGAAAACACTGCCTTCCGCTGCCGACATTGCCACTTAACAGGGCATCTGCGGTCCTCCTGCCCTTCTCTCCTGGCAAAAAAGAAAAAGGATCACCTCTCCAAGCCCAAATCCAAACGATGGGCTCCCTGCTCTCCACCTCCAGTCGTGGATTCTGATTCCTCCAGCTCTGAAGATGAAGACAGCGATGCAGATCTGGATCACGCCCCTCCATCTGTGGTTCCCTCCACTGATGGACCGACGCTTTCCTCTGATATAGCCATCGCCCAAAAACGCGTCCATATGACCTCCTCCTCTGATTCAAATAAGGAGGGCCCCTCCATGGAGATCCCCAATCTTCAAGTTGTTGTAGCTCATTCGCCCCAGGATGGATGGGTCAAGAAAAGGAGCAGTGCTTGTTAGAGACTTCGCCCATTCGGTAGAGGTCATTTTTAGCTTTTCTCGTCATTGGTTGTAGCTCCCTGCCGTTTCTCTCTTTCTCTCGAACCAGGTTGATAGTCCTATCATTTCCTGCCGCGCTTTTTGTCTTCTGATTGTATCTTCATCTTTGTACCATATTTTTACTTAATAGAATTAGTCCAAATTCAGAAAAAAATAAAAATTAAAAATAAAAATAAAAAAAATAAAATAAAAATAAAATAAAAATTTAAAAAAAAAAAATCACTTACAAAACCTAATCATTTAGGCCGAATCTTCTATTCGGTGGGTCTTCACTCTTACTACTGCAGTAAGCTCTCTCTCAATCTATTTCAACTCCTAACTCACTCACACTATCTTTCATGCTTAAATTTATGCAAAATGATGACCTGAATCGATTCAAGTTCCTTAGCAGCTCACTAAACTCTTACAATTCCCAAATTTCCTAAATTTAGACAAAATCCCTAAATTAACTGAAACTGATCCTAATTCGACTGTCTCTTCACATTCCTAACTAACCATTTTCTCTCATGTTCTCTGCAGTTAGAGAACATTTACAATTCCTCACTTTTTATTCAAAAATATTAATAATTACATGAGAATGTAAAATCATGAGACCCCCCTATGTCTATGAAAATACAAAGTAATCTTTGAGCCTAATGCTCCTGCATCAGACTCCCACGGTTCAAATTGATCATGATCTCCTGATCATGTGCCTTCAGTCTCTGCCTCCTAGATCACATACTTTTTTTTTCTGTTGTCCATTAGCTGCATCATTCTTCTTCTGCATTTCTCCAGGTCTCCATATCTTGTTCTGCAACCTGCTTCCAACTGTGCTTTCACAATCCCTTCTTGTATTTCCTTTGCCAAAACTCTCCTGCTTTCTTGCTGCTGTCTGCTGATTCTGAGACACCTTCATCATCAGTCTTTTAATGTTTTCAATCTCTATGTCCAACTTATCTTCTGCCTGGAAATTTCTTTGTCCATTGTTTCCTTCAAATTCGGTTGTTGTTATTGTCTTCAAGAATTTTGTTGCTGCTTCTGTGGCTGCCTCCTCAATTGTTGTTGTGATTGTTTTTACTTTTGCATATGTCATCCCCAATTTTGCGTCCTCCCAAACTTCTTGTCCCTCTGTAACATTCTCTTGCTCATCATCTGCAAATTTACTCTTAGAAAACAAATCATCATTTAATTTTCCACCTGCAGTAACATACTCATTCATTATACTAGTAAACATAAGAAAATTTTGCAAACTAGTATCTGCTACTCCTTCTTTCACAGCTTCAGGAATCTTTACTTCAGTATCTGCCATTTATTTCTCTTCCTCCAATATTTCCAGCAAACATTGCAGCCATCTCTTCCGTACTTGTTTCACACCCTCAGCATGTTGCAATTCAGTTTCAGCATCTTTTTCTTCTTCTGGGGAAATCTTCAGCAATTTCCTTTCATCTCCTTGATTGATCCTAGCAATCAAATCAAGTTTTTCAACAATTGTATTTTCACCTTCTGTCAGAATAAAATTTTGATTCTTCTTTACTGTAGCAGTTTTAAAAATATGTCTTCCAGTCTGTTCTAGATTAGTCAAACAAATCAGCTCCTCCTTGTCATCAGTGACAAGTTTCTTCATGTGAGACATGACTGTCTCATCTCCTTTCTCCAACAGTTCTTCTTCTCTCAAGACAATTCCAAAGGATGAATTGTCTTCTGCATCACCTGTAAACATAGCCAATTTTTCAGTGCCAAAATCACAAGACCCAATGGTCTCACTTGCTGGTCCAGCCACCAAACTTTCTCTCTGTAGTTCCAAGTCTGCTTCAAGACTCAGAAATTCTTCACTATCTTTCTCTTCAGCTACCAGAGTTATCTCCACTACTCCAATCACCATGTTAGAATGATGACCCTTCACTATGTTCTCAGCCAACAGAGTTTCTCTTTCACTCAATTCTCTGACAGTTTCCATTTGTTTTTCTTCTTTCCCTGCATGATCAACACATGAACCTTCAGCATTAAAATTCCAAGGTCTCAATACCTTTTTCTCCTCTGACAACACATCAGCATGTTCTTCAGAACTTCTTTCCAAATCTTCTGTCAGCACATCAGTATGCTGGTCCACTTCTCCCAAAGAATTCTCTGAAGAATTCTCAAGACTGTCAACTAGTCTTCTTTTCACATCATCTGCTCCCATGATGTTTTCCTGTTCACTATGATGAACTCTATCTTCTGCAATATCTCTTTCATACTCTGAATTCTCCAACAAGTATTCCAACAATGCAATTTCTCTCTAGCATTGCTGAAGAATTTCATCATCATTTACTATCCCTGCATTCATACACAAACCTTCAGTTTGTAGACCATGAGCTCTAACAGCCTCAACTGGTATTTCACATATTAGTTCTTCAAACTGATCCTCTCCTTCTTCATCCACAATAATTTCTTCCGGTGCTGCAACAACTTCAATCACAAATGCATCACTGCCTCCTTCAGTCAAGAGACATTCTCCAACATTGCATTTTTTTCCAAAGTATTCATCTTCTGAGAGATACTTCTTCATACTTGTGACAGCTTCACAAGATTTTTCATCCTCCTCCTCAACAAACCTTAAGGCTTGTTCATCTCCCGGTGATGTACCTACAAACATACACAACTCTTTAGTTTCAAAACCACAAGACTCTTCAGTCTTGGTTGCTTTCTCAAGCACTTTCCTTTGAATAGATATGCATGTGGAATCTTCAAATTCCATCCTTGACTCAAGAACTCTGAGTTCATCTTCCTCTGTAGGACTTGCCGTCACCTCAAAATTGTCAGACTCAAAAACACAAGTCTTTACATCATCCAGCTGATCTGGACTTGTCCAATAACTCAGGAATTCATCAATGATGTCTTGTTCAGCAAGACAAGCTTCTTATTGTCTTAAGTCTTCATCATGGCTCACAATATCTCTTGCAGATCCCCATTCTTCACCTGTGCTCTATTCTGCTTCACAAGCAAAAATTTCTTCTTTCAACTCAGCTGCTCTGAGTTCTTCTCTCAATAAGGAAATCTCCCTTTGCCTCGGCATCAACTGTAATGGTTTCCATTTCACACTCTTCTTCATGAGCCAACCAAATCTCTGATTTTCCTCTATCATCCTCTCCAGTTTATAAAACTGCTTACTGATCTCAACTGCCTCTTTCCAAAATTCTGCAACATTCAATTTCTTCCTCATGCCATTTGCCTTGGCATCTTCTTTCTCTGTTCTGTTTTGGCCTCTCTCAGAACCCCTGCAATCTCTGTTATGGCTATCAGTAGCCATTTTCTACTCCATGAGTTCTTCACTCATCAGTTGCACCAAGCCTCTGCAACAACAAGCTCTCTTGCTGCAACTTACCTCACCAATCCTTTCCTCCGAATCCGGATTTTGGCAAGTACTGGTCCCCTTTTGCTAGAACCTTCTGAGCACTCTCTTCTTCTCTCTCTAGGCTTCACTCTGCAACTTCTCAAGAACACGTCTATTCTTATTTCATCCAACCTCTGTTGGGAATTCTCCAGGTTCTTTCACACCTTCTTCACTGAGAATCCTCTGCTGGATTCTTTTATCACTGCTCTCAAAGCTATGATCTGCCTTTGCTGAGATTTCTTCAATTGCCTACAATCTGAACTCTACAAACAATTATTCAAACCAGAGTCAAACACTACTCATCAACTCAACTTCTCTCGAGAACACTGCAATTGTTCTTCCTATTCAACCTTTAGCTGAATTTCAGGTTCACTGCTATCATCATCAACTCTGTCTTCACTTTTCTGCAACCATGATTCTACAATCATAAATTTCAGGTCAGATTTAAAATGATTTCACCTGCAAGATCTCTGCATGATCTTGTCTTCCACTTATTATGCAAATCTCTGTTCACTACAAATATGTATATGCTGCATATCAGATTTAAAAATCTGATCCTCCTTCATCCTCTCAACACATGCACTGTATGCACAGTACCATCACATCTGTGTTCACATATGCATTTCAAAATTTAAATTTTCAAGAGTTATTCCAGCTCTGATACCACTTGATGCCCGGGCTACCTCACTTTACCCACATTCACAATCTCTATGCATATACAAATAATGCCCTCTAAGGTAATGCCAAAATAATTTTAACTCTGGCAAACTTAAGCAATATAGGCGGAAGCTTACTTTCTCACACATCTATGGTTATGAAACCATATTACAAACTCCCTTCTTAACATTCAATTCACTATTGCGGAAGCCTCTTTTTAAAAGGTTATAAACCCCTAATCGAAACCTACTTACCAAGGTCTCCTTTACAAGCGAGCTCCCTTTTCTAAAAGCATTACTATAAATGTTGGTTTAAATCATCCATATAAATGTCATGGCTACAACTTAATTCATCCAACACGTTTAACTCATACCATACCCTTAGAGCATATATATATAATTCACTTTCAATTAAAACCAAACACGACTTCGGTTAGCACATAAAACCTTCGTTATATGCTAACCCACTATATGCGCATATATATATGTGTCCACTCACAACACATATTAATATTCGCCATAAAAAAAACCATCGCATCCCATTTACAATGTATCTGGGCCCATAGCAACTTATAACATACCTCGTTAATCTTCGTACATCGTGCAAATGTGATCACCGTAGATCTTCCCCAACTCACGATCGGACGAACACCAAGGATATTGCGTTTTTTTGGCTTCTGAGCATTAACGCTAAAAAAAACGCGATATAAACAGTTTTTGAATACCGCCTCCGTCTACATGTCAAACGTTGAAACGTATCGTGTTTTTTTTGACAAATTTAAATACCAATTTTTGAAATCGCGAGACCGCTGGTTTCCCACCTTCGATTTTACTGTTCATTCAGGGTTCCGCTCCACAAAAGGTTTCGTTTACTCATATAACTCCGCCTAGTTCTTACAACTCGAACTATCACGCGGTTCAACACTGTATAATTATATCAATGAAAGAGTCAAATGTGAAATCGATCATCCTGTGAACGATTGACAGAATTCTACCATTCCTATTATACACACCATCTTACGCAGTCACTCCACACGTTACAGAAATCAAAGTCTTTCACACAGAGACATCAGTTCAGCTTCCCTTACAATATAAGAACTCAGAATTTGAAAGGAATCGAACCCTCTTTCAACCATACGGTGAGTTCATAATTTCACTTCATTTCAGAATGCATCCAGTTCATCATACATAGATTGAGGCCGGCAATCAAATGCTTACTAGAATCGATCCTTCCAGTGATCGATTTTCTCCATTGCTATTCAAATTAAAACACACAGTCTCATACAGGAATTAGCTTAGCCAACACACATATGATTCAGAATATAGGATTGACAAGAAGGTCGACTTCTTCAAGGGCGCATAAGAGTCGTTTACATAGAGTTTAAATCAACAATATCCACACAATTCTGAAACAATTCATTTTATATACACAACTGAAATCACTTACAAAACCTCATTGTTTAGGCCGGATCTTCTATTCGGTGGCCTTATACTCTTACTACTCTACACAGCTCTCCTCTGAACTGTTCTATAACTCTGAACTGCCTCTACACTATCTTTCATGCTTACATTTATGCAAAATGATGACCTGAATCGATTCAGGTTCCTTAACAGCTCACTAAACTCTTACAATTCCTAGATTTCCTAAATTTAGAAAAAATCCCTAAATTAACTTAAACTGATCCTAATTCGACTGTCTCTTTACATTCCTAACTAACCATTTTCTCTCATGTTCTCTGCAGTTAGAGAACATTTACAATTCCTCACTTTTTATTCAAAAATACTAATAATTACATGAGAATGTAAAATCATGAGACCCCCCTATGTCTATGAAAATACAAAGTAATCTTTGAGCCTAATGCTCCTGCATCACTAAATTTGTATGCTTATTGATTATTATGTTGGATAACATGAAACAACTTACATGCTTTAAATTGGAGAAGGAGAGCTTTCATTTTTTTAAATATATTTTTCAATTTACCATCTTTTGAAAGATATCCCAACTACCAAATGGCGAAGGATGATCCTAGATTCATTTATAATTATCATGGAATTAATATTATTAGCATAATTTAGAGATAAACCCTCAAGAAGAATATATCCTAGTACCGTATTATTTGATCTAGGTCCCAATCCCCAAGCATAAGATGTTTTTGTGGGCCCTTCGAGGTGAAAAATAACTCCCCCACCTATCACCCCTTGATTATTATTAGAGGTGCCATAAAAAAAAAGAATATGATGGGATTGAATAGACATCCATTAATCAAACTCCTTCTAGGGGAGGCGCAACTATCAATGTTCTTTGTGATCTACTATTCAGAGAAGAAGAGGATCGACTTGAAACTTCAAGGAGGAATTGAGATAGCTAAGTCTCTTCAATGGAATCCATTATTTAAGAAGGAATGTTAATGTTGGATTTGTGAGGCCAATATTATAAAAGAAAAGAGAGAATATTTTCAACAATGGAGTGGGGTTGGGCTCTGCCATCATGACAGATTACTCAATTTCTGGCTAACCATATTTTCAAACAAACAAATTTTGGTAGAGCTAGTCATATTTTTTTTAGAGAGGAGTTGTTTTTGAGTTTTGGAGCATAACTCTTATCCCAAGAATCAAAAAAATTGTGCATATAATTTGGCCAAACTGGTCTAAGGATTGCAGGACAACATCCCATATCGACTTTGTGAAATTAAATTCAAGGAAGATATTTTGAATAGATTAATCCTTACCTTAACATATATCACAATGAGAAGGACTACATATTCCCTATTTCTTTAATTTTTATATTGTACGTATTTTAGGATGGGATAAGGACTTGCATAAGGTATTTATTTTTTGTAGGCCATTTGAATGCCAGAAATTTTACCAAAGAGGAGATTTAGGAGTGCCTTGAGGAAAATGTAGAGATGACTATCCATATTTAACAGAATATTTCATTGTCTTCCATCCCTGGGAATCAATCTCAACCAAAATACTTGGAGCATAGTCTAGTAACTGACTTTGTAATAGATGCATCGTTACCTTGATATGGGATGGAACTTCATGGAAATCCCTACCTAACCAATGGTAATCCCCTAACCAAATAGAAATATCCGTAAGAGAATATTTACCATGGTTTCACACACAGGAAGAAGAGACATATTTCATCCTAAAGGGGGGTGTCCCATTATTACACAAGTCAAGATGTTGATTTTCCAACCATTATTAGTAATCTAATTTAAATGGTCTTTATAATAGGAGTAGTTGTTTTCATAAGCTCCCAAATAAATGACCCTCCCCTAATTTGTGATGGGTATTCCAAACAAGATTTAATATTTCCACGAAAATATTTATGACTCAACAAAATTTTCCACCATTCTTCATGATGAGTGATCAAATGTCACATTAGCCTAGCACCAATGGAAATATTCATTAAATAAGGTTATCATATACCTAATACCCCATGAATTTCGGGAGTGAAATCAATTTCCCACTTTATTAAATGTTATTTTGTATTATATTTACCTTCTTACCATAGGAATTTTCGAATTTCTTTGGCCATTTACATATGAATCCCTGAAGGGGCTAGAAAAGTTGAGAATTGATAGAAAGGGTTAGTAGGAAACATCACTTTTATTAGATTCATCACTCTTTCAACTATATTCAAGGAATGAGAATCCCATTTATTGAATTTATTTTTAAATTTGGATAGAATAGGATTTCAAGAAGGGTGAGGAAAAGGCTTCAACTAATAGGAATGCCTACGTATTTAAATTCCTTCTCAAATAAAAAACATGAAATCATAGATTATGCATCAAATTTACTTGAAATATTTTTCTAACACTCTGGGTATAGATTTGACTTATTTATTTATTGATCATTACTCCGGAAACCAAGAAAAAAAATTCTAATATAAAATCGAGGAAAATTGTGAATGGTTGATGTTTTTCATACCTATGACTAATATTTTCCCCGGAAGCAATTCTCTTTTTTTTTATAAATATAATCTTTTGATGAGTGATTCTACCATTAAAATATACATAATAGGAGATAAATGTGAACATTGTTGCAAACCTTTGGAGGATTTAAAAAAATTGGTTGATGTCCCATTTACTAAAAGGGAGATCAAAGGACCATAAATACAAGAAGAAATCAAATAAATCACTTATTCCTCAAATCCAAACTTTCTCAAAACCTCAAATAAGAACTTATGGAGAACCCTATTAAAGTGTCTTCCATGTCTAATTTAATTATCATTTTTTTCTCTCCTCTACCTTTGCTAGAATGAATTTCCTCTCAAACAAGAATGATATTATATATAATTTATTAATTATTGACAAATCCTCCTTGATTTTCAAAGGTTAATTTATGCAGTAAGGGTTTGATTTGAATAGCTATAATGTTGGATATCATCTTGTAAGGCACATTACAAAAGAGAGGTAGTCCTGAATCAAGTAAAAGTGGAAGAATTCACTTCTTTAGGCACTAATGAAAATAAAGAGGAATTAATACCACCCCCTACATGATTTTTCTTAAACGCATAGTCAATCAACTAGAATAAACCTATTTTAATGATACCCCAACATTTTTGGTAAAAATTTATTGAAAATCCATCTAGTTCAAAGCTTGTCAGGACTATAAGTATAAAAGGATTTCCATATTTCTTCTTTTGTAACAGGTTTAAGGATTGATTCATTATCTTGTTGTGTAACTTTATAGGATATATGCTCCAACATATATTGCACATATTCATCTTCATAAATTTTAGATTACATGTAAATATTTATTGTTTAACTATCGCTTCTTTAATTTGGGGATATTTAATATAGTTTCTCCATTAACAGCAAAATATTTAATGTTATTTCTCCATTGTATCATTTTGGCTTGATTGTGAAAAAATTTGGTGTTCTTATCCTCTACCTGAGGCCACAAACTTTTCAATTTCAACCTCCACAATTCTTCTTCTTCCAAAAAGGCCTTATGATACATATCAAACTCATTCCTTTATTATTGAACTACATCCAAAGAAATGTATTCTTATTCAATTATTTTTTGTACACCTTCTTAAAATTGGGAGAGCTATTGTCTCCAAATCGTGGTGGCTTTCTTTTTCCCACTATTTTAGAGCTATCTTGCCTCTTTATTTTTCCCCATATAAATTTTAAGGAACTAGAAACCAATTTACCCCATTAATTAGATACCACCTATGAGAATATCTACTTCTAGATCCATTAAGGGTTAAAATGGAATGGAACGTGTTAGAAAATTATATATTACAGAGTAATGCAACACATAAAATATGCGAAAAACACAAGCACACAAAACACGTAAAAACAGAGAGACACAAATATACGTGGTTCACCCAGTTTGGGCTACGTCCACCCTGAACAACCAGTCCTTCCTTTCTATTATCCAGCAAAATGAAGAGACACAACCTACAACAGACCCACTATAATATCCTTTGTTCTCTCTCACAGTCTCCCTATCTATTTCTCTCTCTGAGAATACACAGCTGCAATACAATTCCCTCATACAAAGCCATGGGTTTCCTTCTAGGGCAAAAAACCCTAAACTAAACATAACTTCTACCGTCAGATCATCCACCTAATGAACGGCCCAGATTGACTAGAAATTACTATACTTTTACAAGGAAATTTTACATCTTTTTTTAGCTTCGAGGGCGTTGCCCCCAAAACCCCCACCGGGGGACCACTGGCCCCCGAACTCCCCAATCGGGGGGTCAGCCCCCCCGAACCATGCGAGGGGGACAAGTCCCCCCCGCACCCCCCCCCCCCGCTGCAGGGGTGTACAGTTTTATTGGGCTATACATCCGGCTAAAACAAGGATCTCTGAATCAGGATGAAAATCAAGCTCCACACCCAACAATCTCCCACTTGGAGACTAATTGTAGCAACTCCACAGCTGCTTCATTTGCTGGACAATGACTCCTCTTTGGACCTGGTTGTTTCTCATCTTTATTGTCATCCTTGAAGACCAATTGAAACTGATCATATTCTCATTTTCTCCCTGGTTACAACTTTTGTTAGCATATCTGCAGGATTCTAGCTAGTGTGTATCTTTTCCAGCTTCAACTGTCCATCTTCCAATACTGACCATATGAAATGGTACTTGAGCTGTATATGTTTAGTCCTGGAATGAAATTTTGATTTCTTTGCAAGATGAATGGCACTTTGATTATCACTCTATAATGCGCCCATATCATGATTCTTACCCAATTCATCCATAAACCTTTGTAACCAAATCATTTCTTTACTAGCCTAATTTGTAGCAGCAACATACTCTGCTTATGTTGTTGAAAGTGAAACAACACTTTGGATTTTTGAAACCCAACTAACAGTTGTTCTACCTATAGTAAATACATATCCTGTAGTGCTCCTCTTGTTATCTCTGTCACCTGCCATATCTGCATCAACATATCCATGTAGAGCAATGTTTTAACCACCAAAGCATAATGCTTGATTTGTGGTACCTCTCAAATATCTGAGAATCCATTTCACTGCCATCCAATGTTCTTTTCCTGGATTTTTCATGTACCTGCTTACAACTCCCACTGCATGTGCAATATCAGGCCTTGTACAGACCATTGCATACATTAAGCTTCCAACTGCTGATGCATATGGAAATTTAGACATATAGTCCATTTCTTCTTGGGTCTTGGGGCACATCTCCTTACTAAGTTTGAAATGGCTAGAAAAATGTGTATTAACTGGTTTTTCATTCTGCATATTAAATATTTTCAACACCTTTTGTATGTACTCATTCTGAGACAGTGTTAATTTGTGATTTTTCCAGTCACTAGTTATTCTCATACAAAGGATTTGTTTTGCAGCTCCCAAATCCTTCATTGCAAATGAATTTTCCAAATTTATTTTGAGAATATTTATTTCTTGCATGTTAGACCCTACAACAAGCATGTCATCTACATACAATAACAATATAATAAAGCTGCCATCATTTTTCTTTTTCAGATAAACACAATGATTAGAGTGACATCTAGTATAACCTTGTTCAGACATAAACCTGTCAAATTTTAGATATCACTGCCTTGGAGCCTGTTTTAAGCCATACAAGCTCTTCTTTAACCTGCACACTAATTTTTCTTTCCCTTTGACCTCATATCCTTCTGGTTGCTGCATATAGATATCTTCCTCCAAATCTCCATGGAGAAATGTTGTCTTTACATCTAACTGTTCAAGATGTAAATCTTCCGCTACTACAAGACTTAAAATAGTTCTAATTGAAGTCATCTTAACAACAGGAGAAATTTTTTCATCAAAATCAATACATTTCTTTTGTGAAAATCCCTTCACCACAAGTCTAGCTTTGTACCTTTGTTTTCCTCCATCTTCTTCCTTCAGCCTGTAAACCCATTTATTCTGCAATGTAGTTTTACCTGCAGGCAACCTGACTAAGTCCCAAGTCTGGTTATGCATTAAGGAGTCCATCTCTTCTTCCATGGCTAGCTCCCACTTCTTCCTGCTTTCAACCTGAATTTCTTCTTCATAACATTCAGGTTCACCAGAATCAGTCAACAATAAATAATATAATGAAGGAGAGTATCGTTTAGGGGGTCTACTTATCCTGGTAGATCTTCTGACACCACTTTCAGGTGTTTGAGGTGCTTGTTTTTGTTGTGGTGGTTGTTGTTGCTATGGCTGTTGATTATTATTATTTTCAGGCACCTTTACTTTTTCTGTGATCTCATCAAGAACTATGTATTCTTTATTTTCATTTTTCTTTTTCTTTTCATGCAACTGATTCTTATACAATACCTTTTCATTGAATATTACATCTCTGCTCCTAATGATTTTGTGATTTTCATAATCATATAAGCGATAACAAAAATCATTAACACCATATCCAATAAAGGTACATTTCTTTGATTTTTCCTCAAGCTTTGTTCTGTTTTCTTTATTAATATGGACAAAGGCCTCACAGCCAAAAGGCTTTAAAAAAGAGTAGTTTAAATTTTTACCTGTCCATGCTTCCTCTGGAATACCACCATCCAAGGAACTTGAAGGTCTTCTGTTTATTAGATAAACAACAGTATCTATAGCATCTGCCCAAAATTGTAAAGGAAATCCTGCATGCAATCTCATGCACCTTGCACGCTCCATGATTGTTTTGTTCATCCTTTCTGACACACCATTTCCTTGTGGTGTTCTTGGAACTATCTTTTCTCTTCGAATTCCATGCTCTGAATAGTACATATCAAACTCTTTGCTACAATATCCACCTCCATTGTCTGATCTGAGACACTTCAACTTCTTTCCAGTCTCAATCTCAACCAAAGCTTTCCATTTCTTGAAAGTATCAAATACATCAGATTTATTCTAAATACAATAAATCCAAGTCTTTCTAGTTGCATCATTAATAAAAGTAACATAATAACGAGAGCCACCGAGAGATGATACCTGAGCAGGTCCCCATACATATGTATGCACAAGCTCTAATTTTCCGCTCTTATTTTCTCTCTTAGCTCTGAGAAATCTGTCTCTCTTTTGTTTTCCATAAATGCAATTCTCACAGGAATCCAAATCAACATTATTCAAACCCGACAAAAATTCCTTGAGTGAAGAATCTTCATCCCCTTTTCACAAATGTGTCCAAGCCTATGATGCCATAATGCTTCATCTGCTCCTTTGGAATTTAAAGCATTAACAGAGTTATAAATACCATTGCATAAATACAATGTACCAAAATTTTCACCTTTTTCTATTACCAGGGCTCTTTTGATGACATTCCAAGTTTTATCTGTGAAAGTTGTCACACAACCTTCATTGCCCAACTGCCCTGTTGAAATCAGATTTTTCTTCAGATCTGGAACATGCCTTACCTCCTTTAATAGCCATTGGTTTCCACTCTATTGTTTTACAAGAACTTTACCCATTCCAACAATTTTGCAAGGTTTATCATCACTCAAACGGACTTGTCCAAAATATCCTTGAACATAGTCATGAAAATATTTCTTATCACGTGTGGCATGGAATGAGGCCCCTGAATCTACAACCCAAGAATTAGTAACATTTTCGAAAGAAAGAATCAAATCATCTTGTAACACATCACCTGTCACATTTGTTTCATGATTGTTTTCTTGGTGTGCGTCTCCTTCTTTTCCCTTCCGAGATCTACAGTATTTCTTTAGGTGTCCTTTCTTTTCGCATTTCCAGCACACTATCCCCAATCTGGACTTGGATCTCCCTTTCCTTGATTTACTGCGATATCCTGAGCTCTTTCCTCTTTCCATTCTTCTTCCCCTAGACTCTGCACTCAAAGCATTACCAGATGTCTCACCGGAGCTTTTCTGTCACATTTCCTCACTAAGGATAACACCGACAAAATCATAAAAATTTAAAGTACTATATCGAGAGACAGAGTTACTAATGGCCATAACTAAATCGTTCCAACTTTCTGGAAATGAGCACAGAAATAAAAGAGCCCTAACTTCATCATCAAAGTTTACCCCTACAGAACTGAACTGACTGGTAACTGTATTAAAATCATTTCAATGGTCTGCAACAGATCCACCTTCTGACATCTTCATATTAAATAAACATTTCATGAGAAATACCTTGTTTGAGGCCGAGGGTTTTTCATATAGTTTCGCCAATGCCTTAATCAAACCCTTTGTTGTTGTTTCCTTCGAAATATTGAAGGCTACCGACACCGCGAGGCACAACCGTACTGTTCCGAGTGCCTTTCTATCGAGAATATCCCATTCTATGTCTGTCATAGCTGTTGGCTTCTTTGTTTTTCCTCTCAATGGTAGGTACAGATCTTTCTGATACAGATAATCTTCCATCTGCATCTTCCAAAACGAGAAGTTTTGGCTGTTAAATTTCTCGACCCTAAATTTACCATCTTTTGCCATTTCTCCCACTCGAACCAGGAACCCTTCTTTCCTGCGAGTTTATCAGCCAAATAGACCTTCAGCTCTGATACCAGTTGTTAGAAAATTATATATTACAGATAAATGAAACACATAAAATATGTGGAAAACACACGCACACAAAACACATAAAAACAGAGAGACACAGATATACATGGTTCACCCAGTTTGGGCTACGTACACCCCGAACAGCCAATCCTTCCTTTCTATTATCAAGCAAAATGAAGAGACACAACCTATAGAAGATCCGTTGTAATATCCTTTGTTCTCTCTCACAGTCTCCCTATATGTTTCTCGCTATGAGAATTCACACACAATACACAGCCGCAATATAATACCCTCATACAAAGCGAAGGGTTGCCTTCTAGGGAAAAAAACCCTAAGCTAAACATAACTTCTACCGTCAGATCATCCGCCTAATGAACGGACCATATTTACTAGAAATTACTATACTTTTACAAGGCAATTTTACATTTTTTTTTAGCTTCAGGGGCATTGCCCCCAAAACCCCCGTCAGGGGACTGCTGGCCCCCGAACCCCCCAACCAGGGGGTCAGCCCCCCTGGACCCCACGGGGGGGACAAGTCCCCCCCGCTGCAGGGGTGTATAGTTTTCCTGGGGTATACATCTAGTTAAAACAAGGATTTCTGAATCAGGATGAAAATCAGGCTCCACACCCAACAGAACGTATTGTTATATGGAATCTATGACTATGGACTAAAGTATCTTCCCTAGACTGGGTGGCTTAGCCTAGAACAACAGAAGGACAAAGAAGTTATTGTTTCCTGTAAAGTAAATGGATGATGGGATAGAGCCTACCTATAATCCATCATATTATTCGCTCCTCTCTTGGCTTGAATTCTCCAACCCTAGCTCTCGTTAGTATAATTAGAACCTACAAAATCAGAAAACAAAATTCAGTGATCTATCGTATCTATGTAGAATCATCTAGATACTTCATTCAATGGATCAACATGGCATCGAAATACATGAAATCATAACATCACATATAGGAAAACAAAGAACTCTTTGCATTAATGTAAATAGAAGGAGTTACAACCAAAAACAGGAGTTGATCGTGTAGAAGATTTCCTCCAAGTTGACTTGTTCCTTATTTTCCACAAAGTGCACCTCTAATCATCCTAATGCATGGAATGATAAATATTCAAAGTAGTAACATGAGGGTAGAATTATATCTCTAAATCCCAACCCCTAGCTTGTGGATGTCCAAAAATATATAGAATAGGAGGGTAAGTTGGGAGTTCTTATCCATTTACCAATCTAGGGATTGAGATCCACTCTTAATCGGAGGATGGGATAAAAGGCATTAGGGGAATTTTGAGGTCTAAAATGGGCTTCCTAAGAAAAATGTACAACAAAAATAAAATTTATAAGAACCAATAGGATTCAAGATGATGATGTCAACCATGGGGGATGATTCACCAAATTTGGAGTAAAAAAGTAAAAATATTAAAAAATAATAAAATAATAAAACTATTTTTTTAACTCGTATTTTAAAATTATATCTCTAATTATTTATTCAAATTTCAAGTGGGAGTACTCGTTGGATGCAAAATTTAATTCCTCGTCCAAGGAGTACCCATATTGCATACTTTTGATGGACCCTGCTACATGAAAAATGAGAAATACATGAAAAAATGTGTTTACAATCACGATTTTCATGTATTTCTCATTTTTCATGTAGCAGTGTCCATCAAAAGTATGCAACATGGGTGCTATTTTGATGAGAAATCAAATTATGCATCCAACGAGTGTTTCCGCTCAAAATTTGAGTAAACCCATAGGAAGATAAGTTGAAAATAAGAGTTGAAAAAATAGTTTTAGACCCGATACGTTGACACAAAAATGTTCACTATGGAGATTTCGAACCCAGAAACTCTAAAATAGTTTTTCCTTTTTTCCCTCTAAAATTTGATGATATAATCAAATCTTATTTTATTATTTCCACTATTATTTTATAATTTCCTTAGGAGGCCCATTTTAGACCTCAAAATTCCCCTAAGGGATGGAAACTCCAAGGTAGGATAGGATATGATTTTAATGATTTATCTGAAGTAAATAGTTGTAACAAATTTTGGAAGCTTCTGGAAGAAGAGGCTTCCGAAATCTCTCTCTTTTTCCTGATTTCTAAAACCAATGCAGGTGCATAGTGGAGAAACCTGTAGGTTATCAATGTAGGCCACAATGTAGCAACCTATACATGAAAATTTTCCATTAGGAGGTCAGGGATAATTCTTCCTTAAAATGACTCAAACAATGTGTTTTCAGCTATAAACTTTTGGATATGAGAGTGCCATGCATAGGTATTTGTGCCATGATGATGTCAAGGGGTAAAAAGATTTTGGTTGATACATTTTGTAGGTCGAATGACCAGATGTGACAAAATGGCCTATAATAGATTTCCCCCTAAAGTGTAACATCGAGAATGGTGACTGATGACTAAAGTGCTTTACCTTGTGACAAGTCAGGATCAGGAACAATCAGTGAGGTCATCTTCTGTTATAATACATTTACATCATGATATATTTGTTAGGGGAGGAATACCCATACTCAAAACATAAGCTAACATTACATGTACAATGATCAAAAAGACATTTCCATAGATAAAAAATGGTGGACACGGGATTGGATGATTGTATTTACGACTATAGCCATCATACATTGTGATCTTGTATTTATCTTGAAATCATAGCCGGAATGGATAAAATTGGATCCAGGGTCTTATATCACATTCACATGATCGTCCAATGTACGAGTCTAACCATGTGAATCAATGAGTTGGAGTCAAACATGGCATACACCATCTGATTACCAACCAACGATGTAAGTTGTTAACAAATGTTAGAGAAACCATTGACAATGTTAATGGATCTCAAGGTACTAAAGTAAAATATGTCTGGTGTGAGTAAATGAGTTGATTTCGAACACCACATAGAATATTTTGGTTGAAGGAAAATTATTTAAACTTTTCACAGAGAAAGAGGAAACTTGTCATTGATGTACACAAGCACCAAGGTACTAAGAGGTGTTTCTAAGCCAAATTCTCAAATAATGAATTGATCTTGAATATATAGAATAGGAGGGTAAGCTGGGAGTTCTTATCCATTTACCAATATAGGTTTTGAGATCCACTCTTAATGGGAGGTTAGGATCAAAGGATAAGGGATGGAAAATAAAAGATAGGATAGGATAGGATCTGAATGTTTTATCTGAGGTAAATAGTTGTAACAAATTATAGAAGCTTCTAGAAGAAGAGGATTCCAGAATCTCTCTATTTTTCCTGAATTTGTAGAACCAATGCCAGTGCATAATGGAGAAAATTGTAGGTGATCAACGTAGGCCACAGTGTAGCAACCTTTAGGTGAACATTGTCTAATAGGAGGTCAAGGAGCATTGATCCTTAAAATGACTGAAACAAGGTGTTTTCAGGTAGAAGCTCTGGGATATGAGAGTGTCATGCATAGGACTTTGTTCCATGATGATGTTAAGGGGTAAAAGGATGTTGATTGATTCAGTTTGTAGGTCAACTGACCAGATGTGACAAAATATCCTATAACATATTTCCCCCTAAAGCGCAAAGTTAGGAATGGTTACTGATGACTGAAGTGCTTTACCTTGTGAAAATTCAGGAACAAGAACAACCGATGAGATCATATTAAGTTACAATAAATTTACATCATGATATCTTTTTTGAGGGAAGAATACCCATACTCAACACATAATATAACATTACATGTACAATTGTAAAAATACATGTCCATAGATAACAAATGATGGACCCATGACTTAATGATTGTATGTATGACCATAGCCATCATACATTATGATATTATATTTATTCTAAAATCATAGCTTGGATGGATGAAACTAGATATGGGTTCTTCTATCTTGTTCACACGACCATCCAATGTAAGAGTCTAACGATGTGAATCAATGAGATCTATTCAAACATGGCAAACACCATCTGATTACCGACCAATGATGTAAGTTGTTAACAGATGCAAGAGAAACCACCGATGATGTTAATGGCTCTCAAGGTACTGCAGTATAATTTGTATGGTGTGAGTAAATGAGTTGATGTTGAACACCACATAGAATATTTCACTCAAAGGCCAATGATGTAAATTTATCATCGAGAGAAAGGAAACTTGTCGTTGATGTACGCAAGCACCAAGGTACTGAGAGGTGTTTCTAATCCTACTTCCTGGATAATGAGTTGATGTTGACCGGAAGTGACCCATCATAGGAGGACATTGATGTATCCCCCATCAATGACATGAAATGGGTATCATGATTTGAGATATAATGATGTCGATACGGAACTAGATCAGGGATGGAAAATATGGAATAAAGGCTTAAGAGTTTTGTGGTAGATATAGACAATTGAATGACTTCTCTTGAACACAACGGCGACACTGAACAGAGTTGGAAGCATTGACCCAAAGCCAAAAATGGATGCTTGGAAATGGTATGATGAACCAAAAGACAAGCAAATTAGCCAACCCAACAACCACAGAGATGAAGTAGAATAGTGTCATGTTCAAGGGATATTTGTTTCCATTAGCAAATGGAATACCCCAATTTCCCAATTTCCCCCACCATATTGTTCAGTACCTCTTTATTTTTTAACAAACCTGAGGAGGATAGCATATGCTTGATATGTAAGTCCGTCCTTCATATGAATCCCTCTAAGTATGTTTAACGAAACCCTAGAAGGAGTGGTTTGGTCTTGTCATGTTTGACAATTCCATCATTCTTTTATGTTTTAACGAGTCCAACGAAGGTAAAACTTGACATTTTTTCATGTTTAGAGACTTTGAAAAAGAGGCTCAAAAGAAAACTCCAAATGCTCCTTTTCGTACATAGTCCATTGAGTCTGAAAATGTAGAAAAAAATACCCAAGAGAACCTCTTAGCGATGTTCGACTAAGGTATTCCTTTTTCATAAATAGTCTATCTCAGTCTGGAAAAAGGTTAAACTTATACTGAGTAGACGTATTTTCATTTATTTTTACAAGTTCAAAAAAATAAGTGCTCTGGAATATTTTCATATTTTGGGAGTCTAGAAAGAGTTAAAAGAGGACTCTAGGGGGTTTCCTTTTTCGTGATTTTTCAGATTAAAAAAAAATGATAAAAGTGTACTCCTTAGTTAAAATGATATGTGAAAATGTGACAAAATTCATTAAACAATTGTCAACCTACTCAAAACACCACAAAAAGGATCAAACATACATGTTCATGTTAAAAAAATGAACGATTACAAAGTAAAAACATTATATATGATAAAATAATGGAAAAATGACCATAATTAATGAAAATTACTATTCATTTTTAACGTTTGACATTCACCTCCAACAGTGAGAACTTTGAGCCCTTTTCTCCCTCGATCTTCTATAGTTGATTGCATTCAATACGGTGGATCATTTCCATTTTTGTCACTTCCAGGTAGGAGTTAAGGCCTTTCTCTTTCAATTCATGGTCCCTTTTTGTGATTTCATGCAAATTTTATAGATTTTTGAGAGCCTTTTGGTTCTAAAATTTTTCCATAAGACTAACGCAGGCCCTCCATGTCGAAAACTGCATTGCACCAAGGAAATATTACACTACAGGGATGGGTGCAATGCTCTTTCATCCCTTCTGGGGTAGTGCCAGGTGAAATTACTTAGTCAAAATTTCTAGTTTTTCTCAAAAATTGTTTGTTTTTTTGCATGAAAAGGATTCTAATGAGTGTCTTATTGATGTTTCAGTTACTCATCAGCACAAAATGGCCTTTGTGTGGAGAAAAAGAGAGCATGAAGAACAAGACTTGAATGCAACAAATGATCTTGCCACCATTCAGGCACTCAGAAGTTGTGGTTTGTTGAAATTCTTCTAGTTACCCGACATGAGGCAACAGATGGAATTACTTAATTTCGTATTTCATTTATGGGATGTGCAGGCATAGGCATTTAGGTTAGGGGAAATTCTACTTGAGATCAAAGTGGAAGACATATACGTTCTGACAGTTTTGTCCATGAGGGGTGCCACCATATCTCTCTTAGTGATCCGAATTTTATGCAGGAACGCAACAGAATACAGATATAACCATAGATACAGAGATGCAACGGAAATAATGCTTCATTTTATTAATAAACGAATGACTGAAATAAGCTTACAAACATAATGGAAACAAGCTAAATTTGTGGCGTATCTGCACGAGAAAGAATGTAAGACGTACGGAGCCTACGGAAGCTGTGTTACATTGAGGCTGCAGGGCCTATTACGGACATAATGGAAATAAAATAGCTGAGATGCGCGCGTATCACGAAGAGATGTGTCGGCTACCGGCCCACAGTAATGTTCCTGATACGGACATAATGGAAGTGTGGCGAGCTAGAATGCTGGTAACCTCTCGGAAAAGTGTGACTCCGGCCCCTGACTGTGTTACAATGCGGCTCGAGGGCCTATTTATTATTGAGAAACAATGGAGAACTATAAACTTCCAAAAACCTAATCCTAGGAGATGAAGCTCCAAAACTATGGGCCCCATTTTAGTAAATTGGTGGTTCAACTTCCTGGGGACGTAACTTTGGCATCTGATCTCCGTTTGACGCACTCAATAGCTCGTTAGAAAGATATGTTCGAGAAGTAAAACTTTTGAATGAGCAACATCGGTCCATGGACCCATGTTTCTCTCCGTTTTCCAAAAAAAACATCTTTTAGGGCCTCAAAACAGCTCTGAAAGTTCAGGACCCGAAAAACTGCTAAAAATAGTAATTTAATCTTAAAACTTCTAAGTGAAATGGTGATGGTGGGGGTTCGAATGGACTCGATAGGTGGCCATGATATCTGGATTATTAATGCCCCAAAACAACTCGGTGTGCGGGACGCTTCTTATAAATAGTAAGATGTCTTGAAAATTTGGCAAAAGATTGATCTTGCAGATTCCAAATCGCTTGCTTCCCTCCTTAGGAAGCAATGGTCTCCATTGCGTTAAGTTCCTCCATGGGGGGGGGGGGGGAATTTTGCTGAACTTGGTGTTGGATTTGTCCAAGATGTCGCGCACCTGTTGGCAGATGTGTTGGATGAAGATGTGCCACCGGTGGGCAGCCATTGAAGGATCTGAAAAAAAAAATTTGTCCATCATCACATTCCTCTATTTCTCGAGGGCATCCTCAAAAAATATTTTGATAGAATCTCCTGCTCCCTTGTCTTTCTTTCTTTCCGCCATGGGAGGTCATCGGGGTTGTGAGGTTGAACTCCTTATACCCTGGCCACGTCGGGGATATGAAAAGAAAAACGAGAGAAAAGAACGGACCCCCTGCGATACCAGCGATCCGGATTTATGCGGGAACGCAACGGAATACGGAGATATAGCCATAGATACGGAGATGCGGCGAAATAATGCTTCATTTTATTAATAAACGAATGAGCGAAATAAACACAAACATAATGGAAACAAGCTTAGGGCGTTAGTAGCGTATCTCTATCTGAAGAGATGTAGCGTACGCGAGCCTCTGAAGTGTCTTTACAGTGAGGCTCGCAGGCCTATTATAGACATAATGGAAATAAAATAGCTAGGGTACTGGCAGCGTATCCCTGAGAAGAGATGTGTCGGCTACCAGCCCCTGAACTGTGTTACAATGCAGACATAATGGAGATGTGGCGAGCTAGGGTACTGGTAGCGCTTATCTCTGAGAAGAGATGTATCGGCTCCCAGCCCCCTAAACTGTGTTACATTGAGGCTCGAGGGCCTATTTATTTTTTAGAAATAATGTAGAATCCGAAACGTCCAAAACCCTAACCGTAGGAGATGAAGCGCCAAAACTGTGGGCCCCGTTTGGGTAAATTGGTGGTTCAACTTCCCGGGGACGTAACTTTGGCATCCGATCTCCGTTTGATGCGCTCAATAGCTCGTTAGAAATATATGTCCGAGGATTACAACTTTTGAATGAGAAACATTGGTCCATGGACCCATGTTGCTCTCCATTTTCCCAAAAAACGTCGTTTAGGGCCTCAAAACGGTTTCGGAAGTTTAAGACACGAAAAACTGCTAAAAATAGTAAGTTGTGCCGAAACTTACAAACTGAAATAACTGATGGTGGGGGTTCGAATGGAATCGATGGGTGGCCACCAATATCCACCTGGATTATTAATTCCCCAAAACGGCTCCGGGTGTGCAGGACCCGAAAACCTGCTATAAATAGTAAGTTGTGCTGAAGTTGAAAAACTGAAAGAATTGATGTTGCGGGTCCAAATGGAATAGGTGGGAGGCCACCAATATCCACCTGGATCACTTAGGAAGGAGA
Source organism: Pinus albicaulis (assembly GCA_034641835.2). NCBI lineage: Eukaryota > Viridiplantae > Streptophyta > Pinopsida > Pinales > Pinaceae > Pinus > Pinus albicaulis. The sequence goes on from CM076581.1 coordinate 797,003,840, forward strand.
AGTAGAGGATATTTAGTTAAAGATTACATTTCCACGTATTGTAAACCTTTAGCACAGATAACTAGAGATGGGAATATTAGCATTAGATATGTGACATGTTTGCCTCTGAGGACAATCCTATTTATTATTACTAGATTGGTCGACATCTCAACACATCACGTAAGTTTCTGATCATACATGCAGTTCGGTTTAGAGTGTCTGGAGCCGAGAATCTTCAACTGAAGCAAGGGGATATTGGTCAACATGAAGGAACAATTGTCTAAAGAAAAATAAGGAAAAATTAAAAACTTTGGCTACCGTTGAATTCTGATTTATTTTTCCCTAGAGTGGATTCCATTATTGTAGCCTTATCATATCGCTCCTGAGCCCATTGATGTGAGGGTTCCACAGATGAGGAAGTGGATAGACCTTATGGACCAACATGCAAGTCCATCAGCGGTCAGTTTTACAATAGCCTTATTCAAATGGTTGCCTAAATATTTCATTCTAATTGATGATTATCTGTACGTAGGAGCGGATTTCCATGATGACCCTGAGCTCGTACTTCCTGAGGGTGAGAAATGGGGTGCTATGGGTAAGATATCTTAACCATTTTTTAAGTTTTTAAGAGAAATTTTACAATTTTTGTGTTTTTTTTATGTTTTTGAGACTAAACTATTGATTGGTTTCATGCTTATGTTGGACATGTTCGACCTCTAGGTGCTTCGTATCTTCGTCGTGAAGGAAAGCTACAGGAGGCTGCAGTACCAACACAGGTTACCGCAATAGGATAGGATGCATTGTGGGATCTTGATGTAGCAGAGACCCTAGCATAGGTGGAGTGTCACTTAGAGGGGATGACACACGGGATTAATGAGACCGTGATTGATCAGATCCCTATGCAACTCAAGCGATACACTATCAGAGTGCCTAGCCATATTGTTCAGCTATTGTGTAAGATGGCTCGTGCAATAGCACATTATCATGAGCACTATTAGTCTATTGAGGTTCATAGTATTATATGCATATTTTTTTTGATGTAGGTCATGTGGCCATCTATGTCTCAGACACAAATTTTGTAAAACCAAAACTTTATATATATATATATATCTTCAATGTTTGTATGTTCTTGTCATTGTTTTCAATTGATGTGATGTGTATTGAAAATTATTTACATTTGTTGCAAATGTCTATCTAAAACATGATTATCTAGTACATCTATTAGTGTACTTATATTTCTATAAATGTGTTGATATTGGATGAAATCAAAATGTCTTTCTAGAAGGCGAACCCTTAAAAGAATGCGAAGGATGGTGGGACTTCTGACTAAATAGATATTGGCCAATTGTAGTAACACAAGTTGTGAGTCAAGTCTGACGACTAAATGACGGATACCATGTGCGATGGCATCAGACAATATCTCGGCCATAGCGCTATACTCAAAGATGTTATTGGTGGAGAGACCGATACAAATCCCTTGTAGACTCACTAACTCGCTATTTGGAGAAAATATATCCCATGCTACAGAGGATAGATTACGAGAACTACGACTCGCACCATTATCATAACCAATATATGGTTCAATGGATGCTGACATCTGCAAACAAAACGTAAAAGGATCAATAAAAACCGTAGGAAACTCTCAGAATAGACACACTGCAAACACACTCAACACATCTATAAACAATATGTACATAGTGTACTACGAATGAGATCAAGCATAGTATTTTTTCAGGTACAACCCACCCTTATGTTGCACAAAGGGATTTTTTCAAAATAAACTAACTTGTAGGCTCATTTTTCAAGCACACACTAGAAAATATACGAGCCTAACCACATTGGTTGGAACTTTCATGAACCTAACTTACCATCTTCTTGGTCATACAAATGAATAAGGTCTCCTTCTGAGAAGATACGAGGCTTGACACTTTTTTCATATTACGCCTTGATACTTAATTTATGAGTTTCATTAGCTATAGCGGCATCACGTCGAGTCTCATCCAAACAGGTTAGATGTAAAATACGTTCCTATTCTACAGAAGTGGCAAGAAGAATTTTAATAGCTAGTTTGAGTGACCAAATCTCCCATTTGAATGGGAGGATGGCTTCCAGACCATAAACCAACTGAAAGGGTGTAAATCTCGTCTCACTGAGTTTAGTTATGCCCACAAGGTAGCATAAAGAAGATGATGCTAGTCCGATTTGTGGAAACATATCATAAGTTGAAGCATAGTCTTAAAAACTTTGTTGATAGCTTCAACTTTTCCATTAGCTTGAGGATAGTAGGGAGTCGAAATTTCATGGGAAAGTCCCATCTTGGAAGTTAGTTTGTTCATCATATGATTCCATAAATTCTTTCTGTGATCCATAGTTATGGCTTTCGGAACACCAAACCATGTGATAATGTGATTGAAAAAGAAATATGCAGTCATTTCGCCAGTATTGTTAAATGTAGGCATCGCCACGGCCCATTTGGTAAAATAATATACCGTGATAATGATATAACCATGACCCCTAGTCGAGTGAGGGTTACATGTCATAAAGTCGATACCCCATTTTGTAAATGGTCCAACATTTCTAACGGGATGTAAAGGAGTAGGTGGAGCATTGATCTTACGATCATAAATTTGGAATGCATGACCCTTCTGGATAGTGAGAATACAGTCTCGAAAAATAGTGGGCTAGAAGTAACCAGTGTGTAATATCTTTTGAATGATAGCACATCGAGATAAATGACCACCACATGCCCTCGAGTGGCACTCATTAAGTAATTTCTTAGCCTCCTCGTGTGTGAGGCGCCTCCATATAATTGTATTGATACCACGTCGATAAAGATTGTCACCAATGATGATGTAATATTTGGCTTGTTATTGAATACATCGTTGCTCGGAGCGAGAGGTATCAAACCGGAAATTCTAGGTCTGGAGATAAATCAAAATGTCTCCATACCATGAGTCATATGAAGAAATAAGAAACAGTGACTCGTTAAGGATAGAATCCATAGATGTTGATTCAGAATTAGGGGAAGGAAGGTCACACATAAGCTTAACAAAAACCAAGGATTTATTTGACTTAGATTTGATGAATTCTAGGTCAAACTCTTGCAGGATGATGATCTAGTTAGAGTATTTCCCCCCTAGAAATTGACGTGACAAAATGTATGTCATAAGGTTTCAATATGAAACAACTTTAGTTTTCTAGAGAAAGATGCAATGGCGAATCTTTTATACGGCTTGAACGGTTGCCAAAGCCAAATTTTCTACATGAGTATACTTGATCTAGATATCATTGAGATTCTGACTCAAGTAATATATGGGGTGTTTTGTCTTGACATGGTCTTCTTGGACCCATACCATTTCTATAGTAGAAATGGCAGGAGCGAGATAAAGGAAATAGTCACGTTGGTAATTAGGGGGATAAAATAGATATTTCTGAACCAGTACATCTTTCAAGGCATCAAATTCTTTCTTAGTTGCATTATCCCAATGGAAGGGAACCCCTTTCTTAAGCAATCGAGCGAATCATTTGGTCAACTCGGCATAATTACAAATGAATCGTCACAGGAATTTAGCTTTCCCTTGAAGTCATTGAAGATGAAAAAGTGAAGAAAGTGCAGGAAGGTTGGTGATTTTTTTCACTTTCAAAGGATCAATACGAATTATGTGTTTTGAAACAACAAAACTGAGAAGTCAACCTAGATATGAAGCATAACACACATCTGTGTGGATTAAATCGAATATTATAGTATCTACACCATAATAAAATGGCCTTAGGACGCATCGGTTGATCATCATGATACTTAGAATGAGCAGGGAGATCATTCAAATAGTATTACACGATGTGTTTAATATCATGAAAAGTGTAATCCACGGCTCATCAAAACATAGCCCCAGCATTCTTAAAACTAAATGGGATTTTCTGGTAGGAAAATATACCCCGGGGACAAATAAATGCAGACTTAGGTTGATTCTCTAGGAGAATATTAATTTCATTATATCCAAAGAAACCATCCATGAACGAATAGATTTCACAATTGGCACAATCATCAACAATCTGGTCGATGAACGGGGTCGGGTATTTGTCCTTAGGACAAGCCCGATTCACATCCTGATAATCGACGCATATTGGGATAGTCCCCTTGTTTCTTCATGACAGAGACGACATTAGACACCAAATCAGTGAGAGGAATGGGGTAGATGAAACCAGCACGAAATAGTTTTTCAACTTCACTCTTAATCGCAACAGCCTTCTTTGATGGACCAGACAGAAGCATTTTCAGACTGGTTTAACATTAGGATATGTTTTAATTTCATGCACTACTATATTTGGGTTGACATCTAGCAACTCCTCATAGGTCTATGAAAATACATCATGAAATTCCTGAAAAAGGGTTGTATAGGTCTGAATCTCAAAGGGAGAGCAATACGCACCAATGTGTAGATTTTCAACAACATCTAGTTTAACAAAAATGTCAAAAGGTATCATCTCTTTTATATTTAATATATTCTTCTCAAAATCGACATTGTGGATAGAAACAGAACTCACAAAAGATCCAATGAAATTGGGTAGATAAACATCACTGATATTACCCTCAATGAAATCTCGTAAGGAGGAACAATGGTGATGATCATCCCATGGCGCATCGTCTAGCATCATGGTCTCCATGATGCTCTCATATGTAGAAAATACACAATAGAATGGATCAAAAGACATTTCATAATCCAACGATCGATCGACCCAATAGATCGAGGAAAAGGTATAAGTTTCATAAGCTGAATAGATAGCTTCGTAATCAAGTTCAATAGGGCTAAGGAGAATTCAGTCGCCAATATTTTTTATGTTTGTTTCATCTGGTATTATCCATGAATCAATCTGGATATTAGAAGATGATATCACGTTGATATAGGTAATTGAAGATGAGTTGTTAGGAAGAGGAGGAGGAGGAGGAAATGAAAAAGCCCCCTTGAGCAAGGAGTCCTTCAACATTCCAACCCCAAAATGTTGATAAGAATGTAGATTTTCCCCTACAAGCGAGACACTTCTAGTAACATGAGAATCGGGGGTGAAAAAGGTGAGTTGTTTGATGGGCACAATCTTGCCTTTATGAGGAAAGGTGATCATAAAGAAATAAGTTGAAACAATTGCGGCCATGGTGTAAACCCATGTGCAACCCAATAGAATATTATAATCAAGAGGTTCGTTAATGACTTCTACTTATATAGATACAGTCTTACCCCCTAATTCCACTTGTAAAGAATTCAAAATACCACAAGGCTTATACATTCTTCCATCAAAATATTTCAATGTGGTAGGTGACTAACTCATTTGAGGTGATCCAATCGCTTTCCAGTAATACATAGACATGATGCAAGTCAATGCTCCCTCGTCAACAATAGAACGAAGAACATTCTTACCATGGACAATGACTTGAATGATAAAAACTAATCGATATGGAAGGCTAGAAGTATATTTTTCATGAGTGAAAACAAATAGGTTGGAATTTGAAGGATCCACACATCTAATAGCTTAAATAAAAGCATTTTTCTAGGTGGGGCAGTTTTGCAACACCTCGAGGGTCAATATAGCTAAAGGAGACTCAGACAAGTCCTCAACTACGTTGTAATTTTGAGCAGCCCTGGCACGAGGGTTAAAATCAGACATATGAATAATGCCCTTCGAAATCTTAATAGTTAACTCTGTAGGAATCGAAGGTGGAGGAGGATTGAATGGAGGTGATGTTAAACTGGAAGGTTGATTAGTAGCCTGATAATTTGGAAAATTCTCTTTACCATAATACTTATTCTGAGTAGCCACCATAACATCAAATTTATGTTTTTTGGAGGAAAGAATTAAAACAATGTTAGAGGAAGATGGGTCTCGAGTAACCATATGGGTCTCCTTGTTCAGAAACGGCCAGTCAACACAAAGGGAGAAGTGGAGGATTTCAGAAACTGATTCATTTCCACGCAGTGATGAAATTCATGAGTAAATTTCTCCTCGTTGAAAATCAAGCATGGGTAGCAAGGATTTCGCTTCTCATCAGAGGATTTATTTGTTTGTTTGCCCTGCGGTGAAGAAGATTTCTTCTTTTTTCCTTTCTCTTTCTTCCTAATTTCTGGTTATTTTTGATAATTTCCTTTATCAGATGAAATGCAATTTATCTCGAAAGAAGAAGCCGCAAGAGGATTGGTTGAATATAATTGGGAAGAAAGAGTGAGAGCAGCACCAAACGGTTTTCTCATTATCTATCAATTGGTAGAACCAATGATTCCATCTGTGGTATGAGATTATTTACCAGGAGTGGAAGGAATAGTGTTTGAAGGTCTTGAAGAATGTGGTATATTTTCATAGAGTGTGACAGATTGGGTATAGATCATTTCCAAATACCAAGCATGAGAAATTAATTTCTCTTCAGTCACGACTCCACCTTTGCCTACATCCTCTATGATAGATGGAAACAGGGATTTAATGAACCATTTTGCTAACAATTGATCTAGAACACAGGTATTAACCAACCGGTGACAATGCCACCACTCATGAATGTGATCTGAAATGTGAGTGTCTTTAGATTTTTTAAAGTTCATCATAATTTTTGTTCCAATTTCATACCAGATGGTTTACTGGAAATGCATAAGGAAGGTGGTAGCTAAGGAACTGAAATCGTGAAATAACACTCTAGTTAACTCAATGTACTATTTATCTACAGTACCTGTAAGAGTACGTTGGAAAAGATGTAATCATATGGAATCATCATTAAGGGAGTTCGAATAACACCACAGATGATACGTCTTGACATGGGTTGATGGGTCTTCTCTAGGATTCCCATTGAATTTTGGGATATCGGAAGGAAATTTTGTGGGAATTATCACTCACTAAGGGAAATGAGAAATGGGATCATTGGTAAGCCGAGACAAATCTGGAAATTCAAGAGTCGCCACAAAAGGTAAATTTCATTTAAATACAATGAAGGATAGCTTGGATAAGAAGGAATAGCTTGAGAAATAGGTAATTTCATTCCCAGATAAGGAGGGTTCTGATAAAGAGGAACCTAGGCACCAGAATAAGGAGGATTCTGGTAACCAGCATACGCATAACCTTGTTGACCACTTCTAGGATAACCCTAAAAAGGCTGGAATGGTTGGGTTTGGATGTATTGGCCTTAAAAATTCACTGTAGGAATGCCATGATAGGGTCTATATTGTTTCCCCACTTGATTTTGCATCATATCGGCATAAGGTGGGTTTTATTGGGACTACACCATACTACACACATTTTATCTTATTGTAATTTGAGGAGTAACTTTCCCAAGCGGTTTAGATTGTAAGGAACATTATAAAGGCTGGGTAAGTGGAACCTAAGAGGTACTAGATACCGACGAAATAGGTTGTGATTCAACAACAGCTAGTAAAGGTTGGTTTACCTTTATTTGATATTTTTGAGGTACAGATGGATGGATAGGAATTTGAGATGAAGATGGCACAGGTTAAGGATTCAACAATAGGTACCAAAATGAACCAAGTTGGACAGGAAAAGCAAGTTTCCAAACAATGGTAGCCTACCCAGGATAAGGAGGATTATAATAAGGTTTATTACCAACTTGAGGTATACAAACAATGGGTTGCCCCCATGCCAAAGAAGGATGGGATGATGGAGGAAATTGTGATCCATATGGAGGGTACCCAACATAAGGAGATTTAGGTTGTTGAATATAACCTTTCCCACTAACATAAGGCCCAACATGTTGTTCAATTATAGGTGTGGGTGGAGGAGAAGGAGAAAATTGATTTGTGTTCATAAGAGAAGTACTAGAAGGAATTCCCAAATTAGATAACATGGGAGAGGTCCAAGGAATGGAATCTACACCAAAGAAGGTAACAGATAAATACTAATAACTAGGTGGGATGAGCGGGCCACCATACAGATGTGTTTCTGGTGATGTCAGAAACATATATGAGGAATCAACATTTGATGTCTCGAAAATAGTGGTGGACACGGGCTGAGAGGTAAAATCGGATCCAGTCATGGTTAATAATCCCAATGAATATTGTCATGAGAGATCTGTGAGTGAGTCCAAAGAATCATGTAAAGGATTTTGTGATGGATTCTGAAGAGGAGGAAGAGGATCAATTTGATAAAAATGGAGTCCATTCCAATGAATATAAATAGGGGGACGAGGCTCTTCTTATTGGATATCTTTAATACTCACAAGTAACAGGTGAATATGGTTGAGGATCCTCAAGTTCAATAACCTCAAGAAGTAAAGTATCTAACACAGGAAAGTCAGGTTCAATAACCTCATGCAATAAGGTTTTAGGGACTTCTATTTTGCTTATGTCAGATTCATCGTCAAGAGTAGATGTAATCTCAGGTTCAGAACTCAAAGGGACAGATGATTCTGGCAGATAAATTTCAGGAGGAGTGCCAGAAGTAGTTCCCTAAGTTCTAGATTCTGTAGTTTGCATCTTCTTATTCTTCTGACGATGGCCAATAGTAGACTCTAGTGGAAGAGGAGGCTTATTTTTCATTATACGCAAATGATGGGTTGGGAGATTTTGTTCTTCAATGTTGGATTAATAAATTTCAGAAATTAACACAAAAATAAATCAAAAAGAGAGTAATCTAGGAAAAAAGAATTACCAAGTAGTCGTGAACTGCAATATACACCTTGGCAAACCAAGGAATTAATGTATGGAATACAATCTCCCTGAATATTGTGTTCGATGTATCACGGTATACAATGCGTTTGACTCGATTAACTATGGTGAGGATAGAAACCTATAGGGGACTCCCAAAATATACTCGACGATACGTGTGAGTGCAGTTTGTAGTAGTGTTGTCTAATGTGTAATTGTTCAATGAGAGAGTTCCCATATAATTTATGTGTGTGGGGCTTCTTCCAATATACCAAAAGTTACGTGGAGAACGATCCTATACACTCATTTACATGGAATGCGATTTCACCCCCAGGATGCAACACTGGCAAACAATGATAGCTCCTACGTTTAAAGACGCGAGAACACGTCTCTAACCTAGACCTGTAAATGTTTGCGTTAATGTTACAAATGATCCTTAGGTTGATTTAATAAATTTTACTATTTATATTTTATTAAGTTTCAGTTTGGGGCTCACTACAAATTTCACCGGAATATCCTAAAATGCAAACTAGCATGAGGAAATGGAATCTTTCTCATTCAATGAAAATATATCTAGGGAAGGGAAGAGACAAAGGGTATGTAGCAAACAATGTGGAAAATGAAATCCCTTTTCAATGCAATTGTTTGAATTTCAATGCACACAAAAAATCTTAAATTCTAATGCAAATATTTTTCTTTATAAGTCTCTTAATTTTTGAAAATGAAGAAAACCAAGATGCAAAGTTTAATCACTGATTCAAATAAATTTTTCAGAATGAGGACTAGAAAATAAATTCATCCAAGCAACCAATGATCAAACAAAATCAGTTTGCAAGCAACCTAATGATAAGAACAAATGAAAATCTTTAAAAAAATCCTTACCAAAGGTATCAAAACAAAATAAAACCAAATGGCGGCTTCAGAGGGACCATAAGACACTCATAGACTCAAGGAAGGGCAACTGGGACAAGGTTGATCAGAGAGAAAATCAAGACAAAGGGAAATTCATGCATGAATAGGGCCCAACATAGGTTCAGAAGTGGCACCAGTGCCTTGAAACGCAGGCACAGTGAGGGCTCTACAGAGGTGCAATGCTTTTTCCCTAGACAAGAGGGAGTGTTGGTAAAAAAATAGGAGAGTTTCGTTACAATTTTTGCAATTGAGACTCGATGAAAGGTCTTCCTAGATTTTTTCTTGATGAAACATTACAGTGAAGGTTTGAAGAAGAGGTGAAACAAACATTAAGGACAAAGAAACCACCAAATGAATATAGCATTCCCCAGTACGCTCGCCAATATGTTATACAGAATATACGACTGTGGACAGACGTATCCTCCCTAGACTGAGTGGCTTAGCCTAGAACAACAAAAATAAAAATAATTTATTGTTCCCTTAAATTAAATGGATGATGGGACAAAACCTACCTATAATATTTCTTATGCTTCGCTCTTCTCTTGGCTTGAATGCTCCAATCCTAGCTCTCATCGCTATAATTACAAGTTGCACAATAAAACAACACAAGAAATTGATCTACGGTATCTATGTAGCATCATTTAAATACTTCATTCAATGGATCAACATCACATCGAAATACATGAAATCATAATATCACATATAGGAAAACAAAGAACTCTTTGCATTAATATAAATGGAAGGAGTTACAACCAGAAATAGGAGTTGATCTTGTAAAAGAGCTCCTCCAAGTTTACTTTTTCCTACTTTTCCACAAAGTGCACCTCTAATAACCCTAATGCATGTAATGATAACTCTTCATAGTAGCAACATGAGGGTAGAAGTATATCTCAAAAATCCAACCCCTAGCTTGTGGATGACCACAAATATATAGAATAGGAGGGTAAGTTGGGATTTCTTATCCATTTAACAATCTAGGGGTTGAGATTCACTCTTGATGGGAGGATCAGATCAAAGGATAAGGGATGGAAGCTCCAAGGTGTGATAGGAGAGGATATGAATTTTTTATTTGAGGTAAATAGTTGTAACAAATTACGGAAGCTTCTGGAATAAGAGGCTTCTAGAATCTCTCTCTTTTTCCCGATTTTCTAGAATCAATGCAAATGCATAGTGGAGCAACCTGTAGGTGATCAATGCAGGTCACATTGTAGAAACTTGTAGGTAAACATTTTTGAGTAGGAGGTCTGGGAGCATTGGTTCTTAAAATGACTAAAACATGTGTTTTCAAGAAGAAAATTTGGGATATGAGTGTCATGTGTAGGGCCTTGTTCCATGATGATTTCAAGGGGTAAAAGGATGTTGATTAATCCAGTTTGTAGGATGACTGACCAGATGTGACAAAATGTCCTATAACATGTACCATAATCAACATCCAAAAAAATTAATTAAATTGATTGCCCAAAGATATGATCCTACCCATGCTAAAATATAATATGAGGAATAAATTATTCAACCAGGAAATCATTATGGACTAAAAACTTATCAAGCCATGCTACAATATGCCCTAGATCCACGTGATTTTTTATCTAAGTAAATTTACTAGCAACTAGTTTGATACCCTTTAAGTCCAAGCTAGAAATGAGATCTTCCAACTTCTCTTGAAAGGGTCTCTAACAAGAGAGCCTTCTTTCTTTCACTATAAGGAAAAGACCCTCTAGCGGATGTTTTTGAGGAACCCCTTCTAAAAATAGCCCAAATATCTTTTTGTAGCAAAGCTCTCTAGAGGAGGTTGGCAGGTGGAGGTTTTTGCAGATGTTTTTTTTTAGTGCGTTTTTCATCAAACTGCACCAATGTGTTTTACTCACAATGCACCGATGCGTACTAAAAATTGGCACACTGAGACACCGTGCTCGCCCGGTGCATCTAAGTACTATATTGCACCAGTGCTCTACGCATCAACAGGCCCGATGCATCTCAGTAATTTGGCACACCATAACGACATGCGATGCACCATTGATAATACCGCCCGGTGTGTCTCACAAACCCGTGCACCGAAACAGGGTTAAATAAAAAAAATTACCGGCCATAAAAATGTCATCTTTAGTTCTTCAGTGCTCTAGACCTCTCAAGCACTAGAGTGAATTTGTCTTGCATGAGGTGCCCTGCCATCGGTGCTCCCATTGCATGCATTGTTGTCGTCCATTGTCCACCTTATGGAGTTCAAATTTTCGAAAACGGTGGGCAAATTTGGTTTCTCCAATTCCTCAGAAAATATGCCTCCTCGATGTGCAAATGTACAGGTATTTTACTTGTTTCTCAATAAATAAATGTTTTAGTAGATTATATTTCAAAAAAACCTTAAAATTAACCATTTAAAAAAATAAAATTTCCTACGTGTTGTGCTCGAGCCATTCAGCTCACACCGTTCGCGGTTCTACCAGTAAATTTATAGGCCACACCGTGAACGGTGCTAACGTCAACTGCACCGGGTTCCAGTGTGATACCAAAAAAATCACACTGTGACTAATTCTAAAACTAACATGGCGGTGTGGTCATTTAAACGACCGCAACATTGACTATGTACGAGTGTCAGGAGTGCAGTGTGTTGACCAAACTATCCGCCCCGCGGCGGATAGTTAGGTCAGTGCACCACCCGCTTGACAGCATTACATCATCAACGGTGTGGTCGTTTATAGGACCGCACCATCGGGACCGCACCGTTGACCCTGTAATGCTGTTGGGTGGTGTGTTGACCAAAATATCTGCCCTGTGGTCAACACACCACAGGCACCGCTCGCCCAACAGTAGTACATGGTTAACAGTGTGGTTTTTTACAGGACCACATCGTTGACCATGTATTATTTTTGGGTAGTTCCCTGACCTAGCTATCCACCGCGGGGTGGATATTTTCGTCAGCGCACCGGAGAAAAAGAAAATTTTATGTTTTGCGGTGCGTGAACAATTTCCATGTGCATCGAGAGCAGTATGTGATAAAAATGTATGCACCGGTACCGGTGCGTGACTATTTTTTTGGGCGCACCAATCGTTTTTTTCTTCAAAAAAATTATATATATATATATATATATATATATATATATATATATATATATACATGTCTCATTTAATAAAAAATATGTATTTAATACTTGAATCATTCAGCGACGTCAACGAAGATAACAAAGGGAACAACAAGAATATATGGAGGACCAGTATAACGTGATTCACCTGTGGGAGGCACGAGAGAGGGAGAGACTTATGTACATTTTCCCTATTACGTCAACCACCCAGTTGCTCCTAAGGGAGGTGGGCCTCCTCAAGTTCTATGAGGAGGCTACATCCCTAAAATTCCATAGTGGGTTATTAGGATAGCTCATCTTTAGGTGGGATGCCCACCAACTAACTTTCCGGGTCAGTCCTGGCCAGTGGTACATGCCCACTGAGGTGGACATATATTTTTTTACTGGCCTATCTAGGAGAGGGTAGGATTTTCCCCAATTCCCAGATGTCCCTGTCATCTATGCAGTAGTGAGTCAGTTGGCATACTCCCAGAGATACATTAGGGATGATATAGTTTCTCCTGCAGATTTTCAAGTGTCCAGTGATTAGTTACGTATTGCTTTGTTTGGTGCAGAGGAGGTGAGGTGCCTCTCACTATTTCTGACAACCATTGCACACTATACTAGTGACAGGCAACGCATTAGTTTCCCACTTTTATTTTATGTTGATTCTTTATTCCAGGCGCCACGACTTGTGAAATGGACTCCGATTTTTTTGCGACAATTTTGTACAGCATTAGATAGATGTCATTCTCAGGCACATGGGAGGTTGACCTTCCCTTTTGCTTCAATGTTATTTTGTTTATTTTTTGATAGTTTTCCAGAGATGAGGCCTACTTTTGTTCGGTAGCCTCGTAGGGCGATGTTGCATGTACGGATATAGATGTGGGACCAGATGATGCCCAAGAGGGGCTAGCCTGAATTTCCCGCCAGGATATCTCCTGATGCACTGGAGTTGCTATCTAGTGTTGATGATCACTCTTTCGTTCTGATTCCATGTCCATATGCAGGTTTGGATTGGCGAGGGTGTAACAACATCCTCTTCGCACAGGATGAGCCGTTGGATGCAAGAGGTAATATTAGTGCTTTCTTTGAATTAATATATTTTCATTTTATTATCTTAATTAATCAATTATAATTATCAAATTTATTCTAACACGTTCTTTAACTTGTTTTATTAATTTTTTTAATGAAAATGTCTAATTATTGTTATGTACTATATATTTTGTAGATATTGGGATATTCGTTGGGGATGAGATTCCACCCCCACCAAATGATCCATGTGTATATGTTGACGAGGAGATGGTAGAGGAGGAGGATGAGGGAGACAAACCTGATCCTGATCGGGTGTAGATACCCGCGGGGGTGAGGCGTAGGTTGGACACCCAATTTAGGATGCAGTTGGGCGACCAAATTTGTCGACTGCTAGTTGATTAGGGAGTCTTCTCGGCTACGATCAAAGAGATTCAGGCTTATCGTAGGCTCACACAGCTCTGGAGAGGCATGCCCCCCAATATTTTGACTCTCATGCGTCATATCATTGGAGCTTCCAGAGCACTAGCACGGGCTAGGAGGGGTAGCCGTCGTGGAGATGCATGACAAAGCAACGTCTCATTTGATGATCATGATCATGAGGGGAGTGATCATCATTTTATTACACCACCTCCTCCTCCTTCACCTCACGGTGGAGATCATGATGAGCAGTCAGCATCTAGTCCTGATCAGCAAGCATCATTTGAGCAGTCTATACCATCTCAACAGACATCAAGTCCTAAGCAGGCACCTGAGCCTAAGCAGGCAATTCCATCTGAGGAGGCAGCTCCATCTGAGCAGGCCGCACCATCCACTAAGAAGGCTACTCCATCTATGATTCATCAGCAAGCAGTTCTTGAGCAGACAAGACCATCGACTGAGCAGGCCTCGACTAGTACTAGTATTGATGTACCACCAGATATTTGACATTTATATGCAGTTATATTACAGTTGTATATTTTTGAAATTATATATATATATATATATATATGGTGCATATATTTTATGTTCATGTTGATGTACTTAATTTACATGTTGGTGTTCATTATAATGTGTATATTGTTAGGTCATGTTAGATACGTTCATTTAATGTGCTTGCAGATAGATGTGTATGTGATAGCAGTTATTTCACATGAGATATATATTTGATGTTTGTGTTATGATGATGTTATACAATGCTTGTGTTTTGTTAGATGATCATGATCTCGATGATTAGACGATGTTAGCAAATTTGAATGTGCATTTTAGTCAAATATGATGTTTGTACGATGGTTATCATGATCGTGATGTTTATTTTTAATATTAAATATTACGTCATGATTGTAATTGAAATTTAATTTTAATTGTATGTAAAATATTTGTAAAATTGTGATTGTAATTATACGTAATTGTATTGTGAAATTGTAAAATTGTAATTGTAATTGTATATATTCATGTCATGATTCAATTTTATTAAAATTGTAAATTTGTAAATTTGTAAAATTCTAAAAATGTAATTGTGATTGTATGAATCGTGATTGTAATTGTATGTAAAATTGTAAAATTGTAATTGTAATTGTATGTGAAATTGTAAAATTCTAATTCTAATTCTAATTCTAATTCTAATTCTAATTGTAATTGTATGTAAAATATTTGTAAAATTTTAATTGTAATTGTAATTGTATTTTGAAATGATTGTAATTGTAACGTTAATTGTAATTATATGTAAAATTATAAAATTGTAATTGTAATTTTAATTTTAATTGTAATTGTATGTGAAATTGTAAAATTGTAATTGTAATTGTATGTAAAATATTTGTAAAATTGTAATTGTAATTTTAGTTGTATTTTGAAATTGTAAAATTGTAATTGTAATTGTATGTATTGTCATTATTCAATTTTATTTAAAAAAAAAAAAAAAAAAAATGTAAAATTGTAAATTAATTGTCAATTTTGAACCATAACTACTGTAAGTAAAATGTATACTGTAAATATTGTTAAATTACCATAATTTTAAATTTGTAAATTTGTATGAATACAAAAAATTGTAAAATAATAAATCTAGAATAATATGAATTTTTTTAACATAATAAAGCTTAGGAAATAATGCAAATAAATTCATGTTTAGAATTATCATTATTTTATTAGGATCTTACATACCAAAAATAACAGTATACATTTTGAAGTTATCATTCACACACATTTAAATCAATCAAGTAGTTGTATTATTTTAGGAATTGACATTATAAAGAAAGAAAAAAAAAAAACTTTATACAGTACGCCATTGTTTTCGAGATCAACATAATTGCAAATTATCAAGTGAAATAATTTTAACATTAACACAATGCAAACCAATTAATTCAAAATACATATTATAATGTTTCGAAAAAAAAAAAAAAAAGAGTCTTACTTATAAGGTAATTAAGTCCTCTTCTTTATAAAAACCCATCTTAAAAAGTACAAATGATGAAATAACATATGTACCATATCACTCTCGGTTCTCATGATCACCCTCATTATCTTCCAGCTCGCTTGGCATGATAACACTATTGTTCTCAAAAATATTTTTTGATCTAGGGTCATTTCTCAATACGAACCACCAATCCCTATCCAACACATCTAGGTTAAAAAACACATGGTTGCAATGTTTGGGGAAAACATAGGGTTCCTTAGCTTCATCCCACATCTTTCTAGAGTTGATACATATCATCCTACTATCGTGATCTTCCTTTAAATTATTCTGATCAAATGTGTCCCACCACCTACACATAAAAATAACACATTGGAAAGAAGAGAAATCCACTTCAATGATCTCTTCTATCTTTCTGACGTAACCTAACATCCCTCATACTAGGTTTTGATTATGGTGGTTAACTCGACTAGATTGATCAAACTCGACTTCCACTCCATAGTCTTGTGTCATGTGTCCATCATCGACATTTTATGTGTGAAAATGGTGTCCATATGCCCATATAGATGGGAACAAATTCACCTATAAAAAAATTTAAAAAACCATAGTGTCATGTGTCTTATAATAACCCAACTGTTAAAATATGAAATATAGATGTAATTACATTTAGAAGGTGCATTGTTAAGTTTAAAATGTACATAAATAGATTATTACCGATTGGGTGCACCCAATCCCCACGTTTAGTGCATCCTCTTCAGCACGTGGGTAACGACCAGTTGCACCGTATTTCTCTCTGAATTGGTCAGCAACCCAACTATCGGGGCATATAATTGGCATATTTACTTTTAAATGATCGGGATAAGGCACACTTCTACCATTCAACCTTCTGAATTCTTTCCTGTCACTATCCCATTTCATCCTCTTTTTTGCATACAATATGACCCACAGTTGTGTCACTTCTGAATTGTAAAGAATGAATTTATTGATTGCTTCAATTTTTGCATTCGCTGATGAAATAAAACCGGCATATAGTACATATGAGATCAAAATATACATTATATCGTAGTTCAACATGAATATTTACTTTGTATAAATTTGAAAAATTATAAGTCGCTTACTCTTTATCAAGCGCATTTTTCCATTCGTTTGGAGCAGCTCCCCTTCTCTTTTGTCTTCATCCCTTTCATCGTCTCAAATCATCGCACATGGCATGTTGTTGATCTACTTGATGTACTCACTGGCATAATAGAAAGACTCATACGATATGCACCCCTCTCCCATAGACCCCTCGGGTTTTTCCCTTTATCGAAAAAAACCTTTCAATCTCTTCATGTACCTCTCTAGGAAGAACATCCAACGACAAGAAACCACCCCAACTAATTCAACCTCATTTACTAGGTGGATTATAAGATGAACCTGCAAGTCCATAAAACTCGTCAGTAGTTGCTTCTCAAACATACAAACAATCTCAACTATCTCTTGACGACACCGTGGAATGCTAGCCACATTAATCTCCTTTCACATGGTCCAATGTAAAAGTGCAGATAATTTAGATATGGCATGTCCTAGGTCTTGGGGGAATTCATATTTCACACACCCATGGATGAAAAAAGGATAATGACATTGCAAAATTATAAACACATGCAATAATATACAAAATTAGTTATGTTTTATGATCCTGAAATGGGATAAAATATTAAAATAACAAATAACAAAATCATGTTTTTTACATTATATGTACTCTTAGAAGATTCAAATGGTCATGCAATTTCAACCTCGAAAAATGTTCATCCATGGTGAATCATCACTGTAGTGAAGACTCGTATGAAGATGGCACCCTCACACCCATTATAGCTTCATTTTCCAAAGAAATATCATATTTTTTTTAAATCCATGGGACATTACCTTTTTTGAAATACCAATTAGAGGGACCAGCACCTCCCTCTGATCTTGTACTTTCTAATCATCTTGGCATATGTTTCTTTTTAGTTTTTGAAGTAATAATATATTTCCTAACAGCCAATGTGTCACTTTGTATTGATGATATGTGCCTCCATAAAGAAGATGAAATTTTCTTAAATATATGCATGGGATCTAATAAGTGGGTAATATTAAGATGCTCCTAATATGGGAGGTTATAAAAGATATATTTCCTTTTCATCCCAATGGGAAATTTCTCAATATTGGTGTCGAAGAATTATGGATCATCGAACATAGGCTCCCCATTTGAATCAAACGTTTCTATGAACTCCTTCTCCTTCTCTCTCTCATATGCTCTAAGCCATTCAGCTAGTGTTTTTATTGGAGGCCTTTGGGTTCTCTCTCATTTACCATTTAAAGCGGATGATGCTCTTCTGTAAGGGTGTTCTTCTAGGAGGAATACCCTGGAGCAGTCATACACTAGCTTTCGTAGGTCGTTGGACCATCTAGCTTTCAGAGAAGGTCCACAACATTTACATCCAAAATACCCTTTTGTTACAAGACCTACAAAATTATTGTATACAATATCTAAGGCATGTTAAATAATATCATGAAGATAAAAACAATTACAATGAATTAAATAACTAATATGTGAAAGAATATTGTTATGCATATAAACAAATCAATAAACATGTAATTTATCAGAGCAAACTCCTAAGACTGGATAATTATGTGTCGTGTAAACACATATGCCATACAATGTAAAACTCCTCTCTGCTGCAATGGGTATTGATACATCGTATACATTTATCCCATCCCATCATTCCTTCAATCCATCTACCAGTGGTTGTAAGTAGACATCCATATTCTTCACTCGTCTTCTACCAAGGACTATGAGAGCCAACATAAGATTTTCATTCTTCACGGATAACCATGGGGGGATATTGTTATTGATCACTACTATAGGCCAAACATAATAGTTGGTGTTCTGGAGGGAATATGGGTTGACGCCATCCATGGCTATGCTAAGTCGTAGAATTCGTACTTCATGGAATGAGCTAGATTTTGAATAATTGTCCATTTGATATAATTATGAGATTTTCTCCCTGCATTTGAGCAAAATAAACAAAAAAATTTGGTGTATATACGTAAAGAAATTTCGATGCCTTAAAAATGGACTTATTGTTATCGGTGCAAATGTACAGTTAACCGCACCAGTGCATTTTAGTTACTTCGCACCGGTTTCATGTTATTAACTGACGCACCGGTGCAGTTAGTTAACAAAGGCACCACATATCTAGAAATTAAAAAAAAACGCAACTTTATTTTTCTTAAGTGAAAAAAAGCGATAAATTGAAAAATAGGCGGAAAATTATTTTCGTAAATCCAATTTCATAAAAAAATTCTTTAAATAGTAAAATCTAATCATTGTTTCATTATTTTTGCAAAAAAAATCAGGGATGGATTTTCACGAGAGACATACCTAGAGCAAGAGAGCACGAGAGCAATGTGGAGCAGTAATATACTTTCGAACAGCAGCACTATTCAGAGAACTAGAATTTGAAACATCTGGTGATTCGCACAAAAACCCTGTAGTATAGTAAAATTGTTAAATTTTACTGTAATAATTATTTTTTTTACAGTTTCCGTTGGATTTAATACATGCATAGTATAAATTTTAAATTTAACTATGCATTTTCAGAAGAAGAAAAAAAAACAAAAAATTCCATTCTTACGTTAAACCCTTGCTTCTTCTTGTTTCTGCCCTTTCTTCTTCTTGTTTCTGTGACTTCACAGTTAGAGCTTTTCATTTTATATTTATAAGGTTTGCATTGTTATATATATATATATATAATTGTATGACATCTAACTCACGGGACCACTTGCAGAGTCGCATTCCAATCCATGTCAGCCCTTACATGATTTTTATTTTTATTTTAAATTTAATTGATGCGCCTTGTGTAAAATAGTGCACAAGTGCGCTATTTTAGTATAGCATACCGGTGCATTATTTTAGTATAGCACACCGAGCGCGTACTATTTGATAAAAACATTTTTTAATTAATTTGTGTTTGTGTTAATTGGTGTATCGGTTAACATATAATGGACCGGGCATCCTTGTTGACAGAGAGCACCATACGGTGTTTCTACAATTTTGGTTGTGCGTTTATATGAACATATCAGCGTTTATATGCGTACTGTTTTAAAGGTGCACTGTTTTCTTGATTTTTTTTTTTTTTTACCTGAAAAGTTTGTGATTTATTTATAAAATATATTAATGAATGGTATGGTATAGGTTTCATATTGATAAATAAATGGATTATAAGAGATCAAGTAACAAAAATATTGATAGCACATCAAGAAAATAAAAAAAGGCAAGTTCTTTGTAAATTCTTTACAAAAATTCTTATTTTAGACCTATATGTAAGTTTAAATAATATGTATTGTTTATTGTGTATCATGCAGAGCCACAAAATGACGAAGCTCAATAAGGTTATTTCTGATCTAAGACCAGAAGAGCGTAAAATATTGATGGAAAATTTTCAAAAGGATGAATCACGTGAATGAAAAAATACTATCGATCCAATATGAGTTTCTTTTTTGAATTTTCATTAATCATATACTTAAAAATATTAGATAACATGTTTCAAACAATATATTAATTCACATATGTTTAATGTTCTATAGGGAACAACAGCGAAGAAAAGGAATGTGTGTTCTAAGAAAAGAAAAAAAATAGAACATGAAAATGAAAATGAATTACTCCTTAGCTCATCTGGAGTGGTGTTGGAGGTTAACAAGAGGGGGGGGGACTTTTACAAACTTTTAGGGATCTAGTGGAATGAATGTACAGATGTTCTTTCCACTTACAATACAAAAATCAATCCAATGATTCCAAGAACCAAATTTTATTTAAACTTTAGGATGAGTTTTTAGAGAATTGGTCAATGAGGCATGTGATAATTTTAATAGCAAAAACGTACAACAACAAAAAAGAAGGAATGAAAAAGTAATATTCCTTTAATTTTTTTTTCTAGAATTAGATGTATATATTTCTAGAAAGCAATTATTTATAAATATCACTTATGTTATATTTACTTTTCATACATCAATGTAAAAATTAAATAGTTTATTGTCATGTTACATTTTCAGGAAGATTATGAAAATCTCAAAGGATGAACAAGTCGATATCATAAATATGTCAGTAGGAATGTCTAAAAAGGTGTACAAGGATATGGTCAAAGAAATGGACATAATTGCATCGCACGAGGAGCCATATCAAAAACAATGTGCTTCAAATGTAATATGTAATCATTGAATTTTTCGATATTAGGTACAATAAATAAACAATTTAGCATTAAATATTAATTTTCAAGTATTTTCTTGCAGAAAAGAAAATAAAATGGAACCCATTCATCACATAAAACGGGACGACAAGGAAGAAAAGGGTTGATATCTATGTTTGTGAGTAATTGTTACTTCCATATAACAATCTAACTAGATTTCATTTTTGTATATTTTCAAGTTGTTTTACAACAATCATTATTGAATGTCTTCAAACGGGTGTTAACATACAAAGAATAACCATCAGACGAATTGATTGACATTGCGTTAAATATGGGTTGTCAGTATATGTTGGCATATCAGAAATTAATTGTGGAATTTTTAAGCATCTATCTTGTTTTACTTAGCTCCGTCTATAATTAATAGAACAAAAAAATATTTTATATTAAATATATGATTTTTGTGGGGTATAAAACTTGCAAGAAACAAAGTATGGAACTACGCCAACAAATGAATTGTTGAAAGATGGCATGAAATTTGGCATGAAATTTGGTTTTGAAAGAATGTGTATAGTTCGTGAGTCAATTATTGCTATGCTACATTTCTTTTCAATTTGCATTGATGTATATTATTTAATACTACAATTTTCATTATTCTCAACAATGTATATACACTCATTACATTTTGTTTTTATGTTTGTAGATGGAACTTGAAGAAGAAGAAAACAATCAACACAGTGAACAAAACTTTCCTCAAAATAACCCAAGTCATGGAAGTAGCTCAAGAAGTGATAGCAGTTCCAATCAAGAATGATGATCAATATGTTTGGATATCAAAGCAAGGTGTTGTATTTTTTGAAATATTTGTCTATGAAATCAGACATTTTGTTTAATGTAATGGACATAGTGTCCCAATTGAAAGACAAAGGGATACCAATAACTGTCCCATTTTATGTGACAAACAGTGTCCTATATATATATATATATATATTCTATTGTGTTTTCCATTCTCGTTGTGAAATGTTACACCACTGATTAGATATATGGATGATTAAATATTATAATGAAGAGATGTGAAATCTGATGATATGATATAAAAAATTAATCCAAACATCACATTCAAATTCACTAATAAAAATTTAATTGATATGAATACTGTTATAAGATATGTGTCGAATTTTGATGAATAATGAATTTTAAAAAATCACAATAATTGCACTGTCACAGGTCGATGTTTATAAAAAATACAAAATGAACACCGATGCGTGTTAGTTACTATGCATCGGTGTGTTTGTATGATAATGTGCACTAGTGCATTTCTACGACCTATGGGCACCGCAAAAATACTAATACCAATTAGAATGCTCGGTGTGTTTTATCGATGACTACCACCTAGGCAGTCTGATAGGCGTTTCATGCACCGTTGCGGTTTTCCTTTAACGTGCCAGTGCGTTTTTATAACTTAAAATCCTGGTGTGTGTTATCACCTATAAGGCCTGGTGTGGTTTTACACCTTAACGGCCCGATGCATGCACCTTCCATTGGTTCAATGTGACTAGCTAGCTGACACGCACTGGACCGTTGCTAAACGCCTCGGGGTATCCAAAAAAAAAAATCCATCCCGGTGCTTGGTAGGTTTATAGTACCGGTGCATTCACGATACAATGCACTGGTGCATTGACACCTGATGCACGCACCGATGAGAAAAACATCTATAACAACCTCTAGCTGCCCAGTTTTTTTTAGTTGTGTTGAAATTTCGTTAGAAACTCTGCCAAAAAATCTGTTTCCGGAAACGGATGTTGTAGCAAATGTTTTTTTGACAATTTTGGCCAATTTTATAACACTAAAAACCTCCTTTATAACTTCTGCTAGAGGGTCTTTTCCTTGTAGTGTTTTTCCAAATTATATAGAGTTGTGTTGACGTCCCCCCCCCCCCCCCCCCAAAAAAAAAAAAAATAGTTTTGTTTGAACTTTGAATCCCCAAGATAATTAAATATGAATACAAAGATATATTTTCTTGATAAATAAATTCCATTAAACATTGAAAATAAAACATACCTTTTGCCTTGGAAGGTGAAGCAAATGAACAACAATTGAATGGAAAGAGCATTGGTGAAAAAGGAACCAATTAAAAATAGAACAATATTGTATTACAGATAAACCTCCTTAGCCATCGTGAGATATGACTACCTTTTCCCCACACTCTCTCCATATATTCCCACATTTTTCAATTATTTTTTGATCTTCTAATTTTGTCTCCTTGAGAAGGAGGATTAGGAGTTTTTATTTTTCTATTATATTTTTACCTTCTAATGTTCTTCTTTATGAACCTAATCCCCTACATTTCTAGGAAAGAGTTTTCATCATTTACCTGTTGATTTGAGCTCCTTGAGTAAGATTTGTATCAAATCCTTTCTTGGTAATCCTTGGTTCTTTAACAAAAGCAACCTTGATTTTTTTGGGTTCTCATTTCCTTATCCGTTGGTCACATTTTCATTATTTATATCTCAATTCGATTTCCTTATTTCCTTTTTATGTGTTCTTCATTGGCATGGTTCTTTACCCTTTTCTCCTTTGGATTTTCATCTATTGTTCTAGAGAAGATGGACTCCTAAGTGTTCCTTGGATTTTTTGGAGATAGGAAGATGTTGTCTTCTTTAAAATCCACATATTCATTGAATCTCTCATTACATGGGACATTTTATAATGATGGCATATATTCATTCCTTCCATCAATATTCTTATTTGGAGATACTTCTAGAGGATCTTCTTTATTTCTATCTTTACCAGTTCTTCCAATTCCCCAACACTTCATACTTATTACCTTGAAATCTTGGATCCTTAATTTTTTTTTAAGAGGATGCCTAAGCCTCATCATAAGACACTTTTCAAGGATAAAGGGGGAATTCTGAAAAACACCATGTGATTTTGATGTGTAGGGCCTTTTATATTCTTTGGTTGCTACCATTTTTCCCCATCGTTAGCCTGCTCCTATTGTTCCTCCATTTTTTTGCAATCCATAGAAAATTGTCCATAATCATGGCATGATTTTCACTTAAATGGAAGCTTATCATAACCAACTTCTTGGAGGAAATTATATTTATTTAGATTCAAATGAAAATTTGTAGGTAAACCCTTGTTTAGATCCACTTTAATGCAAATATGATCATAAGTAAACATGTATTTCCCTAGCTCAGCATGATCAATATATGCCTAAAGCATTCCTAATATTTCTAAATGTCTCCTCAGTCCAATAATGATTTGGAAAGTGAGGTAATTTAACCCATATTGGAACTGCAAAAGGTACATCCTTCTTAGTATTAAAACAAAAATTCCTCCTATCCAAATATAGGCCCTAATCCCCCATAAAATATGGCCCAATTATGAAGATAATATCCTTGTCTATGTTTTCTTCAAATATAAAGGTAAAAAGTCGCGTCCACAAAAAGATATTGAATGTTTCTTTTTGATGAGAGGGTGCAAATTTTCTTCTATCCAAATATTCAAGGACCTAGGTGAGGGCCATATACGAGTGAGTTACAAGATTGGTTGGCATGAAATGCAATCTTGGTATTTCATTAATTTTTTTAACAAATCAGGCTAGTCTGGCTCACCAAACTTGTGGGCCTCCAAAAATCATAGCAATGAGCATTACTATGTCAATACCAAGCCCTCCTAATCCTAAAGCCATCATGCCAATCAGATGCATGGCTAGGGTTTATATGAAGATGTGTGGAGATGTGGCAAAGCTTATTCATAAAAATTGAAATGATTAAAGCTCAACTTCTTGATTATTTTGGACAATTGTTGTTGTGTCATGATAAATATAGACTTAAATTAGATTATGGTGATATTATTTTTAAATTCATCTCCTTAAAAAAAAATTCTAAGTTATTCTACTCTATTGAAGTTTCAAAAGTAAAATACATAGTTATGATGGATTGAAGTTTCAAAAGAAAAATACATAGTTATGATGGATTGAAGTTTCAAAAGTAAAATATAAAATTAAAATTAAAATAGAGAGTCTACAATGCTAGCTCATCTAAATGTGACCAAGATAGCAAGTGCAAATGGCATAAAAAATTGAAGAGTATTCACTATGCAAAGGAAACACAAATAGATATAACACTATGAAGACATTCCTAAAGAGAAACCACATCATACCAGTGTTTGAAATAGATAAGAGCTATAATCTGAATAAAAATGAAATATTGAGGGTCTACCATTAAGGAAATAAAACCTCTTATAACCATGAAGTCTAAAATTAAGTCTAGATAGTAATTGCAATCAAATATAAGACTATCAAAAAAAGAGACCATGGAAAGAAACCTACAATTAGGGTTGAATGCACCCATCAGTAGCACCAGAGGTAGAATGAAGAAAATTTGGGGTGTTCTTGTAACACCCAATAGTTTTACTAGGAGAACACCATATTTCTACTTCACCATACGGGAACATAAAGCATTAGGAGCCTTCTTTTTTTTTCTAACATATTTAGCTTCTATAAAAATTATTAACTATGAATTTATTTATATAGCAAAGCATGAGCCACAAAATATTTCATGTGCCAGTTAAGTTCTACCATCTGATATAAAACTTAGTGTCACGTGTGTGACAAGAGCAAGGGTCAGGGAGGAAATTTTATACTAGCTAATTCACATATAATTCTTTGTGAAACACCATTTCAATTTTGACATCCTCCTCTATAATTTTGATGTAATTCTAGACATTCAATGGAGTGGTATGATGAAATGTTGAATTCAATGTGGCAGCATCAATATTTTCCCTTGTTTGGTGGACTAGGGCTTTATGACCCTAAGAGGATCGTGGATCCATATCCTAGACTATAATATGTAGAACACCACACTTAGAAAAATTATACAAATCTAACTATAAGCAAAAGGAAGAGCTGAAAACATCAAACATATGGACCATGCGTAGATTGATACTTAATTGGAGTGTTTCATGTGGCATGGTGAGGTGAATATAAGGGGGAGACTACTTCTTCATGGTGATAATTTCTCATGCATTGATCATAACTAGCTCCAACCTTGTCCTCCTCAATTGATTGAAACTCCATAGAAGGTAAACTTATTGTCTTTGCAAGCTTGATCAGTTGAGTAGCGTCGTCCATCATATAAACATGTAATGTGGGGAATCTCCTTGAATATTGTTATTATTCTTCAAATAAAACTAATACTATTTTTCATATTTAAATATAAAGTTGAATATATCCTATTAACATACAAAACAATATTTTCAAGATGGCTAAAATGTTGTTAAAATATTCTCATTATGAGTTCCACATGTTATTTGTGGGAATTGAACTTGGTTAGAGAAGATAACAACAATTTTTCCTAACCACATGACATAAATCCAATTTATTTAAAAATGATTGATTTCATCTCTTTAAATCCATATTATATATCTCATACCATTAGTAAAAAATATTTTTAAATAATCAAAATTATAACTCAAAGGATTTGATTCTTTTCACCTTGATAAATTCCAATTTTAAACATGGATCTAAGTTGATACTTTCATACCCAAACTATGTGTACTCATTAATGAAGGGATGTGCACATTAATGAAGGGACATGAAATCCTTAAATGAGGTGACAATCATGGGAGGTGGTGGAACAAATCTCCTCCCACATAGTGATCAAATTCAACTTGATCTCATACACACAAGGGAGGTTTCATAACAAAATTGGTTTTCATCTAGAGGAAAATGTTAGTGGCCCTACCATTTGCGAATCATCATTGTGAAAAGGTAGATAGCACAATGAAGCTTCCATGGAAAAGAAGGGGTGAGAGTCTAAGGAATTGGTAATTTCCAATTGAACCTGGTAAGGAAACTATATGTTTTTTGGTTTGATTTCTCTTTGCACATTTGTTTATGTTTAAACCAACAAGTAGGTATATTTTGGGTTTCTTGGGGATCTTTAGGTTTCTTCGTCAACTCAGCTTTTAACTTCATTTTGAAGGGAAATATTGGGTTTCACGTAGTATTCTATCAATATTTTACCTAACAATCCTTTTATTTTGTGTCTGCATGTCTACCCTTGGTGGTTTTTATTGTTCTAGAAGTCCATTTTTACTTTGTATTGTTATCCATTTTTTGTTGTTATGTCTGTATTTTGAGACTTGTTCTTGATCGTTGGGATTTATTCCCCAATTATTCACATAAATAAGGGGACCTTTACCAGTATTTTTTTTTCTATTTTTAAAGGGAATAAGGGAGCTTTGTATTTGTTTTTTGTCGATGATTTACCTTGACCCTCGAACCTAGTTTGCATGGTTGGAAAGGGTTCTTATCACCCCCTAAAGGCTCCCTCATTGTTCTACCATATCCTTGGGTATTTTTAAGACTCAATTTGGTTTTTCCTTCAACCTTGTGGTATTTTTGTCTCCATCTCACCTATTCATGGTATTTCAAGTTCCTTCCATCTGTTTCTTATTATGGTGTGCCTAGATAGTTTAGGGGGTTGTAGGGGGGTAAGGGTCCCTCACCATACCTCTAGTTATAGGGCCCAGTTCTTAGTAGAATGTTCTAATATAATCTTTGTGCAATATACACCACCATAAATTCGAGAGAGATACAGAATGAAAAAAGAGGATAGAACTGAAAGATGTTTTATATCAAATGCAGAGATTGAGGAGGAGGTTGGAGGTTGGGTTTCAGTCACTAGAAACACTAGAAATCAGAAGACAAAGTTCAAGAAAACCAGTAGCATATACTAGCAGCTAAAAAATATTATGGGCAAAGTGTTGGTAGAACATTCAAAAACCCAGTAGGAAATTTTATTATGCATTGATAAAATGTTGAAGTAGATGAGGAAAATCATTGAAAAGTTATCCATATTCACCAAAAATATTGCATATTTAGAATTTTCCACTTCATAATAGGAAAATGAAGTCCCTAACATTACCCATGTGATGTGAGAATCTAGCTAAAGAACCAATCCCATAGTAGTAACTAAGAACCAAGTGTCAAAATCAACAAAATCATTGAGAAGTGGTAGGGTAGTTTAAGTTCAATGAGGTCTTTTGCTCATATCACATACCCACTCCCTTCGTACTCATGGAAATTCCCTACTCAACTATGGAATAGGCACTCCAATCATTTCACGCATAGTCCAATGGGATTTATTAGGTCATTTCTTTAAATCTAAATTTGAGACTAAGGAAGTTTCATGGTTCTGAAAACAAATTGGAAAATGATTAAAAAAATACATGCTACATTGGTAGCTCAAGCTTGTACTAGACATTTGTCAAATTCCACTTAATGAGTTAACACTCGTTTGATGCTCCAATAGGATGGTGAACCACTATAGGAATTACAAACTGAATATGAGGAAATTAACCAGAAGCTTGGGGCCCTAGACATGATAGTAGGTATTGGCTGTGAGGTTTGGTTGTGTGCCCATCTTCACTTCAAAAGGAGAGTAGATAACTTGGAGGCTACATTTATTAAGATTGTTATTTCTGTGAATGAATCCTTTTTGCTAGGTGCCTCTCTCATAATTAACCCCAATTCATAACCTCCTTCATCCATTATTCCAATTAATCTCCTCGAGGTGTCCTCTACGTCACTTAAGACTCCTTCAATTCCTTTGCCTTCATAATTCAAGGAATAGTTTTTCATTAACATACAAATTCGTTATCTAGGAACTCGATCTTAGCTATGTCAAAAGCTTTTATCTGATCTCTTAGGATTTATATAGCTATCTAGCATTAGAATATTTCCGTTCTTAGCTTTTTCAAAAGGATATGTGTACTTAATCAATCATTCTTCTTATGAATATTTATCTCCTTATATTTTTCAAAAGATTGTGTACTTACACAATATTTCTTCTTATGGGTATTTGTAGTCATACATTTTTGTTGATGAAAATATTTCTTATTTATTTCGTGTGCCATAGCTTTTATATAAAGAAAATTTTGGATAGATCCAAAATTCTGATCACACATATGTTACTCCAAAAGTAGTAAACAATATAAAAATAAAATTTTCACGTATGTGTTAAAAAATACATACATAATTTTTATATATCTTAGCGAAGTATTTAACTTGTTAGCTTAAGCCTCTGGTTGATCATTCTAATTCTTTTGTGAAGGATTCATCTTCTTTTTTAAATGAGTTAAAGAGTTTAAAATCTGAACCAAATGACACTCTTGTTAGTTTTGATGTTGTCTCGCTTTATACCAATATCCCTATCAATGAGGTTGCTCATGAAGTGATCAATTGTATCACTGATTGGGATACAACCAAATTGGTAGAGACTTGTCTTACCTCTACCTTCTTTAGCTTTGAAGGGGAGTTCTATGAATAGACATGTGGTATTTCCATGGGTTATCCACTCTCCCTGTGGTTTCCAATCGTTTTATGGAATATTTTGAATCTAAAGCCTTGGCTTCTAGTCCTTTCAAGCCTAAGCTTTGGAAGAGGTTTGTGGATGACACCTTCATAAACCTGTCTCATGGTCGTCAAGAGTTAGATTATTTTCACCAACACCTGAATGGTTAGTTTAACTCTATTAAGTTCACTATGTAAATAGAGATTGATGGTAGCCTTCCTTTTCTAGATGTGCTCATCTCTAGGAATAATGATGGCTCTTTCTCTCACCAAGTATTTTGGAATAAAACCTACACAGAGGAGTATCTTCACGCTAGCTCTCATCATTTTCCAGCTCAAACGGTTAGTGTTCAACGCATTGGCCACTAGAGCTCTTAGGGTTTCTTATGATGAGAACTTGGAAGACGAGAAATACCAACTCCTTGGAGTCTTTGAGAAGAATGGTTATAGTAAGCGTCAAGGTCTTAGAGATTTCTTAAATGAAAACAAAGGTCTAAAACCAAAGAAATATCCTAATGAATTAATTATTAGTGTTCAACTTCATTTTATCCATGGTGCTACTGACAAAATTGCTCGGATTTTAAGGAAACAAAGGATCTATTCCTCATTTATACCTTTGAACGCCATTCGCGGTTCCCTTTGATCTGTTAAAGACCTGTTGGACCCCAAGAGCATGAAAGGTGTCTATTTGATACCCTATTCCTGTGGGATTCCCTACATTAGAGAAATCGATTGATCTATAAATAGGATAATTCAAGAGCATGTTGTTGATATCATGAATTATAAGGCTCGGTACTCATCTCTTATCGAACATTCTGAGAAGACTAAGCACCACATTTGATTGGAGGTGATCCAGGTCTGTCAGCTACCTGACTTACCCATGATCTTTTACTTATGTGATGTTGTTAGAATTGCATTTTAAAAGAGCATAGAAGAACACATGTGCATGTTAGAAATAAGGGAAACAAGAAAACCATCAGCATTATAAACACGAGACGGAGGTTGGGGGTTCAAGGATTACAAAGAGTTGAATTGGCATGTTGGTTAAGGAAAAGTTGTCAAGGCGGAGGTTGGGGGTTCCAACCCCACCTGAATTGGCATTTTTATTAATCGCATGTGTTTTTTTGGATTGGCACGTTTGCATTTATTTTTGGGCGTGTTTTAATTTGGCACATAACCGTTAAAGTTTTGTATGGTGGTTATGTTATATATGTTGCAATATTTTTTTGCGTTTAATTTTGGGGTGTTGTATATGAGGCCGCTGCATGGGGCAGGCCGGCCCACATGGCTAGCGTGGGTTCGATTCCCACCAACCCCTCATTGTTGTTTGCCACGAATCCGTTTGCACCGTTCGAATCAGGGTGACAAGTACTTCAGTATGAACCTAGCTCAAGAGCAATCCGACCACTTTTAATTTTTACCATTTATATGCCCTCTTGATCTCCTGAGGGTGTCTCGAGCCACCTAGATCAGGAGGAGTACAGGGTTATTGCTAGGGTTGAGCATTTCCATCACCACAAATTTAGGGAAGCTATTGAAATCGAGAAAATGTCTCATACGTTGAATAGGAACGACGAGTGGAAAACTAGCAGTTGTTGGAGCTCGTTTATATGATCTTGATATTGTTCCTTTTCCTCCTCCCTTTGTTTATTGTCTCTCTTTATTTTGATTCTTTTCTATGTCGTGTAGTTTTTCTATTTGGTTTTTGTGTTTATTCTATATATTTATATATATAAATACATATTATTATTACTAGTATTTATTATTATTATTTTTTTAGGTTTTTATGTGTTGGTTACGCTTGTTTGTTTATTTATGATTTCATTTGTTTATAATTTTTTATTTTTTTATTTTTTTATTTTTTTATTTTTTTATTTATGATTTCATTTGTTGGTTTGTTTTTAGTTTTTATTTTAACCATTGATTTATCTTTGTTTTTTTTTTGTTTTTTTTTTTTTTTGTTTCTATTTATATTTATTAGGTTTAATAATATTATTATATAGTTAAAAAGGGTAAAAGTTGTAGTTTTTTATATTTTTCTTAATGTTCAATTTTATTATTTTATTAATTTTTTATAACGTTTATTTATGTCACTGGTCGTTCCATATCTCCACAGTATATATTTATGTGTTTGGATCAACACAATCATCATTCTCCTGATGATGAACTAAACTTAGTATTGCAAAACGTGTGGGCTCTATAAATTTTGATGTGATTTTTCAGAAGAAAAAAAATAAAATAAAATATTTGTTGAAAAATTATTTTTTAATTTAGTTTATTATATTATATCATTTTTTCATTTAGTTTATTATATTATTATTTGACATTAAAAATTAGACAAAAATGTAATTGAGTAAGTTTTATACTCATATTTGATTCTAACAACTACCACTGTAATTTCTAGATGCCTACTTTCTCATTATAAATATAAATATCCAATCTCTTAATACAAAACACTTAATTAATGAACTTACTGATTGAACTTCCCCAAAATTAATTTATTAATTTGTTAACAAATATAATACACTCAATAAATTTTATTGCAATTTAAATATAATAATAAAAAATTACAACAACATTTGATAAAAAATAGCTACAAATAACTTTTTTTTAAACATAATTTATGCTAAAATGATTTGATGCATTTTTCAAATATATTTTTTATCTTTTAAATCAAAAAAATATTTACTCTATTTTAGTTTAATAAATTTGAATACTTTATTTTAATCTATTTTAATTATTTCTACTTGATTTTATTTTACTCTATCTTAATATCTTAAATGAACAAATTTTTACACATTTTTTTTTAGTATTTTACTCATTTTATTTTCATATATATTAATTTAATTTATTAAATAAACAAATATTTACTATTTTTTTATAAAATTTTCTTAATTTTATTTAAATATATTTTATTTCGGCATCAAGATACTCTCCAACTCAATGTGGAAGAGATGTTGTAAGGTCATGTTATATTATGTAATGTGATGTTATTTAAACATTTTGACTCACTCAATCTATGTAACAATAAAAATTACAATTAAAAAATAAATAAAATATAAAAACAATTATTATTATTATTATTATTATTATTAATTAAAAAAAATTGACTAGATCAAAGTACATAAAAAAACATGCAAACCTTTTTTAGATTGAAAATATATTTGATCTTTCTCGGTGTTGGTAGATGTGGAGTTAAGATGGACCTAGGCTAGTAATTTAATCGAGTTCAATATCTAATTTAACTTTATATATACAATGTTATATATTTCATATGAGGAAGATACATATATTGCCCATACCGTCAATATTTATTATATCACTCGTTGGAATTGAATATAGGTAGGAAGGATTTTATTCTTTCCTCCCAACCACCCAGAAATTAGAATTACCCCAATTGATAAGTTATTAAATCTTAATATTTTCATCAATATTCTATTTTAATTACATTTTTTTTGTTTGCTAGGTAATGTGAGTCATGAGATGACTAACATGCTAACCTTTGGCTTGAGAAAATGCAACCTAGGGGCATCTAAGTCATTAAAACTACCAAGGTATTGCACCCCCACTCCAGAATTGGTGACCTTTTCACTACAGAGTGTCTTAACAAAGGATCATGTCACCATCTATTCTATGTCTCACAAACTGTTTTAATTAATTTTTCATAATTTAATTTTACTTTATTTTAATTTGTTAAATCATAATATTTACATCAATATTTTATTATAATATTTATCTTAGGTTTATATACCTTTATTTTATAATATTAATCGTGAAAATGTGAAGTTGGGAAACACTTTTTGCTCTTTTTTTACGTTGAAAATTGTAAATTTCATTGTTTTTTCAAATTCAACTCCATTAAACTCATATTTTTAATGCAAATTATGCTTTGACATAAAAATAAGATTTCTAGAAAATTGTCTTACCTCCATACTCATAATAATAATAATAATAATAATGACATCTAGAGGGGTAAATTTGTTGTTTACTAACTGCATATATTTGAAATTTTGAGGCAAACATAAATAGTCACTTTTTGAACCCTAACTTTTTTTAGGGAAGGTTATTCATTTTTTGGAAATAAACCATATCATAATAATCTACATATATTGCACTAGTGCACTGAGTATTTTTCGGTAATTTTCAGATTAAATTACTATTTTTTATTATTTGTTGAAATGGATGAAGACAAAAAAAACGGTGATGTTTTAATACATTTTATGAGCCCTAGATTTTCTTTTCAATGTGATCGTCAATAAGAAAACTAAGAGTACCCTTTTGAAGTAGACAGGGAGAGGAATTGCAATATGATTTTTCTGAATTTTTTGGTGTTGCCATTTTAAAGTTATTGAATTTTCATTCAGTGCAATTTTCTGAACAATGAAATTCCACAGTAACACAGTTTAGAATAAAATTAATAACAAATTGAATTTTTTAATGAAACTCCACAAATATTACATCATCAGAAACTAGATTCAGATATGAATCTAATGGTACCTGGTCCGAAATATAACATTTTGTTTTTGTAGGTGTTCCGCCCCTCCAAAGTTGCAGGTTCCTGAAAACTGCAAAATTTTATGGGTTTTTCGTTGACCAAAAACTCTCGGACGCGATAGTTATTAAAATCTCGACCAAGAAATTTAAAACTCTCGATCGAGAGTTTAAACCACCATAGGTTACATTTAACCGTGCGGCTAAACTCTCGGGCGAAAGTTTAAAAAACTCTTGGCCGAGAGTTTGTGCCCGAGAGTTTACCCAAGCCAACTCTCGGCCAAGAGTTTAGCCAAGGCCAACTCTTGTCCGAGAGTTTATTATACTCTCGAATGAGAATTTTTTAATCTCTAAATGTTAATCCAAAGCCGACGCAATCTTTCGAGCGAGATTTTTATATAAATACTCTCATTCGAAAGATTAATTCCACACACCATTCTGAACCAACAAAAATTGCGAAGTTGCGAGGGTCCGAAAATTGCGAAGGTGCAAGGATCCGAATTCTTTTTTTGTCAAGGTGCAAATATTTTCTATGTACAAAATATTTTTTTGGCAAAAAAAAAAATTTAAGTTTTTTTGGGTGCGAAATTTTTTTGGCGAAAATATTTTTGAAAGTTTTTCTGGGTGTAAAAAAAAAAAATTGAATTTTTTTTGGGTGCATGGATGCATGAAGTATTTTTGCAAAATGTCTCTATGAAGACATGGATTATTTTTGCAAAATGTCTCTATGAAGGCATGAAGTATTTTTACAAAATGTCTTTATGATTTTAATTATTTATTTTTTATTTTATCTCTTATTGAAAGCATGAAGTACTTATTGTGAAGTCTTTATGTTTTTTTGGGCATTTGGTCCAAATAGAATTGGCTTTTAGGTTTCCAATTTTTTGAACATGGAAAACCAAAGGAATTTCCTATCAAGGCACGATCGAAAAAAAACTGATTCAGCGGATAAAAATGAGAGATTACAAAAAACACGGTGAGAGGAAAGGGAAAGATTAAGCCATGAAATAAATGTGGAGGTAGAGAATCATGAAATAGATGTAGAGGTGCATGAAAATGATGAGGAAATGAGAAATGTTGAGGAACTTGTGAACGAGAACATTGAAAACACAAATGTCCAAGAGAATATTGATATCAATCTCACTAGTGAGTCAATAGTTTCTTCAATTTGAATTTTGTATTAAAAAAAATTGTAGTTCAAGATAGTTTTAAAATTAAAAATATGTATATGTCAATTTCAAATTAGAAGTTAATATTGTTTCTTATGCAAGGACAACATCATAACCACAAGAATATACTACCACACCTCGAATTTCACTGCAACTAATTGGAAGTTCCAAGAACGTTGTATACAACTACAAGTTTCTAGAAAATATGGATCCAACTAAAATTGAATAATTGGGACCACCAATGGCTGAAAGGACAGTTTGAGATAAAGTAAATTTTGGATTGAAACATATTTTTGAAGGTAAGTCTATCATAGCACAAGCTCAGATGTTACATGGATTTTTAAAGCACAAATCTCTCAAAAATGTTGTGGAATTATTGGGCATTAAAAGTGAGAAAGAGGTTTTAGCAAATGAAATGGTCTCAAAAAATGTGACATCGGCACTTGCCACACTAGCCAAAAAGTGATCTCAAGTTTAAAAGAATGCTCGTAGATAAATTTTAACAGGTGTAGTTGCAAAAAGAACTTCATCAAGTCAGTTGATGTCAACAACTTCAAAATTGTTGAAAACATCAAGAAAAAGTTTATGGAGGCATACAAAATTTAGAATTCAATTAGATGAGAATGATGAACTTGCATGTTGGGCTAATATCTACAGGCATCCATATCATGATAGACTTCCTGATGGTGTGAGGGATAGGGTAAAAGAGTTTTGGGATTTGAATTCTCTTGTGTCGCTAAATGAAAAGGATTATGTGCAACGCTGTATATCTAAGGGAGTTTATGAATCTCATTCCAAACATATAACACAGGTCAATCAAGTAGAATTATTCCAGAACTTTATGGAGAGTAATACTGATGTGAAGATTTCCCTTAGCACATTTTTGAAGATTAAACCATGGTATGTCAGACCTATCACTGTTCAAGACACATGTTATTGTCAATACCATGTAGAATTCCAATTATTTTGTGAGACATTTGTAAATTTTGGCATAAAATATTGGTCAAATGATCCCCCTCCTTCAAGTGTTCGTGAATTTTTATCGAAGATATTATGTGCACGAGAGAATAATGAATTATTTTATAAAAAAGAATGTGTTGGTGGAAGAAAATGTGCAGAATGTTCTAATTTGGCACTCTACGATGCAAAGTATCCCATTGATCCTAATGATCCCAGACTGTCAAATCTCATTCTGAATTGGAAGAGATATGAAAATGTTACTTACACTCCTGTTGCAGATTCAAGCACAACATCAAAAAAGATCACTTTACTTGACGACGAGATTCTAGTGACATCTTTTATGGAGAATTTCAGGGTGAAAATATACAAATATATTAAGCATTGTCATATAGCACGATGGCAGGATTTACAGTTCAAGCAATCACGTGATGTGTTCCCAAAAGGAACAATATTATCAGTGGTTTATTTCACTGAGAATTACACGTTTAGTCCACAAAAGGAGATACAAAGTGAGTATTATCATTCAGACCAAGTATCTATATTTGTGCATATTTTGTATAGACATGCAGAGCTTGCTATCGATGGTTTTGATAGCGATGAAAATAATTGTGAGGTGATTAAGGAGTACCATTTCTACATCAGTGATGATCGAACACATGATACATGTTTTGTTCAGCATTGTTTTAATATTATTTATAATGAATTGTTGAAACAAAGGGTCACTTTAAAGAACATTGGGTATGGTCAGATGGTTGTGCTGGTCAATTTAAATCAGCAAGATCGTTCTTTTGGTTGTCTCGTCTTCATAAGAGAACCAACATTCCACATACATGGAATTTCTTTGAGACAAGGCATGGAAAATGAGAGCACGATTGTGTTGGGGCATGCATAAAACATGCACTTAGGAGGCATCAATTGAATCACTGAGCTTCCCAACTTGCAAATTCTTTAGATGTTGTTAATTGGTGCAAAGACAATTTAAGTCATGTATCGAACCCAAGGATGGCTGATGTGCACAGGTAGGCGTACACATTTAACAAACAATATATTACACATGTCTATATATATATATATGTGTGTATTTTTTTATCAAAAAAATATTAAATATTGTTCAAAATTTGACTCATACATGTGTGTGTGTTTTTCTCAAGCAGGTACTTTTGGAATATTGCAATGGGTGATGCTGATAGATCGTTGCCATTTAATTGCATTGGAATCCCTCACACAAGAATTTTACACTCAATTAGGAGTAAGAACATGACAAATATACATTGCATTGAGAAACGAAAGTGCTCTTGCTTTTGTTCTGCATGTATTGATCAGACAGAGTCCATCGATGACTCTGAAAACCAAATTACGAAATTTGTTAAACCATGGAAACACAAAGAATTGACACCTTTGCCCCCATTTGGAAACGTGACTGACAAGGAAATGGACAATGAAGTGGATGTGATTGACAATGATTATGATCGTGTTTCTGATATGATTAGAGAAGGTGATGTCTTCGTTGTCATTGCACCAGAAAATAATCAAGAAAAAGTGCATTATTATTTATTACGATGCACTATGTCTAAATCCACGTTGTTGCAAGAGTATAATGATCCATCAAATTATACATACCCAATCGGTTCAATGGTGTTAATGGGACATTTCTTTGAAGAAGTAAAGAAATGTAAAGATCATATTATTTTTCAAGATTACTAGCCAGAGGTTATTTATGCCCAATATAGTCACTTGGTCATAGCAACTCGACTGCAGTTGAAGCAAGTGAAGAGTAGAAAAAAACAATGACAATGGAGGTTATCGATAGATGATCATGATGCCATTTTGGAAAATTTTCCACTAGCACATTTCATATGAGTGGAACACATTGTTCAAGATGAACAATGAACTTTGATTCTAGGGTTAGAACATATAATTACTACAATGCATTGGAATTTATATATTTTAAGACTATATTGTGGATTTCTTTCAAATAAATGGACATGTGGATCGTTAGATGTGTGTTGGTACGAAAAATATATTATGATCTACTAGATTAGGGTGCTTTTCTAGATAATTTTAAGTTATGGTGATTTAATGTGTCCATGGTGATTTAATGTGTCCATCATGTTTACTCCTAGATGATCTTAACTTGCCCCTTTTTTTGCATGGATATGATGGTGATGAATGAATATTTAGTTAAATGTATATATATATAATAATGGATTTAATGGTGATTTAATGTGTCCATCTGTTTACTCCTAGATGATCTTAACTCACCCCTTTTTTTGCATGGATATAATGGTGATGAATGAATATTTAGTTAAATGTATATATATAATAATTCCCAAGGCACCCGTGCGGTCACAACTTGGAAAACCTGATACGGGCGCCCTCAAATGAAATGACCTGACCCAAACTCGTTTCATTGGTCGCCCTCCGAAGGCACGACGCCCTCCGCCCGACCGAACGAACGCACAAGGCAGAAAACGACAAACGGCCTGCACGAAAATGCATAAGGCACCCATGCAGTCACAACTTAGCAAATCTGATAAGGGCACCCTCTAACAAAATGACCTGACTTGAACTCGTTTCATCGGGCGCCCTCCCAAGGCGCGACACCCTCCGCCCGAACGAACGAACGCACAAAGGAGCAAACGGAAAATGACCTGCATGAACGTGCACAAGGCACATGTGTTGTCACAACTTAGCAAACCTGATACGGGCGCCCTCAAACGAAACGACCCGACCCGAACTTGTTTCATCGAGCGCCCTCCCAAGACGCGACGCCCTTCGCCCGACTGAACAAACGCATAAGGGGTAAAATGGAAAATGGCCCGCACGAACATGCACAAGGCACCCATGCGGTCACAACTTAGCAAACCTGATACGGGTGCCCTCAAATGAAACGACCCGAAACGAACTCGTTTCATCGGGCGCCCTCCCAAGGCACGATGCCCTCCACCCGACTAAATGAACGCACAAGGGAGAAAACAGAAAACAGCCCGCACGAACGTGCACAAGGCACCCGTGCAGTCACAACTTAGCAAACCTGATACAGGCGCCCTCAAACAAAACGACCCGACCCAAACTCGTTTCATCGGGTGCACTCCCAAGGTGCGACGCCCTTCGTCCGACTGAACGAATGCACAAGGGAGAAAACGGCAAATGACTCACACGAATATGCACAAGGCACCTGTGTGGTCACAACTTAGCAAACCCGATACGAGCGCCCTCAAACAAAACGACTCGACCTGAACTTGTTTCATCGGGCACCCTCCTAAGGCATGACGCCCTCCACCCGACCGAACGAATACACAAGGGAGAAAATGGAAAACGGCCCGCACAAACATGCACAAGGCACCCGTGCGGTCACAACTTAGAAAACCTAATACGGGCACCCTCAAACGAAACGACCCGACCCGAACTCGTTTCATCGGGCGCCCTCCCAAGGCGCGACACCCTCCGCCCGACCGAACGAAAGCACAAGGGATAAAATGGCAAACGAATCACACGAACGTGCGCAAGGCACCCGTGTGGTCACAACTTAGCAAACCTAATACAGGCGCCCTCAAATGAAACGAATCGACCCGAACTCGTTTCATCGGGCGCCCTCCAAAGGTGCGATGCCCTCCGCTCGACAGAACGAACGCACAAGGGAGAAAATGGAAAATGGCCCGCACGAATGTGCACAAGGCACCCATGTGGTCACAACTTAGCAAACTTGATACGGGCTCCCTCTAACAAAATGACCCGACATGAACTCGTTTCATCAGGCGCCCTCCCAAGGCGCGACGCCCTCCGCCCGACCGAACGAACGTACAAGGGAGAAAACGGAAAACGACTCGCATGAACGTGCACAAAGCACCCGTGCGGTCACAACTTGGCAAACCTGATACGGGCACCCTCTAACAAAATGACCCGACCCGAACTTGTTTCATCGGGCGCCCTCCCAAGGCATGACACTTTCCGCCCAACCGAACGAACGCACAAGGGAGAAAATGGCAAATGGCCCGCACGAACGTGCACAAGGCACCCGCGCGATCACAACTTAGCAAACTTGATACGAGCACCCTCAAACAAAACGAACCAACCCAAACTCCTTTCATCGGGCGCCCTCCCAAGGCGCAACGCCCTCTGCCCAACCGAACGAATGCACAAGGGAGAAAATAGCAAATGACCCGCACGAACGTTCACAAGGCACCTGTGCGAACACAACTTAACAAACCTGATACGGGCGCCCTCAAATGAAACGACCCGACCTGAACTCATTTCATCTGGCGCCCTCCCAAAGCGCGACGCCCTCCGCCTGACCGAACGAACGCATAAGGGAGAAAACAGAAAATGGCCCGCACGAACGTGCACAAGGCACCCGCGTGGTCACAACTTAGCAAACCTGATACGGGTGCCCTCAAACGAAACGACCCAACCCAAACTCGTTTCATCGGGCGCCCTCCCAAGGCGCAACTCCCTCCACCCGACCGAACGAACACACAATGGAGAAAACGGCAAATGGCCCGCACGAACATGCACAAGGCACTCGTGCAGTCACAATTTAGCAAACCTGATACGGGTGCCCTCAAATGAAACGACCTGACCCAAACTCGTTTCATCGGGCGCCCTCCCAAAGCGCGACGCCCTCCACCCGACCGAATGAACGCACAAGGGATCAAACGGCAAATGACCCGCACGAATGTGTACAAGTCACCCGTGCGGTCACAACTTAGCAAACCTGATACGGGTGCCCTCAAACGAAATGACCCGACCCGACCCGAACTCATTTCATCGGGCGCCCTCCCAAGGCGCGACGCCCTCTGCCAGACCGAACGAATGCACAAGGGAGAAAACGACAAACGACCCGCATGAACATGCATAAGGCACCTGTGTGGTCACAACTTAGCAAACCTGATACGAGCGCCCTCAAACGAAATGACCCGACTCGAACTCGTTTCATCGGGCGCCCTCCCAAGTCGTGACACCCTCCTCCCAACCGAACGAATGCACAAGGGAGCAAATGGAAAATGACCCGCATGAATGTGCACAAGGCACCCGTGCAGTCCCAACTTAGCAAACCTGATACGGGCACCCTCAAACGAAATGACCCAACCCAAACTTGTTTCATCGGGAGCCCTCCCAAGGCACGATGCCCTCCGCCCGACCGAAAGAACGCACAAGGGAGAAAACAGAAAACAGTCTGCACGAACGTGCACAAGGCAGCCGTGTGATCACAACTTAGCAAACCTAATACGAGCGCCCTCTAACAAAACGACCCGACCCGAACTCATTTCATCGGGTGCCCTCCCAAGGCGCGATGCACTCCGCCCACCCCTTGTAGCAATAAATCCAAAATTTTTTAGATGAAATTATTATTTCCAAAGGAAAACAACTTAACTCTCATCAATGTTTCAATATAGATGAAGAGAAATGGTTTGGTAAATTTCAAATTTAAGGAGAAAATTTATTCAAACTAGCTTATAGCTCGCATATTGATAGCTTCAAAAAAGTATCCTACAAATGTCAAATGTCATATGTTTCTATGTTCATTTGACATGTTTCTATTTTACATGTGCTTGGAAAATATTGTTCACAACATGGAATAGATCCTACAAAGGAATATTCAACATCTTGTAATCGAGATTTAGTTAAATTTCTCCAAAATTTTGTCTTTAATCGTTTACATATTGTACACATCCCCTTGTAATATATATTTTGTTTTCTCAATATTTTGAAAGTTTCAACATGTTGTATGGAAAACATTCTTATACCTTATTTTGTACAAGCCATTTCCCTTTACTTGGAAGTTGCTATTTTAATTTCTTTTGGAAACATTTTTATGACTCTTTTCAAGTATCATGAATTTTCTTATTCATAATTGTATTTCTAAATAGTATAATATATAAATATAACACATGAATAATGTATGTTATTACTTGTAATAATGGTTTCCTCATCAATCATCATGGAAGTATCAAATATAGTTTAAATATTTTTTCTCTATTATTATTATAATCCAACCTCATGGGCATGGGTGCATTAAACTAGAAAGTGTTCTCTTCCATGTGTTGTACAACTTGTCATTGTCATCCTTAAAACTCTTTTTTATTGAGATATAACCACACCATATAACCAAATTTGCATTAGTGGGTTGTTTTATGTTGATCATGGTCCTCCATATAACAATTTTAAGTTATGTGTAGGTTCTTGCACTTCCAATGGATTTCTCAAATCTTGATTGTGACCTTAACAATTTTTTCCTTCATAATTACCATTTGTAAATGGGTTTTTAGCAAATATAAACAACAACCAATTAAAAAGAATTTTGTTTATGATCCTTTTCAAGTGTCATGAATTTTTCTACGCAATATTGTATTTTAAAATAGTGTAACCTATGGATCTAACACCAAGCATGCTACTACTCATAATAATGGATTTTCAAGGTAATCATCAATCATCATGTAAATCTCAAAAAGTTTTACCCTTCTTTCTTTCTGTTACTAATGTCAAAACTATTCATAAAGGTGTGTTTAGCTATGAATTATTTCGTATGTCAGAAATTTTCGCTAGTAATGGATTTCACACTTTTATATTAAGAGATAGATATCCCACCCCTTGTAGCAATAAATCCAAAAAAATTTAGATGAAATTATTATTTCCAAAGGAAAACAACTCAACTCTCATCAATGTTTCAATATAGATGAAGAGAAATGGTTTAGTATATTTCAAATTTAAGGAGAAAATTTACTCAAACTAGTTTATAGAGCATATATTGATAGCTTCAAAAAAATACTCCTAGTTTTTAAAATTGGAAGAAGGATTAGCTTTATTATTTTATATTTTATTGATGGAGCATAAAATTGGAATGCTAGGAGCATAAAATTGGAATCATAACAAATAGAGGCATATGCACTTTGAAAAGGGTTTAAAATCACTAAAGGAATAAGAATGAATTCAATCATTATGATTAATGACTCTAGGATCATTATCATTCATATGATTAAGCAACCATTACAAAAATTGATGTTCGGGGTTCATTTGTAGGCATCAATCATAAGATAACCCTTCAAGGATTTTTCAAGGGTCTCTTCAATAACTCTTTCCTAAGTAAGATATATCTCCACAGACTTCTTAATAGGTGCTTCCAAAACTTTCGTTGATTGTTCATTTTCCAATGCCTCACTTGTCAAAAATAAGTCTCCAACAATGGTCTTGATGTTGGACAACTCCAACACTTCAACAATATTTGTTGTGTTCCAAGAGTGATGATACACAGTCAAGGTAATTACAGCAACCAAGGTCTTCACCATTCCAAGAGGTAGTATTATTGTGTTGTGACTTTCTAGCAAGGAAAACCGACCCAAGAATGATGATGCACAGTTAATTAAATTACAGCAACCAAGGTATTCAACATTCTGAGAGGTAGTATTATTGTGTTCTGACTATCCAGCAAGGAAGTTTGAGCAAAGAATGATGATACACATTTAGGTCAATTACAGCAATCAAGGTCTCCACCATTCTGAGAGGTAGTATCACTGTGTTGAGACTGTCCAACAAGGAATGAGCAGAAAATCTATACACAGTCCAATACTGTTGTAGTTACTACACAAGAATCATTGTAATCTTCCACAATTTTAGCTTAGGAGTCCACCACAGCTTGAGCAAGGAGTTCAACACAATATTAAGGATTCCACCACAGTCTAAGGTAAGCTTTTGATGACACTGTCTGAAATTAAGAAGTTTGAATTTATGTTGTCATCGTCCTAAGCTATAGAAAGGGACACATAAATACATGTTGATAGTAGAAAGGGCCAATACTCTGCAACATGATGTATTTTTTACTAAATACTTGGCAAAATTCAAGAACTATTTCAAAACATAAATTAATGCTCAAGAATAATTAAAAGTTAAAATTAAATTTAAACCAAGGATATTGATAAGCAACAAAACATTTAAACCAACATTTTCCATAACAGATCACTTGTCTCTTATGAAATATTAGATCATTGATTGGAATCTATATATCTTGGTGGAGAAATATTAAAAAATTAAATTTCATTAGTGATAGAATATCACATGAAATTATTCTCTTGATGACAAACATAACACTCATATTTTTAAATTTCTTTCAACTCCGGAAACTAGACTCCATCCGAGCTTCCACAAAAATAGTAAATAATTGTAAGTTTGCTTGCAAGGTAAAATAAAGTACTCATGTTGAACTTAAAAGATTGACTGTTTGGTCATCTTCATCATCTTCCAGCCAATAAGTTTCAAGAATATTTACTGCCTTCTCATAAATTTCATTATTGTCATGACTTTGCAGGTTCTCAATCTTCTCAAGTCCTTCAGCATCATCAATATATTGTGCATAGAGATTTACACTTCCAGTGTTGCCCAGAACCTTCTCTGCTTCCCCAAATTTCAAAATATTCTCTAGCCCTTCAAGACAAACAGTTACAATTCTTGGGTCTGGAAAGAA
Source organism: Pinus albicaulis (assembly GCA_034641835.2). Classification (NCBI taxonomy): domain Eukaryota; kingdom Viridiplantae; phylum Streptophyta; class Pinopsida; order Pinales; family Pinaceae; genus Pinus; species Pinus albicaulis. The sequence goes on from CM076581.1 coordinate 797,048,485, forward strand.
TAGAAGATCACATAAATGCTTAATGCATCCTTGGTTCACAATATATCTGCAACCAAAAGCACAAATTAGTATTTTGTCTAGGATGATATTACACAATGTTATCCCTGTAACTTGTATGATAAATGACTTTTTATATCAACCATTTATTGACATAATACTTTGTTGAATATATGATGACTTATAAAAGAATTGACAAACCTCTCGCATCTATTCAATTTTTTCTTTGCAACCTCCAACATCATTGTAAGTAGCATCTGGATTGTCTTCATCAGTCATCATTGTCACACTAGGATCAATATTAGGAGGCAAAGGGATCTAAATCTGATACTTATTGCAATCAACCCTACATAAAGAAAGAAGACCATCAATCATTACATTCCAGACAAAACCTACAAGGTGTGACCTGAAGCAATCTCTAAATTTTTTTATGACATTAATGCAAACAACATAAAACATTAGAGTTGAAAACATAGTAATGCTTCACTAAGAAGTAATGTGATATCTCACTTGTCAGCAACACTTAGAATTGATGGATAATATCACACTCAACTCTAAAGGAAACAAACTCCCTAGAAGACAAATTGAACATAAAAGGATGGTTTTTCAAGGGGGATTTTTTATTAACTGACCTGACACGCATGCCTTCTTCAATATCAGTAGGGGAGACTTTATCACCCAATCCAACCACAAACTGCATTCCAAAGAGACAACTTTGTAAATACTACATGCAAGTCAATGTGGCTTTCGAGAAACAATGGGTTTTGAATTCATAAGTTTTGTTCCAAGAAAAATACTAATCACTGCAGCTATATTTTTAGTGTAAGAGTAAAATAGTAGTTTTGATTCTTGCTATACCTATAATGGAATAATGACTTTACTATATGATCACAACACAACCTAGAGAAATAGGCATACCTTGGCAATTTGTTTAACATTTATGACATACTTCGAATCATCAGTTTTTGGATTAATGATCTGTGTGCACCTCACTACCTGGATGAACAAAAAAAACATATTCAGATCAATTAGATGTGACAGAGACTGATACATGCTTGACCATTTTTACCCTTCTTTACAAGAGGAGGACCTTATTTATTTTCTTGAAGATGACAAGGATGTTTTTGAATAGAGGAATATGACAGTCCTGCAGCAAGAAGAGAAAAACCTCGTGGTAGCAAAAAAGGAGCTTATTTTTTACAGAGATTTTGTGGCTTCCCCTAAAAATAAGGGTGATGATATTCTAGCTCAAGAAAAAGAAGTAGAACATGTAGAAACTTTTATGAAGAAATTTCAGGATAGTGGTCTGAAGGCATTGCAACCATCCTATGTGGATTTGATGCAAATGTGTATGTGGATATCTATCTAATGTGAAGTAAAATACACATTTTTTTGATCTATGGCAAGGTGTCGACCTAATTGGGAAGCTTATGAAATATATATCGAATCCTTGATTAAATGTGGCATGTTGGACAGGGCTAAGGGGGTTTTTGCAGAGTTGCAAAAGGATGGTGACATTGGTATTAAATCCAAGATGTGCAACGTAATATTGGAGGGATATCTAAATTCTAGTCAAGAATAAAGGATCAAACAATTATATGATGAAATGTACCATAAATGTGAAGGTTGATGGAAATCATCTCAAGGGAAAATATAGTAGGTCAATGAGAAACTTAATGTTAGATGTTACTGGTGCATATAAAAACCTTGACTTTCAAACATAGTATTTGCAAATTGTGAATTATAAAGACTATGAACTTTGGGCCTTCGATTTTCGCCATTTCGCAGAGGAATTTCATCAACAGTCTGAAATGAACTTGGAGATTCATGACACTGCAATTGATGCACTGCTTTTGGCACTATAATGTATCCTAAATCCATATTTCATGATGAACACCAGTGACAGTGACTATCATATCAACAAAAGTGCCACTAAAAAAAAATCTTCACACGCGTAGGAAGATGGTTGATGAGCTATTTTCAAGTAATAGAAATCCAAAATTCGAAATGATTGGTAATCTCAAAGAAAAGAGCGACAAAACTATAATTGACATTTTTATGCAAGCAGAAGAATGGTACTACAAAATGCAGTCTATTATTTTGAAAGATAGTTCATATGATGAGAAAGAAGTAAATTGTTATTTTGAAGAAAGGCCAAATGGTTTTAGAAATTTTTCCGATGATAGAGAGTCTATAAATGTTGTTACCCTTGTATGCTAGCATCAAGGTCTACTCTATGTTTTTCTGTTTCGGTAGATTTAGAGGGAACAACATAACATGTTGCAGAGCATCTCAATACATTGTTTTTCTCTCTTCATTATCATCAAAAGGATTTTAGTCATCCAATAAAACCTTGAAAAAATACTTGGAGATAGGTGACAGTGGACACTACATCAAATTATAGTTTTTGCTGCTAGTGGTAGTGGCATCATGACGAAGGATGATGAGTATGGTAGGAAACAGGGCTTCCAGTTTAGAAAAATGATTCCTACCTCCTCATGGATACACATAATATCAATTTTTTCAACCTCTTCATTTCCTTTGGTTAGATACATAGGTTGGATGGCATTGGCTTGCTGTGCAAAAGAAAACTAGAAGAGATGGCTCCCTCTTGCGCATTGGATTTCTATGAAAAGGAACACTAGAAGAGAGGGCTCCTCCTTGCACAAGATATGCATCAAATGACAAGCTTACTATTTATTTTCTCTAATGAACTCACATCCGTCAAAAGATGTAAGGGGAATGAGAATGAAGAATTACAAGAGGCCTCCCTTTTGGAATCAAACAAACATAAACATGAGAAACCTATTAAGAAAATTGATCATTTAGATCAAGTGGATAGTGATGGATTTTCCCATGCTCTTTACCCTGAGCTAGACATGATCTTTCCAAACTTAAGAAATCAGTTTTTCACATACGCAAAAGTGATGCTAGAGGTTTTCTGCTCCCATTTAAAAGCAGTTCCACCTAGTTATATTCCAGATATATTGTTGGTTTTCATTGTTGTTTTCCAACCCATTCATGGATCTAGATAGAGATCAAAATGTAATGAATGATGTGAGTTTTTGCATGCTAAAAGGTATTGTAGCTTCTAATGTGAAGTGCATCAAATTGTAAATACTAGGAGTAATCGTTGTGGAACATAAGGAAGTTATCAGATAGGTGATATTATTATTTCAAAGATATGTTTGAATAAATTGATATTGGCCCCATGTTTAATACATTATACTTATATGAATATATACTAGGACCAAAGAGTCAATGGTTAACTTCGTGGAATTCAAGACATTGCTCTTTTATCTTGGCTGCTTTTTATAATTGTGTGTGATGACTCAATTGATGTTGTACTAAGTTATTATGGTATTGCTCTTTATTTTGGCTGCTTCATATTGTTGTTGTGTGACAGAGTACTTTCCTAAATATTTTTAGTGCCATACCAAGTGCCCTATATGCGTCATTGATTGGGTATATTCTCACAGGTATCAAAATTTATATCTATGACTAGAGAGCCATATATAATGTAATCGAACATGGTGGGGACACTCACTCGACCCTCAAAGTAGACATGGTAATCGTTGTATGAAAACTAATGTTTATTAATGAGACGAATTTTGTTGAGATGTTATCTAGCCTTGAGCCCTGAAGAATCCAATTTACCTTATGTACCAAGATGAGGGGAAATTCCATGTGAGTTTCCCCAAAAGATGCATTACGGTGAATAAAAGTACCATATTTAGATCTATACTCCACAAATCTAAAACAATTCCAAGAAAAATGAGGAGATGCCACCTATTATTGTACTTATATACCAGACAAATGTACAAATTCTTCACAAAGCCCAAGGGGTTAGCTCAAAATTTTGTCAATGATGTTGCTGGGAATTTGCCTAGTTCAGTGCTAGTAGGTGCCTGCTTTGAATCCTCTAGGGTGAGGCACACTAGTCTACAATGAAAGGTTTATTAGGGATGTCATCCATGATTGTGAAGAAGCTTCCCTTGTGTTTCCCACAAGGTTTTCCTTGGAAAAGAGAAGTACAATGCCTAAAATGGCTCCTAAATCTATCTATTTCTGTGGGACTGTCAGGTTGGCTAGATTCTAAAGACAATTTATTCAGCAAAAGGTGGAGAAATGGGTGTATATTTATTATTTGAGAATCATTACATAATCATAACAGCTGATAGCCAAAAAACTACAGGTAGAAGTACAGATAATCCTTCTATAAAACAACATAAAACATGAAGTTATATATATTCTAATAAAAAATTAAATAAAATGCAGTTAGAGACTAGCATTACACTTGGAATCTACCATTGATAAAATACATAAAATAGAATTCAGAGATTGACAGGAGTAGAAAAATGCACCTTGCGATCATGTTCCTCGGCAAAATACTCTCTATTAACACCACTCCTTGGAATAGCCTCATTAGAGTTAATGGCCAAGGTTGTATCTCGAACTTGGACTGGCAATCCATACTCAAGGTCAATCAGACACACCTGACAAACGTTTTTGAGTTTATAGCATGTTTGGAAAACCTCTATTTTCTTGTACCTTGCATCATGGCCTTGTCTCCACCTGAAAATTGTAAATGGTCTGGTGCAAATTTTACACTCTTTGTCAAAATTTTCTTTTGTCTGCACCCAAAAAAAAAAATTCATTTAAACTCATTCGACCACATATATGTCAGTGCCTTTATAAGCCATATATAAATATACATTACATATAGTACACAAGCGCTAAAATTTGAAATAATAAAATTCATGCATAAGAAATAAGTAATGATACAATAAAATAACTAAGAAATTTAAAATTTGATCTCTTTTATGTTTTAAGTAATGACACAATAAAATAACTAGGGAAATAAGACAAGATACTACCTCTCAAAGTATATCTCTCTACTATTTCAAACTTGCCCATTTTGTTGTTCCTACAGACAGCACATCATAGAGTTGTAAACATCAGCACCTTCCAAAATTTTAAAAAATTTATATCATCCTTCTTGACCACGTTCTCATGTTTTGATTTGAACATTATAGTGAGCTAGCAACCTAGAAGAGTAACTAGCATGGTCAATGATCTCAACTCAACTAAGCTATTGTGCACCACATGCTGGAATACAATCATACCCTGACATTAATGCATACCACATAAAACATTAGTTATGAAAACATAGTAATGCTTCACTAAGAAGTAAAGTGATATCTCACGTGTCAGCGACACTTAGAATTGATGGATAATATCACACTCAACTCTAAAGGAAACAAACTCCCTAGAAGACAAAGTGAACATAAAAGGATGGTTTTGCAAGGGTGATTTTTTAATAACTAACCCGACACGCATGCCTTCTTCAATATCAGTAGGGGAGACTTTATCACCCAGTCCAACCACAAACTGCATTCCCAAGAGAAAGATATTTAATAACACCAATTATAATTAGTTGAAAAATACCTCTTGGTATAATAACCAAGTATAATTGACATAGGGATGGTCAACACAAAAGTTCAATAACAACTATAGATCACCAAATGATGTTTAAACATTCCTTCAACAATGTTTCACATCACGCAAACATGAGTTGGAAACATTGACTAAGGTATTGATGCAAATAGGTGAAACATTAAGGGTGATGTGATCGATATTGCCACTTTTATTGATAGAGTGATCAAAGCAATTACCCTCCCCTCCCTTTTTAGCTTTGGGTATCTCCTTCATGGTTTATAAAACACAAAAGAGAATAAAAGTAAGATTTACAGTTTATTTTTTGTTTACATTAATTAACCCCCACCAAAAAAAAAAGGATACTCGATTTGAGTGTCTTCTTCTTTGTTTAATGATGTGAACTGAGTGATAATGGTATGCTTTGTATGAGGTGTTTTCTTCATGATTTTTTAATGAGCCTAAAAAATATAAATTATGCTTAGAACCCTTCACATATTAATGAGCATGACAATAATAGAAAGTGAGATTCCTTGAAGAAATAACTAATATAAAGGGTAACAACTTATTTCAAACTAACAAAACCATTGTAAGTAAATACAAGTAGATATGTTATTAGGATTTTGTATAGTTGTTACAGGCTTTTCTTACACAGTCAGATACTTGGGTCCACCTTGCACTTTGGGAAGCCTCTATGAGCCATAGTATTATTCCTAGACCTCCTTCGGTGGTGCCCACAACCCTACACCTTCTCCTCTCCAACATTAAATTCATTTACGCTCAGCCTTACCTGGTGTTTACACCATTGAAGATCCTTCTTGTTGGACATGGCTATATCCATTTGAATTCTTCACCTTTGTGCATACCCATACTCGATTATTCCCCTACTTGACAACTCTAATGCCACGACAAAGAGCCAAATCCTGTTGAGGGTCCTCTTCTCAAGTAGCACAAGGATCCCAGTTTGCAACACTGTGATGATAACAAAGCTAAGAACTAAATATCAACCTTCCCAAGGGTTCCATGATAATATAATGGGTTGCCACTTTTCATGCCATGGACAATGAAACTAAGAACTTGTTGTGAAAACTTGTGCCCAGATTGAGCATACAGTGTTTAAGTATTGGCATGAAGGATTAAGTCCTTAATGAGATCACAGCTTTGTCATTATGAGTAAACCTTCAAACCACAACCCAATACATTAAATCCTATTAATCTAAGAATTGAAGACTGCTACTCAAAAGAGCTTATTCTACTGTAAACTACTGCTCAGTAGAGCTTATTCATTTCCTATCTTGTTGTAGCATGTGCCAAAATAAGGCTGCCAGTAGAAATTAGTGAATTAATGCAGCCACCTCATGGATACAATGGTCCTTTCCTCTGTGCTTAGTCATCATGCAAAACTACGAAACCTCGAAACCAAAATGTTTGCAGGATGGAATATTGTCATTGTTGGGCTACAATAGAACCTGTGTACTTGCAAATGAAAAATGTGATCAATTTGGATGCAACATTGGACATGATCTGCCACGATATATGTGTAGCTGTCCTGAAGAGGATTGTTGTGAACTCTGTCAAACCACATAATGCCCCCTTTTCTTGAAACTCCCATTTTTCCATCATATGAGAGCACATAATATTTTCCAAATGATTGTTGTTAAAGGTCTGTATTGGATAGATTAAAACTTGTCACAAGGGAAGCATGATCTGCAATTTTGTCTTTTAAGGAATATTGATTCCATAGTCTTCTATAACCATTATTAGGCCACCACAAGTGCTAGTAATGCAACCCATCTAGCAGTTCTTCACCTAAGGCTCTAAGTGATAGGCCTATAAATAGTTGGGGAATGCAGTCCACTGTCATAGCTACAGAGTTTCCCCTAAGAGATCACATCCACATTATTACAGGAAAACAATTTTGAAGTAGTAATATGTAGTGTAGAGCACTCCTTGTTGGTTATTATGGAGTAGCAAGGCCACCAGACCAAATTCTTCCAACCCTAGGTCACTAACTCTACTATTTCTTATGTTTCAGTAGGGGTAGTGTCTTCCTGGTGTTCTAGAATTTCTTCTGCCCTTACTTGTTTTTTTGGAGTAGCAGGGGTTTGGGTGGTGGTAGGAATGTATCATGTCCTCTTATTTCCTAGAACACAAGGGGGCCTATTTTGATGCCCTCTCATTCTCTTGGTGGTTGGTTTGCTACTAATTATCTCAACATCAATATCACTATACTTCTATGGTGTAATAGAATTTGTCTCTTCTTAATATGAATTAGTAGGTACTTTGTAGCCAAGGGATTCATGACAATATATTCTTCCTCCTTCACAATTGCAATGGGTGGAGTCACACAACATTGGGCTCATTTAGTGAAGTTGCAACCATTGGAGTTGCAATGACTTCTTCCCAGGATTTTCTTGCTTTGTTTAGAGCTTGTACCATGAGTAACCTGATAAGGCCATGGTGAGAGATGAAATATCTTGGTATGTTTGCTTTTTGTGCATGGGCTTCCTTATTTTGCAGGGACTTGAGTAGGAAGTACAACATATTGACATTGTGACAGTGTCTGAGATGGTCAAGGAAACAAATTTTCATATTCCTCTAAGCCAAATGAAGCACCTATACTGTCAGTAACCTAGTGAATTGACTATGGCTCAAAGTTTTTACTGAAAATTAAATATTAGTTTTAGCATTCACTAGATACATAAAGGAACCTCTCAACTGTCTATAAATTCACTAGATAGCTTGTTTATAATGTGGCAATGATACCAACGAAGAAATGGTAAGAGGTTACCATGGTTTAATGTAGACTCTCTGACCCAGAGCCTACACGATCTCCTTGAGGCTTAGTCTACATCATGTCAATATGGGATGTAGCTTGAAAAGTAGAAACAAAGTTAATAGAAAAGTTTGCGAAAAGAAATATAATAAACATTATAAATATGCTTAATGAAAAGTATCGATACCTATGTCACGACTAGAACTTGAGAAGGAATAATCTCTTCAGGCAGCCCTTGATGTGTAGCTCTAACCTGAAAAATACCATAATGTTAATACTCATACCATATAAAATTATGTGACATAAATTCAATTTCAATTTGACGTAAAAAATATAGATAGATAGAAATGAATGTGGCACATGTACATGATCATGTCCATGATCTACAAAATGAGGACCAGGGGTAAGGAAATGTTCTTCTAAGAATGTTGTAAACTGCATAAGTTAAATAAATATATTGGCGTAAGTTTTTGGATCTACTAAATGTATATACACCAAAATAGCTCATCTTATAAATGTGTATTTTAAAATAGATCAAAAAATGCTTGTACATACCTCGCCCATGGTGTGCATTTGTCGTGTAATGGATTTCTCATAGAGGTCTCTACATGAGGATGCATACTCCATAAGCTCATCTCGTTCCATCTCCCTCAACACATCATCTGTAATACTCACAAATGAACAAACTCCTGCACTAGATGAAGGTTGGCTTGTCCCTAAGCCGATTTCCACCCCTCCTAAAGCAGCTGCAATATGTTCTTGTATCTTCTCCCTCATTTGTGAGGCAACACTGGAGATAAGGGATAACTCCTCTGGAAGTGTAACTAACCTAGGTGTTCGAGGTTCTAAACGAGGTGTTGGAGGCCTAAACCCAACATCTCGCATAGCATCAAGTCATTCATATGTACGACCTTTTCCAGCTCCATAGAATTTGGACCCAGTATCTGTATAGTTAGGGTCCATGTGCTCTCGGAACTGAGCAAACAACATTCTAACAAAATATTGTGGCACCTCATCATTATTTGGGAACTTCCCGTATGCATACAGGAACTTCTCATAAATATGGGGTGCAATATTAGGATCATTGAATCTTGCAATCTTCAGACGTTTTTTGTCTTCAGGCCGCAAGTCAAATAGTGACAAGGCTGCTTCTTTAGTGACCTTCCTTTTAACTTCATTGTAGGAGTGGATACCAATCACTGATGCTCTCCTCCTACGCATCATGTCAAAAAAAACTTGGGTTGATGGTCCAACCCCACGATAAGTCTCTATCAAACTCTCCAAATTGTGCAAAACAATTTGGAGACAATTTCGACTAGGGGCAGAGAGATTGCAACTTTGCAATTCATTGCGCAATCTCGTGGAATGCTCCCTCACCCCATCAATAGTAAGTAAGGAGATGGTATCTTCCCAATGCATCTGCTCAGGAATATCACCGGGATGGGTGTAAAGGGGATCATAGCTCGGATTTCGATCAAACTCATGAACCCTATGACCTCTACGCCTAGGAGGGCGACCACCGCCATCTGTAACATGTTAAATTATTGCACATATTAAAAATTAGATAATTTATAAGCAAAATTTGTATTTAAAAAACTTGTCAGGTCATTTGAAAATACGTGGTGGAAAAACTATCTCTTCCTCTTCGCTCATACTAGGATGGTTCCTTCCGAGGAATGAACGTCTCTAACACCCCCTATACAAAACATTAAACTGTTTTATAACACAAGTACATCAGACACACAATAAGTTTCACATTAAACATACATCAAACAATAAATTTTCCCTTAGATTTTACCTGGAGGAGAAGTATCCAAGTGTGGGATGGATGCCACAGGCTGAGACATTGTTCTCCTTTGCCTCTCACCAGCAATAGGGCCAACCCCAACTCCTACATTTTCACCTATGGAGCATAATTTTTTCACATTAAACACATGTCATTTGAAAAAAAAAATCACCTATTCAACATTGAATATAACGTAAAATTGAACGTTTTAACTAGAAATTGATCTAATGTGTACCTATACCATGTATAAGATGATCCTCAGAATGGGCTCTATGAAATTGGGGGCGAATGGGAACAGGTCTATGGGGCTCCTCTTTTTCGATTTCCTGTCTGGGCACACGAGTCATATGAGTGCGTCCACCTGTGCAGGAAAAAAAAAATTCACATTAACCAAATTTTCACAACGAACAATAAATATAATCTACTTGAAAACATGACATAACTAAACAACCAATGTACCTGATAATCCTCCTGTCATGGAGGGGTCTTTGTAGGGCTCTCCTGACATCATTGTTGCTATAGTATCAAATCAAATTTCTACCCCTCATAAACAAAATAGAAAACAAATTATCAATCGACAGTCATGTCATCAGCTAAAAGGTCAACAAAGATAGAATTTGTGGATTTATCTAAGATGGTAAAGCAGCTAAAATGGATGCGGATTCACCTGAAATAGAAGTAATTGAAGGCATAGACTAAAGGTGTAACTGAAGGTACAGACTGCGGATTGATGAAGCTAGTTTGAGAAGAATACAGTGCGGATACTTACAAGGTTACAATGCAAATATCGCAAGGGTTGTGATGAATTCTGAAGTCTAATGAAAGGAAGGTAAATTTGTGATTTACCTTCCTATAATAAAAGTATTACTTCTGCTTAAATCATTTCTTTCCTGTACACTTTGGTAATTGACTTGATGAAGGATTAATTAAGAAGAATACATAAGAAAACAATCTCACAAGTAATTATCAAGAAGAGAATTTATAACCCCTCCAGGTTCTCAACATGGTTTTAGTGCTATGGAAAAAGATGATCACCTTATGGTTTCAGAGGAGTGGGATTCCCTGGGCATTGTCTAATCATTATAAGTTTTGTATTTGTTTTTTGGAATTGGGTGAAAAATTTTGGGTCAGATCTTGTTCTTTGTTTTTTGAAATAGGTTTTTGACTATATATATTGTTAAACACCATGTTAAGCACACACATGGTGTATAAGAAGAATAAATACACACACACACAAGACACTCAACACACAATGAAAGATAAGCATGAGGCTTTCTTATTTTCCAGTATACAAAGATGTACATTTATAATACAATGGTGTGACTCTTGGTTTCACATTCCAAAGTCACTTGGACTCCATTGTGACTTTTCGCATTCCACACCTACCCATAGAGGATTAGGTGTTCCAACATCCCCCCTTAATCCGAAAGGGGTATGTGTGAGTCCAAGAAAAGAGTTGTAATACAAATCTGCAAATTATACATGGCAGCACTTGGGCTGAATCAACTCTCTGAAATGTTGGAAAAAAGAGGTGGTTTGAGGATGACCACCAACACTGGAACGCAAAACATGTTGCATTTCCCGGAACTCTTCCAAAACTGGCAAGAAGCTGAAATCTTCTGCTAGAGGAATTGTCCCTCATAAAAAAGGGAGACCTTAAACCTAAAACAAGGGATGTATACTAGAAGGGATGTATACTACCTGTGATGGTTTTAGGATTACCAACAACTCTGGAATGCTTTGAAGCATTTCCTGGAACTCAACCAATGCTGGCAAGAAGCTGAAGGCTACTAAGCTGAAGGCTTCTACTAGAGGAAGTGTTCCTCATATGAAAGGGAGACCTTCGACCTAAAAGAAGGTAGGTCTACTACCTTTGACGGTTTTAGGTTATCCACCAACCAAAGATGATGGTTTTAGGTTATCCACCAACCGAAGGCATGCTCATGGGAATCCATGTCTCTAGCTACATCTCTGAATTTGGAATGACGAATTGTGGCTCAGGCTCGCTTGAACTGTTGTATCTCTGGCTACAATTTTGAACATGGAATGAGAGATTGTGGCTCAGGCTTGCTTGATCTGTCGTCGAAGCTTGTACATGACCACCATTTTCCCCCCTGTCAGGGACAAGGTGAAATGATGGTGAAAACTCAACTGCAAGTTTGTTCAATATCCGTGAACATGTTCTGACATGCGACTTAAACATCTTCTTGGCTGTTGATGCCCATTGCCAAGAAGCAATCCATCCAAGATGAATCTTTGTTCTTGCAGGAGGCTTGTTTCTGAAGCATCTGTCTAAAGAATGAGTGTGCCGACCACAGTGCTTGCATGGATGAAGATCAAAACAGTGATCTTTCATGTGGCCAACTCGATCACAGTGTTGGCATTTTACAATCTTTTGTTGTTGTGGAAGTGAAGCAAGATCTGGAACAGCTGCAGGTGAACTGTCATACAGGAATCCGGAACTCTGAAATATGATGGGCTTGGTGTAGTCTGGAATATGAAAGGACACATCCTTTTCATATCCAAGACCATTTTGGTTCTTGTTGTGGACAAGGTCTTCCCAAGGTCTGATGATGGGCTTGAGAAGTGCAGGCTGAACTGCTGCATCTACATGTAAATATGCTCTTGTGCAAGGAACTGAATGTGGACCAACTGTAACTTTATCTTCTTTCTTCTGATGAGATTCCTTCACAATATTCTGAACAGAAACAGGTTCAGAATGGTGACTCTTTTGCTGAAGTTCGTCTTGTTGGAGCTGAGATTCCAACTGCAAAAACTCAATCTTTTCTTGTGCATCTTGCAAACAACTTTGAATTCTACAAAGAGCATCCTTACTCATTTTTATCATGTCATCAACATTGGAATGAATGAGGTTATTCAACAACACTAATGCCTCATTGATTTTAGCCATTTCAACAAATTAGGCTCAAAAATTGAAAGGGTGTCGGCTTCAACCGAAAATGCGCCCGTTTACAATGTGATTCAATCTTCCTTCAAACAAATACAAATGATTCCAAAGAATTCTCAAAGTACAAAATATGTTGATTGCAACTATGAAGAAGCAATACAATACAATATTTCTGCAAAAATATTTGAATGTGCAGCAAAAACACTTGTGCAAGAGGCCTTTGAGGTAGCTGACTTTTCTTCTTCAAAGAGCTATTTTGCACCATTAACAACTCGATTCAACTTAACAAAAGAAGGAGATATTTACAAGATTGGATGCTTGACCTTGCTGCAGAATGAAGTAGAGCTTAAGAGAAACTCCACAAATCAGAAATTTTGTGTTCAAACAATGAATGCCACTGCTGTTCAAAATGAGGACCAAATTATCATCAAATGTAAATCTCTTCAGAAAATCACCCTTCTATCCATGCCACAAATCACAATGCAAATCTTCTCGTTTCTCTATGTATTCAGTCCATTTGCTTAATATGCCATTTCTCATTGCTGCTGCTCATTTCCTCTTCTTCCTCTCTTTCTCTCTCTCTGTTGTTTTTTTTTTTTTTTAATTAATTAAAAAATAGATTAATTAAAAATGGAAATTAATTAAAAATGGAAGAGAAGGGGATCAATTAAAAGGGAGGTATTCAAAAAGGGAGTGGGAGAGTGGGGAGAATTTTTTTTTTAAATTAATTAAAAAATAGATTAATTAAAATTGGGAATTAATTTAAAATGGGGGTGATTTTAAAAAAGGAGGGAAATTTATGGTGGAGGGAGGGAATATTAAAATAAATTTAAAAAAATACAAAACAAATTTAAAAGAGGGATTTTATAAACATTGGGAGAGAGGGATTAAAAAAATTTAAAAGTCAAATTTGGAATTCGTTGTAAGATGGTGCGTAAGGGAAGAGATTCATTTTGCAATGGAGAGGGGTCGGTTATATCAGGGAGAGATGGAAGGGTCGTGGGGAGATTTATAAGGTGTGAGGCAGAGTGGATGGCAAGGGATACGAGGCGTAGGGGGGGGGGGGCGGGGGTAGCCGTGGGGAATGAGTGAGGGAGGGCGTAGTGTGAGGGGGGGGGCCGGCGTAGATAGGGCCGAGTAGGGAGCAGTGTGAGGTGAGGTGGGTGAAAGGGAGTAGGGTTCGATGGGTAGCGGGTTTAAGCGGGTAGAGAGGGAGAGGTCGGGTGAGTAAGGTCGCGCTGTGGGTTGAGAGCCGTGAGGCCGAGGGGAGGGCGGCTCTATTGTGAGAAGGGCGCACGGTAAGGAGTCTGTGTATGGGAAGTAGGGGTGTATTGTATGCAGGGTGGGGGCAAGGGAGCGGTGTGAGGGGGTGGGTGTGTGCGTATTTTAAAAAAGGGAGGGAGAGCTCACAGTAAGGGGAGGGTGGAGTGTTGAGAGTTTGCAGGTGGTAGGGGGTAGGGTCGAAAGGCCTGAACCAATTTTTTTTTTTTTTTTTTAATTACAGCAGAGGGGAGACTAACTTTAAAACGGCAGCAGAGAAATGCAGTCCAGAAGCTCAGAAATTTTCACCAAAAACTCCAGACTTTTTCAGAATATTACATAGGGCGATATAGCAACAGAAAATTGGAGAATTTGTGGAGTTAGAGAACTCAGAAATCTCAGAAATTTCTTCAAAAACCCTCTTTAAACTATTTTCCAGCAGCTTAAAAATGAAAAATTTAAAAGTCAGAAATTGCAGGAAAAATAAGCAGTGAGAAAACCTTCAGATGCACAATGTTGCTCTTCTTCAAAACCAGTGCTGCCAATTTCTGAATGCTTCTTCTTTTCAAAGTAGATTTCTGAATGCTGCAGAAAATCTTTGACGAATGAATGCGGAAAAAAGGACTGTTGTAGAAACTCTCTAAAATGCTGCAAAGACACCAAGAATTTTTTGCAGATATGCACAGACCATAAACACAAATGGCTCACTCAATTTGGAGCAGGGCCAGCAATCGCCCGCTCTGATACCATGTTAAACACCATGTTAATCACACACATGGTGTATAAGAAGAATAAACACACACACACAAGAGACTCAACACACAATAAAAGATAAGCGTGAGGCTTTCTTATTTTCCATTATACAAAGTTGTACATTTATAATACAATGGTGTGACTCTTGGTTTCACATTCCAAGGTCACTTGGACTCCATTGTGACTTTTCGCATTCCACACCTACCCATAGAGGATTAGGTGTTCCAACATATATAGATTTCACTACTCAAACTTGTGATTCAAACAAATCCCTACCTGATTCTAGGCTAATTAGATAAAAAAAATATGCCTGAAAACCTTCTAAAAATGTTTTGGGATGCCTTAGGTACCTTAGCTTGGGAGTCAGCTTCATTCAGTGATCCAATTTTGCACCAGTGTTATATTATGGTAAGATGTTTTTAATTTGGCTTGATAACTATTGAATGAAATTTATGTATAACATATATTTGACAAAAGGTAAATCCTAAATGTTTTCAAGTTTTCGTTTGTTTATTAGAATGGGTGGAAATTTTTTTTTTGGGTAAAATTGAGGTGGTCTTCCACTTGATTTACCACTCCTCTTGCAATGGGAATGTACGAGGATGTGCCATTGGATTTCTTTGCAAAACGTTTATCATTTATCCTTCTCATTACGAGTGTCTTCATACAATAAAACTAAAGTAAATGTGGGTGCAAAATATAAAAACTTACTAATTTTTATGCATGCCTTGCTCACTAAGATGAATTTCCAAAACAAGAAGTGCCCAAGACAAATTTATCTCCTCTCATCAAAAAATTTAGTGACCAATCAATGAATGAATGAAAATCACATTTCTTCTACAGGAATTTCCATTTGGGATTATTTCCCTTAGTGCTCAGATGACCTAACACATCACTTGTTGGATGATGTGAATCCTGGCGTCCAAACTAGTAGTGGGGGATCCTTTCATTTATCAAATCAAGCTTCTACCTCCCCAAATTCTCTTCCTTCATCTTGACATGAAATTTTTCCTATAGGTACCAACTCCCTAAATGATCCTCTATCATCCCAACATGATGTCAGTTTTTAAGCCACCACAATCTACTTGGATTGCATCCTTTATGACTCCCTCCCATCTCACAAACACTCTATCCTCCCAAAAAATGTTAATCCCCCTCCATTTTCGGCGACATAATCTGGGTTTGTCACTGTCACAAGAAATCCACAATCCCTCACATCTGATTTATTTTTGGTGTAGCCATCATCTGAACTACTAGAATGGTTTATTGGGAGTTTCCTTTAGTTAAAACTACTAAGTGGATAATTCAACAAATAACAAATGAACCCTCTAGTGTAGTAGTATTTTGAACCACCTACCTTGGGACTAGAAGAAATACAAAGGAAATGTCTTAAGAGGAAAATGGAAGATCCCAAAATTATCCTAAGAGATATTAGACGTAATGACATACAACATATGGATGACTCCACCATTGTAGGTCAATCGTCCAACGTAAGCTTGTTGATTGATTATCTAAATAATTGGATGACAAAGAAGTTTCTTTTAGTGCTAGGATACTCTCTACTTTTCCTCATAATTTCCATAATATTGTATTCCTAGGTCACTTCTTCAAGGGTTAACACGAGAAAAATAGTGCATAAGCAATGGTTTTGGGGTAGTTAAGCCTTATACCTTGAGAGTTGGAGAATAAATTTGACAACCATTCTGAGAAGTTATAGGTCATCCCCATCTCGATGCATATGCTAGGACTTCCTATTCATCTCTATTTTATAAAAAAAAAAATCAAAAGATAGGAAATAGTTTGGGGTTTTTCTATAATGTGAACTTCTCAGTTCTAGTGAGCAGATATATGGCCATGGCCAAAACCCTGGTGGGTCTAAACCTGGCGTAGGGTGTGGGAGACTTCATCACCATAAAATGAGACAAATTATCCTATTACCAACCACTTGACTATGATTTTTTTCCATTTGAGAGTACGAAATGTAGGGTATATGAACATTTGGTTGTGGATTGTACCACTACTAGGGCTAGGAAAAATTGGGTGTAGAGGAAGAAGACAACCATAAAAGTGATAACACCATATTTAAATCCAGATATCCCCACCTTTAGGTTAGATCCTATTTGAAAACCTCCATAGAACATCATTGCTACTTTCATGGTGCCTTTAAAGACACCAGTTCCCCTAGTTCCAAGTTCACCAATACCTCTTCCAACATTTCCTATTCTTTTATATGAGGAGACTCATCTAGAATCAACCTCAGAAGCTATCTGATATTTATTTGAAGCCATTAAAATTATTTCCTTCCCTCCTCCCCCTCAATTATCTCTCTTTTTCTAGTGCCCCTCTTATTTGTTTCAACTTTTTCTCCTTATATTCATTACTTTGCACCCACACACATTATGGAGCTTTTATGATTTTTTATTTCCTTTTAGTTCCTCTGCAACTCACCACCCCTCAAGGTCATTCCCATCACCCCTTTAAACCCCCTTCCCAAAAGCCTTCCTCCCTACTCCACATTGGACTCTTATCCCCCCTCTAAGTCTCCTAAACTCTAACTCGAATTCTCATTCTTAAGGCATGGTTACAATCTATGCTCCTGAAATAAAGTAGAAGATACCACTTTCTACAGAACCAAAACCATATATCAGCCCCTATAACTCTTTATGGGGAGGTTAGTATGACTCTATGGGGATAGATGGCTTAAACCCAAGGTCAAAGGCACAAAGAAAATATCTCTCGAGCTCAAAGTTAAGCAAAAAGGGAGATTAGAAGTGCAAAAAAAATAGATATATTACACCTTCTTAGAGTGTATTCCCTTGCATAGGCTCCCCAATGAAGCTCCTCTCATTAAATTGTTGGGTATTTAATAACCTCATAAAAATTGGTCATTCATTTTCTAGTGGAGTCCCATTTCTCCTAGTTAATCTTTCTTTAAGAAACCATGACGTATGGAGATAATTTTTCACAA
The DNA here is from genome assembly GCA_034641835.2 of Pinus albicaulis. Classification (NCBI taxonomy): domain Eukaryota; kingdom Viridiplantae; phylum Streptophyta; class Pinopsida; order Pinales; family Pinaceae; genus Pinus; species Pinus albicaulis. The sequence goes on from CM076581.1 coordinate 797,066,369, forward strand.
ATACTCTCTCATTCCCTTGGTGGGTGGTATTTTCCATCAATTGATGCTATTGGAAGATAAAGAGGTTTCATAACTAGATGGAACTCCCATGAGATGAAACATACCTATATGGTCCATAAAATTGGGATTGATTATTGAGCTACAATCACAATAATTGTACTTTAATTCCCTCTTCTAAAACCTATATGGACTTCATATTGATAGGAAAATATTATGGAAACAAACTTTCTATCATCCTCGCTATGCTATGGAAGCACAATTTTATGGGGTGATCATAACTTAGTTATTGGGGCTATTGAAGTCTAGGGCCTTAGGGCCCCTGGAGATCCATTATCATACCATCTTCTAGATCTCATAGAGAGAGTAGGACTAGTGGATGTCCATCCTACAAAGATATCAACCACATGAAAAAATATTGGACTCATTGAGGCCCAAATTGTAAAATTACTAAATCATTTATTGATCTCAAAACAACTACTAGAAGAAATTCTTTGTATTCATCAATGGATGTTTTTGGGGGGAGAATTCGATCACTACCCAATTCTATTAGAATAAGTTTCCACTACTCAAAATTTTCCCATCATGTTCAAATTAAATCCTCATGCCTCAAAGACCCCTCTTTTTCACAAGCTATTAAGGATATTTAGAGCCCTTATGACCTTGCACACAAAACCTCTCCTATGATTTTATTTCAAGAAAAAATGAAAAAAAATCTAAATCACAATCTTGAGCTTTGGAAAAAAAGAAAGGATCAATAATATAAATATATATTTGAGATGGAAGCTTATATTAAATAAATATTGGAGAGTGATGGGCTAGGTATATTCTTATAAGATAAGAGGGCCTTCCTAAAATCTATGAAATATACATAGGGTGAAATCTGTGAGACATGCATGATGAAATGATTTAAGAAATCTCACAGCCATGCATGTCTTGAAAAATACCTAGTTAAACAAGTTTTAGTCCAACTTACTAATTCTTAGAAGGAAATACTCCCACATTTCACCAACTAAATTACATTATACAAACTCAAAAGAGCAGCATTGCCTCCACTTGGAATTCAACTAGGAACAATGCACATACCAATCATGTTTTTGAAGTATGTTAGTCATGGGGAAATTAGTTTGTTAATGAGCTTGCTCCAAGTCATATAATACTAAGTGAATACATTCAGGTTAGCCATAAAATGAAGTATTTTTTATTGTTGAAAGTGCAGGGTCTACTGTAAAACGCATGCAAGCTAATAAGAAGGGAAACTAAGTTCAACACTATGTTTTGCACTTACTCTGTTAATGATGGTTTAACCAGTTTGTTTTCCTGTTTCAGTCCCTTTTGTTGAGAAGCATGGTTGTGATGCTTGGCATGCAAGTAACACTGTTATTCCATGTTCTGGGCATCATAGAAAAATATACATCTTGGTATTTTGGCTGGAAATCATAGAATAGGTCCCCTGTTTGTTTCAGACATGGTAATAACCTTGCTGGAGTTGAGAGAACAATGTTTCAGTTGTCCAGAAAAATCAATACACATATTGTGCAATCTAACTTTCATGTCCAACAAAGCCCCATCCTACCCAATATATGGTACAAGGTATTTTTTTTTACAACATTGTTACAAATTCTAGAAAAATATAAATGCCTTTTAATTTGATCAAATTAGAGAGGATAAAGCTTAATATACATCCACAAATTGATGTGCAAGAGATCGGTGTTGAACTAGCAACCTGTACAAATGGATTTTTTTTATACCCTTCCTCTATTACCAAACCCAAAAAACCCTTATTTTCTAATAAACCTTCAAGTATTTAGTTTTTATGTCTTAGGAGACCCTTATAATGATCCTCTTTTAAGTGGAGAAGTGAGAAGGGATTTTAATTTTATAGGTCACAAATAGAAGTGTGTCACCCCGCATGGATTACACGACCCTGTAGATAACCATGTTCTGTAGCACACATCACGGTCAAGTTGTGCATTCACATGGAAAGACAACACTTGGCAATCCTAAGCAAAGATAAATTTAATGTAATTGGGACTAGAAGGTGGGGCCAAGGTAATGCATATCTTACAGATCCTTTCTTAAGGACTCAATAGGATCTGTGTAGCTCCAGATACATCTAGAGGGGATAGGTAAGTAGTTTTGGGTGTCTTAATGGCCAACTCTAGGGAATTTTACCTTCTAGAGCAAAGATATTAAGCCAAAATTGTTAAACATATGGATAAAACCCACAAATAAATATTACATCATACTATATAGAGTCTCTGAGAAGATCAGGTGGAGCTCCTCGATAAGGAGTTGCAATATGTGTGTAGATGCATGTAATGTATGTGTTCATATGGGGTCATCATTAGGCTTGTCCAATTTCATAACAATCCTGGGTGTTGCTATTAAACTTTTCATTTAAATTCACTTCATGAATAAAGAGAACCTTCCAATGTATCGAAGAGTTAAAGCTTCAAACAGATCCATGAATCCCAGAATGGGAAATGATATCTACAACAAACCTCATCATAGACTGGACATGTAAAACATAAGTGGTTCATGTTTCTTGTTAAACATACCATTTCATATTTTGGGATGTCATGATTGCCTCAATGCCAAACTAATGAGAGCAAACCTGAAGCTGTCTCAGGTATAATTTTAGTCCAAAAGGGAGATTAATAAAACCCAAATGATAAATAAACTATTTATGTCTTTAGATATATGTAAAAATAATGCATACACTTGACTTGCGAAGTTACATGAAGATCTACCCAAGTAACTCTTAACAGGTAGATTAAATGATGGTTATGATCACCTCCTTTGCTGAGAAACAAGATAAAACATCCACAAAATAACAGAAATAGGGAAACAACAACCTTTGACACAGTGAGTTATTTTGGAAACATCTGCATCAAGCTCTTCAGGAACGCATCTTCAAGGCTTACATCTTTCAAAATTTTGTAGAGCCAATAAGCTTTAAGGACTTATAGCTGCCTCTTTGATTTAATAAAGCCAAGACAGTGCGAATCCTCCAATTTCTATACAATCCAATCATTTTTAATGGCTTCTTAGATCACATAAATTGAGAGTGATAATGGGTTTAGGCTTAAAACTGGGGATTTCACCCAACTTTTGTGATCGAAAAATTAACAGAAGATATCTGTAGGAGTTACAAGAACATGCGATTTATTATTATTGCATAGAATGAAATACTGGAGGACAAAAAGCAAAGCCATATGGTGACAAGCGGAGAAGAACCACCGGACGGGGTTTATATGTAAGGCAACAAAACCGCATCTCTGAAAAAATAAATATTCAATGCTCAGCTGAAGACACTTATCTGGCTGGATAGATGATAATGATGGCTCGGCGGCGACAACTCCAGTCTAAACGACAGTGAAAATGACAGCCTGAAAATGTAAACTAACAGTGCAAAATGTCGAGCGAGCTAAGAAATTTGGGGTTTTACTATAAGAATAAAACTCTCGGACGAGAGTTAAAAAAAACTCTCATCCGAGAGTCTTCCTGAGAGTTTATTTAAACACAACTCTCGGACGAGAAAATACCTAACTCTCATCCGAGATAATTTTAACTCCGGTTAAGCCAAATCAAACTCTCGGCTAAAATATTAAAAATCTCTCGGACGAGAGTTTTAAAAACTCTCAGCCGAGAAATAGAGTTGGCTATTTTCTCGGACGAGAAATTAAAAATTTCACCCAAATTCTAGCCCTCCGCCAAAAAATGTTTCCCAACTTCGGGATTTCACCCTCCCTTGGGTTTAATATTATTTTGTTGGATTTATAATCTCTTGTGATTTTAGTATTAATCCGTTGGGTTATTATTCCCTTGGGTTTATAATATCAATTCCTTAGGTTTTTTAATCTAAGGGTTCATATTCCTAGAGTATAATATTATTTATAGCGTTTATAATATTAATCATAGGGTTTAATATAAATACTATGGGTGTATAATCATGGTCAACGTCACACTGTGACAATTATTGTCTCAATATGAAAATAAATCATGCTCAACCATTGTCAACCATCGTCAACCATGGTCGAATTTGGCCTTGCGGCAGAGATTGTCTCAATATTAAAATCAACCATGGTCCAACGTCACATTGTGACAAATATTGTCTTAATATGAAATTAAACCTTGGTCCAACGCTACAGTGTGACATGGACATCCATGGTCAACCATGGTTAGTCATGGTCAATCATTTTCAACCATGGTAAACCATAGTTAACCATAGTCCAACGTCGCATCTTAACAAATATTGTCTCAATATGAAAAGAAATCATGGTAAACCATAGTGAACCATTGTGACAAAGGTTGTCTCTTGGTCCAACGTCACATTGTGACAACCATGGTCATCCATGGTCCAGCGTCGCATTGTGATGATGAATGTCTCAATATGAAAATCAACCATGGTAAATAATGGTCAATGATGGTAAACCATGGTCAACCATGTTTATTTTAGGGTTTATAATATTTATCCCTTAGGTTTAATATTTTTCCCTGCATTTTTAGTGCTAATCCCTTTTATTATTCCCTATGGTTTATTAAGCGAAGGTTTCATATTCCTAGGATATAATATTATTCATAGGGTATATAATATTAATATTTGGGTTTAATATCAATCCATTGGGTTTATGATCATAACCAACCTTGGTCCAACATCACATAGTGACAAATATTCCCTCAATATGAAACCAACCAACGTTGCATTGTGACAACGATTGTCTCATTATGAAAATCAACCATGGTCAACCATCTTCCAACGTCACATTGTGTCAAAGATTGCCTCAATATGTAAAACAACTATGGTCACATTATGACAAAGAATGTCTCTTGGTCCAATGTCACATTGTCTGAACTGAATATGGGAAAACTAGTTATTGCTATGCTAGCTCCCTCATCAATATTAAAAATGTGTGAATATGATCATCTCAAGTTAACCACATGTGAAGGGGTTTATGTGTCAAGTTTTATGTGTTTTTGATGGTCAAATTATGAGTTAATTAACTTTTAAAAACTCATATATAGCAATTGAAATGCATAATCATAACACATAGCAATCACATAATACCATGGATGATAATGGAGTTCACCACTCCTGGGCTACATCTCCATGGACCTGCTTCAACTAGCTAGGCCCTCTTGGGATTAAGAGTAAAATGTTTGGTTACATGCACCTGTAGTGCTCCAATGTACTTTAAAACTGCTCCATTGGCTTCAGAGCACCCAAAAACCCCAAAAATGACTATTCAATCTCTGAATTTGGTATCCAATTGATCTAGGCTTGACCTCCCATCCTGGTGGCCATGGGCTTGTTTAATCTCCAAAGTAAAAAAAACACTTTCAGAAGTGCTCCAACGCCTCTACAAATTGAACCACTATGTTCATAGCATCAAATACATCTAAAATGACTCTTCTTGAGCCAAGATTGGTCTTCAACTGATCTGGGCATGGCCTTCCCTCCAGGTGGACCTAGGCTTCAAAATTATTCAAGTGACCAAAAACACCTATATAATTGCTCCTCTGCCTCTCTAAGTTGTTCTGATGGATTCATATCATGTCAATCTACTAGCAATGACTATTCCTTAGCCAAAATTGGTCGAAAATTTATCTAGATAGGCCTCATTAAATTTCACCCTAGATTCTGCCTCTAAATCTAGAGAAACTCCAGATAACTCCGCCAAACTTGGCCAATCCGCCAAAAATGGAGGAACCATCAAAATTTCCACCAACTTAAACTGAGAAGTAATTAGGGGACAAGTGCGTATTAAAAATCAGATTAATGCGCACTAACCGTAGTTATATTGAGTGCTTGGTCTAAGCCATGTGGCGCGGTCACATAGGAGGAGGGTTGGCCAGTGGGGTTGGCCCCCTCCTTCCCGCCATTGGTCGAATGCATCTTGTTCAGATCAAATTTCGTGGCCATCCTTTACAAGGAATTGTTCGCAACCTATTGGTGAAGCACAAAAATAGTTGGGGGGAGGTCACAATGTCGAACCCCAACCTTCGCCCCTTCATGCATTGTTTTGCATTGTTATGAAAATATGTGCCCAAAATTTAATACACGCTCCATGCCCAAACTTTAATAAAGACTATGAACTTTGGTTTAAACAATATGCGGACTTCTCCATATTAAATATGCCTCCAACCATTTAATTAGACTTTGGTTTGGACTTTGCAATATATATATGTGGAATTAATAATAAAGTTTCGATTTAAATATTATATATATGTGTGTGTGTGTGAGTGTGTGTATGGTTTTATAAACCATATATATATATATATATATATATATATATATATATATATATATATGTATATCTGTTAATCCATCCTTAAATAAAAAAATAATTCCAACACATAAAAATCATCATGAACCCAAATTCAACCTTGGAGGACATTGGTAAAATTTAACATTCACAAACCAAACTGGTGAATCCTACAGTGACACTTGTCATAGTCCCATTGGGAAAAAACTGAAGAAGGTTCCTTGCATGCTGATTAGGCTGCCATGTCATCAGTTTGTACCTGTTCTGCAATTTTTTTTTTAAATTGCATATTTTGAATGGCAATCATAAGGCTATAACTTTTTCATCTGAACTCAGTTTTCGATGAAACGAGTTGCATTGGATTTCTGGTGACGGGTTGATTGTTTTCTTTGTGGTTTGGTGAAATTCTAAGCACTTTTAATTTTGAGCTAATTTTTTCCCCTAATCCAGATTCTGATCATTGTCACAACCATGGTCTAACGTCACATTGTGATAAAGATTGTCTCAATATGAAAATCAACCATGGCCAACCATTTTCCAACGTTGTATTGTGAAAAAAGTTGTCTCAATATGAAAATCAATAATGGTCAACCATAGTCCAATGTCGATGTTAGAAAAATTATATATTACAGAGCAATGGAACACATAAAATATGCGGAAAACACAAGCACACAAAACACATAAAACTAGAGAGACACAGATATATGTGGTTCACAAATTTTGGGTTACGTCCACCCCGAACAGTTAGTCCTTCCTTTCTATTATCCATCAAAATGAAGAGACACAACCTGCAGCAGATCCGTTGCAATATCCTATGTTCTCTCTCACAATCTCCCTATATGTTTCTCGCTCTGAGAATACACATACAATACACAACCGCAATACAATACCTTCATACAAGCGAGGGGTTGCCTTCTAGGGAAAAAATAACTAAACTAAACATAAATTCTATCATCAAATCATCCGCCTAATGAATGGCCCAAATTGACTAGAAATTACTATACTTTTACAAGGAAATTTTACATCTATTTTTAGCTTTGGGGGCATTTCCCCCGAAACCCCCCACCAAAGGGGCTGTAAAAAGCGCGAGCCCGCGCCCTCCCCCCATCCCCCCGGACCCCCGGGCAGCGTACAGTTACGGGCGGCGTTGTCGCCCCTTTTAAGGTACAGGGGTCCAAAGCTGTGATACAAAGTAAACAAGATAATCAGGCTCCACACCCAACAATCTCCCACTTGGAGACTGATTGTAGCAACTCCATCGTTGCTTCATTTGTTGGACAATGACTCCTCTTTGGACATGGCTATTCCTCATCTTCATCATCATCCTTGAAGACCAATTTAAACTGAGCATATTCTCAGTTTCTCCCTGAAAATGTGAAGCTAGGTTACACTTTTTGCCCTTTTTTGAGAAAAAAATTTCATTTTTTTCTGTTCTTCAACTTTCTGCAAACTATAACAATTTTTCTGTGTAGAATTTCATTTTGCGATAAAAAAAAAAAAGTTGTGAGAAATTTTGTTAGCTTTCTATTACTTATTTTTTGAAATTTTTTTATGGAGATTTGATATGTCAACTTAGCGTTTCTTTGAGTGTGTGTTTCTTAACAATCAAAGGATTCATAAGAAGTCATGTTATGACGCAATGTTGTATTCATTGAAAATTTGTGTTTTTGAAAAAACAAAATGTGTTACAACAATCTAGACAGAGTTTACCTTGTTTTAGCCATATTTACAAAGCCAATGGATGCATATCATAATTACTAGAATTTTTTGAACTGGTCCAATACGAAAAACTGCGTATTTTGGATATGTTTCGCGTCGCAAGAAATTTCTTAACATATAAGTTATAAACTAAAAATCTAAAAGCTACCCATTAGAGACGATGAACCAATGTAATGCCCCATAATTCTCTCAATTTTTTTTACAATGTATTTTGGGAGATACAAAATTTTGATTTCACTGAATTATAATGACCCTCGGAAATTGTTTGCACCCATTTTATTAGAAAAATAATTAAAATTAATAAACGTTTATGAAATTCCATAAAAGTTATATTTCCTGAAAGTAGATTCAATTATGAAAATGCTTGTCTTGGTTCCGACAGTTAATTAACAACCTTTCATGGAGTTTAATCAATCCAAAGTTGCAGAACTATTTTCAGAGCATGGTTTTTGCGTAATTGGTGACGCGTTAGTTCGGCCGAACTTTTAGTCCAAGTTTGGCCGAACAATGTTTTCCGCTTAAGGCTCGTTAAATCTAACGTCTTAATAGTTCGGCCGAACTTCTGATCAAAAGTTCGGCCGAACTATTGTATAACTCTCCGTCGGCCAGAAAGTTTTGCGGAGCCCCCCACTAAAACACATTTCGCGTCAATATAAATTGCCGCGAAATGATTCACAATTTTCGCACATTTCGCACACTTCATCTCATTTTACAAAGATCTTGGTTTGGGTTCAAAAAAATTTCTTCAAAGTTTGGGTTTAAAGAATTTTTTTCGAAGACATTTCTTGAAGGCGGCGTGATTTGGGTTCAAAAACTTTTCTTCAAAGTTTGAGTTTAAGAGCATTTCTTGGAAGCAAATTGATTTTACAATTTTGGGTTTAAAGAATTTTTTTGGAAGACATTTCTTGGAGGCGGCGTGATTTTGACAAAAATTGTAAAAAATTTCTTGGACGTACATTCAAAAGACATTTCTTGGAGGTATGTACGTGTTTTGAGTTGAAGTAAATCTTTTGAGCTTCATTTCATTTTTATAAGACATTTTTCTCTCGAATTTTTTAAAGTGTGTTTTGGAATGGAGTATGTATTTTTACAAAACTTTTACACTGAATTTTTTTAAGAATTTTTTTAAATTAAATCTTTTGTGATAATTTTTGTAATTGAGTTATTGTCTAATTTTTTGAAGGAAATTTTTTGAACTTCATACCCTATTATCATGGGAAATCGAAGAACTTGTGCGAGAAAATATGATCGAAAAAAGAGACCCTGAGGCACGTAGAGAAGAGACGAGACAATATCGCAAAAGAAAGTTAGAAGCCCTCTCAAATATTGAAGAGGAAAATCAACCTCAAGCAGAAATTGAAGCAGGTATGTAAATGTAAATATTATGATCTATTGATATATATTTAAAATTTTCCTAATTTAAAATGTGAAGCTTAATTTTTATTTGATGAACTAGTTTGAAAAATATTTTGTTTGATGTAAACAGACAGAGATACTCCTCAAAATATTGAAGAAGAAAATCAACCTCAAGCAAAAATTGAAGCATGTATGTAAATGTAAATATTATGATCTATTAGTATATTTTTAAAGTTTTCCCAATGTAAAATGTGAAGCTTAATTTTTATTTGATGGACTAGTTTGAAAATATTTTGTTTAATGTAAACAGACAGAGATACTCCTCAAAATATTGAAGAAGAAAATCAACCTCAAGCAGAAATTGAATCGGGTATGTAAATGTAAATATTATGATCTATTGATATATTTAAAATTTTCCTAATATTTATTGACATATTTATTAATTTAATTATTTATTGAATATGTACTATTTTTTCGAATATGTACAGATGAAATCACTATCGATAATGAGATGTTAGAAAATGTTGACACTCACACATATGGAGATAAAAAACCTGACCATGTTATACGATATCATGTTGACTGCATTTTTGAAAAGTATTTCTTAAATGAGCAAGTGACAGTTCAGGCTCAAAAGTTGAAAGGTCTCCTATCATCAAAGAAATTAAAAGAAGCGACGACACTATTAGGTATTCAAAAATCAACCAAAGATAAAAAAATGAAAGAAGAGGTGATAAAAAATATGAGTAGTGCTATAAAGTCAATTAAGAGATCTAGAGATAAAGATGTTTCAAATATACGTAGAGGAATACAGATGGCAATGGTTTCACCAAGTACTCAAGAGAATCGTTTGATAACATCTATGACACGAGCACTGGGAACCTCGCAAAAAACTCTGCACAAACATCGAAAATTTCGACTGCAAATAGATGTAAATGATGAACTCGCTTGTTGGAGAGCTATTTTTAGGCAACCATACAAAGATAGACTTGGAGAAAATGTTAAAAAAATAATATATGAATATTGGAAGAACAATTCGCGTGTTTCACCAACTGCAAGACATGTGATGCGAAGAAGAATAGCACGAAATCAGTACGAAGAACATGAAAAACATCTCTTGGCAACCACTCAGATAGATTTATTCAACAAGTTCAAAGAAGAGAATCGTCAAATTCATGTTTCACTCAGTGCTTTTGTTCAACAAAAACCATGGTATGTAAAACCTATCACCGTACGTGACACTTGTTGTTGTCGTTATCATGTGGAATTTGAGTTATATTATGACACATTCCTTGATTTCGGTAGAACATTATGGAAGGATTCACCTCCTCCTTCCACTATCCGTGATTTCATATCTCAAATTCTATGTGAAAGAGAAAGCGATGAACTATTTTAGAAAATGAAATGTGTTGATGGTAAAAGATGCGATGATTGTGGAAATTTGACTAAATTTCAAAACAAATATCATATTGATATAAATTATCAATCATTGTCCAACATGAAAGTGAAATGGAAGAGATATGAATATATCGATACATCGATTCAAGGTGCAAATAGTGTTAAAAGAATCGAATTACGAGAAGACGAAATTTTTCTGATAGACTTTTTGAGAAAGTTTGAGGCAGAAATTTACAGATACACCAAGCATTCCCATAGAGCTCAATGGCAAGACTTGCAATTCAAAAAATCTCATGAAGTTTTTCCACCAGGGACCATTTTGTCAGTGATTGATTTTGCAGAAAACTACACATTTGTTCCACAAAAAGAAATTCAGAGTGAATACTATCACTCTGACCAAGTCTCCATGCTCGCCCATATTCTATATAGACATGCTGAACAAAATGTCGATCATATAGAAAGCACGAGTGAAAATCGACATATCATTAAAGAATATCACTTTTATATCAGTGACGATCGTACACATGATACATGTTTTGTACAACATTGTTTTGGAATAATTTATGATTCATTGAAAAATCGTGGAATAACATTCAATGAACATTGGATATGGTCAGACGGATGCGCAGGTCAATTCAAATCTGAACGATCATTCTTTTGGTTGTGTTGTCTTCATAAGAAAACCTGCATTAAACATTGTTGGAATTTCTTTGAGACTGGCCATGGAAAAGGAGAACATGACGGTGCAGGAGCATGCATAAAACGAGTACTTCGAAGATATCAAATGAACCACTCTGCACGTCGAATTGTGAACGCTGAAGAAGTTGTTCAATGGTGCATCGATGCTCTAAGCCATGAGAAAAAACCCATCAAGAGAAGTGCGAAGGTACATTCAATTTAATTTATATTGGAAATCTAATTTTAACATTGTACATTTATCATGCAATGATTATTTTTAATTGTATTTTGATATCATATTTACAAATTCTTTTTCTAATTTTCCATATAAAGGTTTTTCTGGCATATTGGAATCGAATACGTAGATAGATCAATTGGAAATGACGTTGAAACAATAAAAGGGACTTGAAAATTGCGTTCAATTCAAACAAAATTGTCCAGAAATGTGTTTTCATTGGATAAAAGAAAATATTCTTGTTTTTGTGATGTTTGCATAGACAACACAAAATCCAATGACGTTTGTGAAAACAAAATGTATGTGAATGATTGGAAACATACATAGCTAAATACAAAGGGAAAAATGTCTGTTGCAATGTTTGAAGAAATGCAATCAGAGGAAACTACAATATCATCCGATGGTGATCGAGTTTCTGATCTTGTTAGAGAAGGTAACATTTGAATTACTTTCTAATGATTTAAAAATATAGAAATAAATTTAAATATGCATAATTAAATGTTAAATTTATTTTATTGTGCAGGAGATGTTTTTGCTGTAATTGCACCTATTGACAACGATGAAAATGTGAAGTATTATTTTATGCGTTACACTGAACGAAAAATGAAATTATTACAATACTATAATGATCACGGATTTCAGTATGACAGAGGGTCTATTATATTGAAAGGTTATTTTTTCAGACAAACTCATCAAAGTGGAGACTTTATTTACTTTGAAGACTATGAACCTGATTCCATAAGTTGTCAATATAGTCACTTGGTGTGTGCAGCATGCATAAAGTTGATAGAAGTTCAATCAAAGAAAAAATCAAAAATTAAGAAATGGAAAATGTCAAAATCCGATCATGAACGGATTATTGAGGATGGAATTCCATTAGAATTTTTTTGAGTGAAGTGTCCAACAATTTATTATCTTTGGATTAAATATGTTATAAAACTTCCAGTACTCAACTAAAAATTGAGCTGCTTATGTTATTTGTGGTTTGTACATGTTACAAATTGTTTGGGTACAAGCACATGCTCTAGTATCAACTGAAAGTAGTTTTTCTATACATGTGCATTGATGAAAAATGTTATATGTATTGGATATATATATATATTCTAGAATGAAATTAATTGTTCTTGTATATTAATTGTTCTTGTATATGTTTTCCAACCGTATGGTACAAATTATTTCACTTTATTTTGTAAGGTCAGATTCGGTCCCCATATGGCCTAGCCTCCAAGGGACGAGATAACAAGTGGTTGTCCCCACTTGCCCGAATCTCAGCTTTTAAGTACAATTTTACTGTTTATGGCAAGCATCTTACATGATGTCCTAGCCAAGGATAGATTCTCTTTGTTTCAAGTTTCCGGTAAAAGTTGTCACCGAATGACCTGCTAGGATATTATAAATACTAGCTTTGTAAGATCATTTGGCATTCGAATAAATTCGAAAGTCTTAGAGTCTGTCTAAAGTTTAGTTTCCCTGCTCTGCATCTACGAGAATTTTCTCGATCTGCTTGCATCATGGTTAGTTGCATTGAAAAACTCTTTTTTCAATTAGAGTTCAATTGATACATGGTTAGTTGCATTGAAAAACTCTTTTTTCAATTAGAGCTCAATTGATACATGGTTAGTTGCAATGAAAAGCTATGTTCTTCCTATTGGAAATTTTTTCATTCAAACAAAACTACTTGGAGAGATCAAAAGCAATCTTAAAATTCCAAATGTACTTCAACCATCCAAAAGGGATTTGTGCAACATTACTTGACATGCCATGCCAATTATATAGTGAACAACTATCCAATAGAAACATTTAACATTATATACCACATGTGCCAAATGTAGATTGAAACCATCCAAAACTTTAAAATTTTAAAAACTTTTGATAATATATCGTGCAACATTAAAATATTAAACATCACATGCGAAATGTATATTGAAACCATTCAAAACTTGAGTTTAAAGAACTATTTGATTATATATATCGTTACTTCACATGCCATGCCAATTATAGTTCAACTAGATCCAATAGAAACATTTAACATTATATACCACATGTGCCAAATGTAGATTGAAACCATCCAAAACTTTAAGTTTTAAAAACCTTTTGATTATATATTGTGCAACATTAAAACATTAAACATTTAAAGTTCATTAAATATCACATGCAAAAGGTAGATTGAAACCATCCAAAACTTGAGTTTTAAAAACTTCACATGCCATGCCAATTATAATTCAACTATCCAACAAAAACATTTAACATTAAATATCACATGCCAAATGTAGTTCAGATGACAACATTAATTTATAGATGACAACATTACTTCACATTCACATGCCAAAATTACTAAAACCATCCAAAAATTAAATAAAACAAATTATATAATAACAATGTAATAAAATATGTCCAAAATTTGTAAATCTCGCAAGTATCAAATTGTATCAAGTTTAAAAAATTTTAAAACCATCTAAATTTTGAAATCAAATCTACTGTAAATCATGTCCATCAAATGGAGACGAATCTAGCATCTTCCCTACTATGGTCTCAGTCCGCGCCCTATCCTGTGAATGGGAAACCTACATACACAATGCACATGTAATTGAACATTAAAATTTGATGTTTTAAAAATGAATGAGAATATATATCTATAACTTCATGTAAAAAACAAAATATAACAAAAAAATCATGCAATACCTCATAAGGTTCCCTCTCCATTTGATGAACAGGTTCTCCCATAGGAACATCTGCAGTGGTAAACTGTACAATATACATGTAAAGTTATATATATATATATATATATATTAAAAACTTTAAAATGAAAATGCACGTGTACATATATAAACTTATTTTCAATAATATTAAAAAAAGGAACTAAAGACAACTTGTTCAAATGCTATGGATGTTCCTATCTTCGTCGCTAGAGTCCGCGGATTAAAGAAATCTTCTATAGGAACCTAAATTCAAAAAAATTTAAATAACTCAAAATATAGATCTCTCTCTCTCTCTCTCTCTATATATATATATATCTCAATTTTTAATGGAACTTTTTGAGGTAGAATATATATATATATATATATAACTTTTAAACATAAATTTTAAACTTGTGAAAAATTGTCCATACTTGTGGCTCATCTCCCAATGAAGTAGAAGGTATATCTCATAAGGAAGAAGAAGGTACCGCCATCCCAAAAACATCAGACGGAATCGGTACCTGTTAAAACATTTTATCAAATTATATATATACATACATGTACATGTGTGGCAACAATTATTTATTTTAGAGTCATTTAAAAAACACTAACATACATGTGCCAACATATCATGATGGGCAGACCCATCTGCATCGTTTGAGCCAGAGGTCCCGAACGTAATATTAACATTTTCATCACGCATCATGCTTGAGAACTGCAAATGGTGTTTTAACATATAATCATACATTTTTGTTAGATTAATGTACACATACAAATAAATGTATACATGTAAATACACATGTATTTATTACAAATTGTACACATGTATATGTAAAAATATTTTCAAACCCTAAGATCACTAACATATACCGTTCTGATGCCTTCTTCCTCATAAAAAATTAAGTCTTGCAAACCATTGTGACAATTTTTTGTGTATGTTCGGAGATCTTCAACATTCATGTTGTTGATCTCCTCATCTGTACAATAAACAAATTTGGCATGTGAATTTTCACGTTCTCTTTGTCGATTTAAAGAAAGATCGACTCCACCCAATCCGCTATGAACATTCTCGATCATAACATCCCTAGCTTCTCGACTTATCTGAGAAGTCGCATCCATCTCTGATCGCAAAGTTTCGACTCAAAACGGTCAACTCACCAGTGGCGGCTCAGGGTGAGGCAACTCCACGTCTCGCTTAGCGCCCTTACGGTTATATAATCGACCTTTCCCCAGGCCAAAAAATTCTGAAGGAAGATCATTGTAATTGGGTTTCATACCCAAAAAAAAATTTGCATAAAACATTTGAGCAAAATAGACAAGAACCTCATCGTTCCATGGAAGCCTTCCATAGGCCGCAAGGTGCCTATCATACAAATAATGAGCTATGTTTGGGTCCTTGAAATACTGCACCTTCAACATTTTTCTTTTTGGCCCTTCCTTGTAATTGAACATTGACCTGGCCACTTATTTTGTAACTTTTTGTTTTACGTCCTCTCATTTATCAGGACCCATCACTGTTTCTTTTCTCTTTCTCATCATTTCTACAAATGAATCAGTTGTTGGCCCAAGATTTATGTACACATTTACCATTTCACCCAATGAAAGTGTCACTATTTCAAGGCTTTGTCAACTCTCAGCAGGTAGAGTCAAAGCCAGGAGATCTCTTTGCAATTTTTCATGAAGTCTCTCACACCTCTGTAAGGTGCATTCTGCCATGTTGGTTTCCCATGGTATATCAATAATCTCAGCCGAATAAGTTGTGCTGGGTTGACAGCCTTCTTCTTGAATGTAGCGAGCTACCCTACGTCTATTTTGACCACTAGCTCGAACATTTTCGGCCTCTGCATCACAACATATAAAATTTCGTATATTAGAAAAAACACGTGTAAAAAAAGTTGTACAAATTTAATGAAAAAATATTGAAATTGATGGTAACCTTGATGTTGTTGGTTAACATCTTCTCCAACATGACCTTGCTGAGAACTAGCCCCAGAATGACGCTGCTGAGAACCAAACCCACAATGACCTTGTTGAGAACCAACAACGGTTGATTGGCCTTCGGGGGAATAAATATCACCCCCTTCCCGCAACATGCTACCACTCATACCTCGACTGGTTGAACCTTGGCCATGCTCCATGGATGGAGTTGAAACCCTTCTCCTCTTCTCTCCTAATTTAATTAAAATAGGAACTTTATTAACAACTAATTTAACTCACAAAGTTAATAAAAAAATCAATTCCATATGTACACACATGTATGGATATTTAAGATTATATTTAAATACCGTGAACATCCCCCGAACTCTGAACCTCCATATGGGATTTGACTGATCTTCGTCGTTCATCATCCATGATATATATCTATTGGTCGACATTTACACAAAATAGATTTCAAAAAATCATTTTGTAATTTAGTGTACACAAATTATGTAGAACACAACTTTCAAAGCAATAATTGATCATGTGTGAAACTAAATTTAATCGAAAAAGAAATTATAAAAATGATAAGTTCACCAAATTGCGCTTTACATTGTGGGAGCACACTTGGTATAAAATTTACCACTTATACACTTTAGTTTGTGGGAGAAATGACACATGTACATAGTTTACCTTAAATTTGTTGTGTTTTATGGATATTAAAATGAAGAACTTCTATTTAGATCCATTCCAGAGATTGACTGTAGGGGAATTTACTAGATATGTCACCTTTCATAAAAGATGAGATCCAGAGGCTACCTGGCCCTTTACAGACTCTGCCTAGAGAACTTGTAGAAGTAAACACTAGAGGCATTAACTATATCAAATAAAATTTTCATGCTCTTATATGGGAATGTGTCTTTTAACTACGCAAAAAAATAGTTCAAGGTAGTTAATATTCATAGACACATCATCAAGAAGGTCAATGTGATCATCCCCAACTTACTTTTCATGAAATTAGGCTTGGAATCCTCTACAACCTGGTGGATGGAGTTGAATGGGAACTAGGTCAAAGCCTTTACAAAATACATGCTAGTGAATAACACTTACTAGGTTATGCCAACAAATAAAGTGGTAGAAATGTTTTCTCCTCGAGGTTGTCCAATTGGGTGTGTAATACCAACTTCACCCATTTCCTAACACCCACTTTGCAAGAAGATTTTAATAATCATGCAGCTAATGATAATGTAAAATAAGAGGATGTTGAAAGCTCTAGAGTCATTGAATTCATTGCTAGTATTCAAAGGAGAGCCACTACCTCATCAAATTCACCTCCTCAAGAAGGCAAAAATTCATGTGTATGTGCTTTTGAGAGACACACTAGAGGAATAAGGTCTGGAAATTTTTGATGAAAATGTGCTATGAAAGTAAAGGATTTTAAAGTCAAGCTTGTACAAGTCATAGTTAATACAAGGCATAGTTGAGCCAAATGTTGTTGAGGAAGGGCTAGGTAATTATTTGGGTCTTGGTTATGGAAAACATGGAGAATGCTCCAAAGCCAAGGAGGCACATGAAGCTGTTCCAAGAAGGAATTTTATTTCATGTTCATTACCTCAAGCTTGTGAAGTTTGTGTTCATGATGAATGGAAAAGTTTGACACCCACTTTGCAAGAAGATGTTAATAAACATGCAGCTAATGAGAATGTAAAAGAAGAGGATGTTGAAAGCTCTATCTAGTCGTTGAATTCATTGCTAGTATTCAGAGGAGAGCCACTACCTCATCAAATTCACCTCCTCAAGAAGGCGACAATGGTGAATGTTCAAGGTATAAATTTTCCTTTAATCAAATTGCTTTTGATTATGATAAACATGGTAAATATTCACATAAGATATATAAAATAAATTGCACATGTTCCATTTCTGGTTTGAATAATCATAATGTTTATAGATGTTAGAAGAATATATCCATGCACATTGAAACTTTCTAAATAAATGAGGAAAAAAGTCAAAGGCCCATTGGACAAGGAAAATGATGTTGAAAATAAGATGCAATTGTTTATTACTCATTGCCATAAGAAAGGTCACCTTGTGGACAAGTGTTGGACTTTGTATCCAACAAGCCATCCACAACATTTGAAGAAGGTGGAAAGAGATAACGACAAGAATGGAAAAGAGGATTCCATAATCGATGAGCGTCAAGATGATTCACATGATGAAGTGAAGCTAAAAGATGCACCATTGAAATGGTTTGCTAATAGATGGTTAGATTTCTTATCCAATTAAGGCCTTGCATGTATTTTGATGTTTCATGAATTTCTTTGCAAATTCAAAGTATGGTGCATGTTGCATGAAGCAAGATGTTGAAAGTAGAGTTATGTTGACACACTTAAATGCAACAAATATGGAAATTTGTACATGAGCTCTATTTTTTGACTTGAGAGTCAGTTGTTTGAAGAGGCATGTTTTGTCGACTTGTGTTTGGTTGATGGTTTTGTACACCAATATGTAAGACTACATGGAGATATTCACATGATGTGAATTTTTTTTTCTTTGAAGGAGAAAAATGATATGTCAACGAGCTATGTTTCTTTCATGATGTGTTTTCAGTTTGATGGTTTTGTTTGTGACAAGACGTAACAAGATTTTGGGAAGGTCCACTCTTAAGCAAGAGACTCATGATTACAACCTAATCATGAGAATAAAATGGGAGTGCATCCTTATTTGAAAAAAAATAGGATTCTGAGCTACCTAGGACTCAAACCATTATTTTTAAATTTGAAATATCATGGTGTGTTGTTTCAATGCCTGAATCCACAACCCTAACATAAATTTTTGAGAGTGCAAGCTTCTGTGATCCATAACATATTAGATATAAATCTTCCGGATAATCACATGAGAGTTTTAGGAACGACGCGTTTCGAACTACCAACTGTAGTTCATCATCAGGATAATGAAGATTGGCTGATCTGACAAACCCAATTTATACCAGAAAGAGAGAAGCAACGGTTTTCTCATCATTTTCCTGCTCAGAAAATTGGGGTTCTAAACACTTTAGCTACGAGAGCTCTTAGAATTTCTGATGATGATCATTTAGATGAGGAGAAGGCCCATCTCCTTAAGGTCTTCGAAGATAATGGATATAGTAGAAATCAGGGTTTGAAGGCTTTCATGAATGCAAGCAAAGGTCCTAGACAAAAAATGATGGTGGATTGTGGTATTGGTAAAGTTCATTTACCTTTTATTCAAGGTACTACTGACAAGATTGCTCGGATTTTAAGGAAGCATAAGATCTTGTCTTCTTTTAAGCCTTTAAACACCATTCGGAGCTCCCTTAAATCGGTTAAGGACCAGTTGGACCCAAAAAGCATGAAAGGTGTTTATTTGATCCCTTGCTCTTGTGGGACTCCCTACATTGGCGAAACTGGTCGATCGATTAATAAGAGGATCCAGGAGCATTCTGCAGATATTAGGCATGGTAGAACCAAGTCCTCAGCGCTAGCTGAGCATGCAGAGAAGACGAAGCATCATATTTTTTTGGAAGATGCTAGAGTCCTTGCTAGGGTTGATCATTTCCATCATCGGAAATTTAGGGAGGCGATAGAGATTGAAAAGAGGCCTTGTACTTTGAATAGGGATGATGGATGGAAGGTTAGCAGTTGCTGGATTCCATCTCTTCACTCCTTATAAGGTTCTTTCCTTTCTTTTTCTTTGGTATTTTTATTCTTTTGTTTTTTGTTTTATTATTCTTTGATTTTATATTTATAAAAATAATTTATTTTTACTCTAGCTTTAATTTTATTTATTAATGTTTTTACCTATTGCTTAATTTATTAATTGATTATATCCTTTATTTTTATTTTATGTTTTTATTAATACTTTTATTTATCAATTTACTTATTTATTAATTGGTTAAAACATTTATTTTTATAAATGATAATTCTTTATTTTTAATTTTATTTGTTAAAAATTTAAATAAATAATTAAATAAATAAAATTATTAATGTATTTATTTATTAATTTATTTAGTTATTGATTAAATCCTTTATTTTTAGTTTTATTTTAATCCTAATTAAAAAAATTTAGTTATTAATGTATTTATTTTGACTTTGATTATTATTTTACTTTTTATTTTATTTGATTTATATTTATATTTATATTTATTTATTTATTTATATTTATTTATTGTTTATTATTTATTATTTATTTCTTTATATTTATATATTTTATTTTTGTTTATATATTTATTTATTTATTTATTATTATTATTATTATTATTTATTTATTTTTATTTTTTTGGTGTCATTTCAGTTTTTAGGTTTGATTTTATATCATTTTAGTTTTGACTAGCGTTTTTAGGGTTGGGTTTGTTATGTTTTCTGTTTTTATTTCTATTTTTATTTTTGACCGTTAAATTTGGGTTTTCACCGTTGCTTCTCTCTTTCTGGTATAAATTGGGTTTGTCAGATCAGCCAATCTTCATTATCCTGATGATGAACTACAGTTGGTAGTTCGAAACGCGTCGTTCCTAACATAAATTGTTTTATTCCTTTTTTGCAGGATTTAGTTGGTTATATTAAAAGTCAGTTGAATTTAAAATTCTTGGCCTAGTGGCATGAACCAAACATATTGTACATATTAAATGAGGAATTTCGCTCTCCCAATCATTTATAAATCACCCATATCACCAAGAAAACATGTTTTAAAAGAACATAATTTGGTATGGGAAAGACCTTAGGTTGCAAATATGACAATAATGTTTTTGATATGGTTGAAAAAATGTGGAAAATAGAATCCATAAACAAATTATTTTTCAAAACGTATTACTTTCAAAGTACATCAACAAGGAATGTACAAGGAACATTTCCAGTAAATCATGATTAAGATTATTTAAATTTCGAATATATCTCCTCTTTATTCTGTAATTTTAACAAATTATTAAATAATGATCTGATGGATAATTATATTATTTATCATGTTTGATAACGCCATAAATTTGAAAAAATTGAAAAAATCAACTTGTAGAGATCATTTTAATGGTGGAGTGAAATTGATTAAAACCTTTTGGAGTGTAGCCTAAAAAACTAACGATTGGTGTAATAAATGGATTTCGGGGAGGTAGTACGTATGGACTTTTGGTAGCTAGAACTTTTCCAAATAAGTGAATGTATTTGAAAACCAAACCTCTAGTTTATTTTGGTTTAGACAAGGTCTAGAATTTGAAAAGCGAATTCCCTTTTTCTTCCTCTTACATGTCCAATGATCAGAATCTGGATTGAGGGAAAAAAATTTCCTAGAAATAAAATTTTTGCATTTTATTTGTTGTACACGAGTTTTTAAAAGCTAATTAACTAATAAATTTCTCACAAAATACACTTAAAGCTTGACACATATACCCCTTCCCAATTGGCTAAATTTAGACGATCCTAGACACATTTTTATTTAACTAATGAGGGAGATAGCCCAACAAAACTATTTTTTCCATATTCAAATAAAGTTGGTATCAAAGTACAATTTAGCTCATTTTAGTCAAGGTTAGTTAGAAGAATTAGCTATTGGTTTAAATGTCTTAATGTCCTCCCAAAATTAGTAATAAATAACTTTTAGGAGAGACACTAGAGAATAAGGTCCAAATTTTTGGGTAAATCATGCTAGATAAAATAAAGTTTAAGGGAAACATGTACAAAGCATAGTAGAGTCTGAGGCATAGTTGAGCAAATTATTATCTATTTATTGAACTAGAAAGGACATAATTATTACACATGTTTAATTTACATTCAAATGCTTCTTTGATTTATCTCCTATAGCTTAATGTAATGCTAAATATATAATTTAAGTTGAAAGCCCATGAGATAAATATGACTTCTATGTGACATTTGTATTGAATCATCTATTTGTTGTGTTATATGAACATAATTGGTACACATATCTAAAAGTCCCAATCTCATTCAAGACATATGTAATCCTCACATCTAACAGCAGCGAAGATTTACTCAATACTATATTTGTTTGAGTTGGCTAGCTCATTTCAAGATATTATGATTCATCTAAGAGGGGATATAAAAATGAAAAGAAGGATGTTGTTGTAGGTTATCAAAGTTGGACATAGAACAGTGGAGAAACTAAGGAAAAACTATGTTTTACGAGTTGAACCTTTGTAGAAGATTCCGATCTTTGAGGTAAATCCGATTTAGGGAGATGTTAAATTCTAAGCATCACGAAGTAATTGTGCTAGGGGGAGAAATGGGATGTATTCCTCACTTCTAGGTTGAGAATGTGTTTTTCATGTGGATTCAACCAAACCTATTGTATAATGAGGACATAATTATTACATGTTTGAATTTGTTAAATGCTTCTTTGATTTATCTCCTATAGCTTAATGTAATGCTAGATATATAATTTAAGTTGAAGGCCCATGAGATAAATATGACTTCTATGTGACATTTGTATTGAATCATCTATTTGTTGTGTTATATGAACATAATTGGTACACATATCTAATTTACATTACTAATATGTCATGCTTCTTTAATTTATCTTTTATATATGACTGGAGCATCCCTTTATAATCTATCCCTTTTGACTTCGGATATGTGGGAAATATTCATCTGCATATTTTTCTATCATAAAGCAGTGAGTAAAATTGTATTCCATTTGTGTCAATGTTAATGTTAAGCACATGGATTAAGGTTTTATATATTAGATGAGGAGGCTATGTATTACATATGGTCTTGAATGAGCTTTTGGAATCTTTAGATATATATCTAAAGAGTCAAAATGCTCATTCAAGACCATATGTAATCCTCATCTAACTTAGCGAGGGATTTGCAATACTATATTTGATTTGGCTAGCTCCATTTCAAGATATTATGGTTATACAAGAGGGGATATAAAAAATGAAAAGAAGGATGTTGTTGTAGGTTATCCAAGTTGGACATAGAACCAGTGGAAGAATACAGAAAAGCATGTTTCAGGTGAAACCTTGAAACCTTTGTTGAGGATTCACGTACAGAGTAAAAATCCGGTTGGGGATGTTAAGCGTTTCTATTGTCAGTAATTGTGCTAGGGGGAGAAATAGGATGTAATTTACTCTTCTCACCGGTTGAAGTCTTGTTTTTCATGTGGATTCAACCAAACATATTGTACATATTAAATGAGGACATAATTATTACACATGTTTAATTTACATTGAAATGCTTTTTTGATTTATCTCCTATAGCTTAATGTAATGCTAGATATATAATTTAATTTGAAGGCCCATGACATAAACATGACTTCTATGTGACATTTGTATTGAATCATCTATTTGTTGTGTTATATGAACATAATTGGTACACGCATATCTAATTTGCATTACTAATATGTCATACTTCTTTAATTTATCTTTTACAGACATGACCAGAGCATCCTTTTTTAATCTATCCCTTTTGACTTCAGATATGTGGGCAATACTCATCCACATATTTTTCTATCATAAAGCAGTGAGTAAAATTGTATTCCATTTGTGTCAATGTTAAGGTTAAGCACATGGATTAAAGTTCTATATATTAGATGAGGAGGCTATAGTGCATGCAATTTGAATGAGCTTTGGACTCTTTAGATATATATATCTAAAGAAGTCCAAATATCGAGGAATACATATCTTTGAGGATTGCAATACTATATTTGATTTGCTAGCTCCATTTCAGATATTATGGTTATCCAAGAGGATATAAAAAATGAAAAGAAGGATGTTGTTGTAGGTTATCAAGTTGGACATAGAACCAGTGGAGAAACCTAAGGAAAAACCTGTTTCCCAGTCAACTAATTTGAGGTTCACAGTGTAAGTTAAATCCGGTTGGGGGTGTTAAATTCTATTTGTCTTGGTAATTGTGCTAAGTGAAAATAGAAATACGATGTAATTTCCTCTTCTCACGATTGGGATTCTTGTTTTTCATGTGGATTCAACCAAACATATTGTACATATTAAATGAGTAATTTCACTCTCCCAATCATTTCTAAATCACCCATATCACGAAGAAAACATGTTTTAAAAGAACATACTTGGGTATGGGAAAGACCTTAGGTTTCAAATATTATAGGTTTTTGATATGGTTGAGAGAATGTGGAAAATAGAGTCCATAAACAAATTATTTTTCAAAATGTATTACTTTAAAAGTATCAACAAGGAATGTACAAGGGTGTTCAATGAATTAACGCTATTTATTTAAATTCCATGATGTATATCTTACTCATAATTTTAAAAAATTATTAAAAAATTATCTAGATTGGATAATTATATTATTTGTCATATATTTTGATGCTTATAGAGTGAAAAAACTGAAAGAAATCAACTTGTAAGATATTTAATGATGGAGTGAAGATAGTTCTAAAACCTTTTTGGAGTCATTTGAGGTATTAAATATAATGTTCACAGGGTGAACGATTATTTTAATGGCAGGAATCTTGACCATTATTCTACACTTAAAGACATATCCAATGGTGCAAGAAAAACATCAAATGAAGTTCATTCAAAATTTATGCCTTTAGTAAGTTAACCTATCATGTTGACCACCATGGTACAAGAGAATGTCATTTTAGCCCCATTACTCATGCATAGCAAGCTAGCTACATGTGGAATTTTAACAAGACTCTAAAAGGTCTAAAATCACAAACCTCGTTAATGGTTGACGGAGTCAAATCCTACACCTAGTTGGCTATCACACTATGTTAAATACTTGGCCACTAGGAGGACTAAGAGTTCCATTTTGTGTTATTATATTTTGTTCCATGATTGAAATGCAGCCAGGAGTGAAGTTAGAGAGAAAAATGTATGAAGTTAAGTTTTTATAGCAACCTTACACGCTAAAATGCTTAGCTAATTGTAGAGAGATTACCTCTTTCTTTGTACTCACATATTTTCCACTTACCGGAAAAGAGAGAGTAGAGCATGTTTACATTTTAGTGTAGTTTTTCTCCCATAAGGATTTCCTAGGGAAAAAGGAGTCTAGAGCATCATTACTTTTTAGGGCTGCTTGTCTCCCATAAGGATTTCCTAGGAAAATAATTGTGTTGGTTGTCTAGAGATATGTATGTGTGTGTTTCATTATGTTCTCTATTTCTTACGTTGTGTTTCATTATGTTTTATGTTTCTTACATTTCTTCCCTCCTATTTTTCTTTCCAATCAAGGTTTATAAAGTAACATGAGAAGCAACATGAGACTTGGAACAATCATTTTCATTATCTTTATGGAAGGCAAGAAGGATTATATCCCCTTAAGCTTATGTAGTTTGTCAATTTTTATCATATATTTTTTGGTAAGGGTAAATGTTTTTTTATCTATAGTACAAGTCATGAGTTCCCCAATTTTACCTTATGTAAAGCATGAACCTTGATTCTGATTTACTAATTTACTTGGTTTATTGTGATGATTCCCTATCTCAATCTTATGCATCTCTCTGGGTAGTTAAATCTTTTATAGTTCAATAGCAAGTAATATTTATCTTTGTATTATGTAAAAAATGGTATACTACTTTTCATAAAATTAGGTTGAGTTTATCATATATTTCAATGAAAGTTCATTAAATATGTTTTCTTTAAAAGGACCTAACAATTTTGGTAAGGTATGAATTTTCAATTTACGTGAAATATCTATCAGCACCACTTATCATTTCTAAAAAAAATTTACTTGCTCATTCGTATACCCACTTTCCTAACTTGAATACTTAGTTTTGAACTCTACGATAATTATGTTTTTCGGAAAATTATATGTCACGTTTATAAATTCTAATATTATTTTTAAGTTTGATTATTATTCTTCTTTTATATAATTCGCGACAGAATATTTTTAAATTGTTTCTTAAATAATATCTAGATGTATTTCTTCTATATATAACTCAAGGTCATACATTGTGTTCATTTACTAAGTAAATTTTGTTTTGTTTGAGTTTATACCCTATATGGTATTTATCTTTTATAAAATATTTTATTATGTTTGTTGTTGTCGATATGTGATTCCGTATATAGTGTTATTTAAACTATGTTCTCTAGGCAATGTAATAAGCAGTTTTAAGGGTGGTATATTAACTTAGCATTTAGCTAGTACAACATAGTAACAGTTTTGTGTTGTTTACAAATGAATCTCTTCTAGGTTAATTGGTATTCTGAATTGTACCTATTTCATATGAAATATTTTTGAACTCTGAATATACATGAGTTTCAGCTATAGTTACTTTCATTATTTGTGGCTGAGTTAGACT